>JASAOG010000214.1:0-600000 GCA_030265305.1 Biomphalaria pfeifferi
AAGGGCAAATTAATCTATCATACAAAAAGTCATCAGATTCATATAGGAGGAATTTTCTTAAAAAAAAACAAACAACTTTATATGTTACTTGTTATAGTGTGCGTTTATTGGCCAGTCAAATTTGAGTTATTGTCTTAGGAAAAGAAAACAGGCGGTCTCAGCAGTACGGGCGGTCGTGGGCAAATGTCAGTGTAGGGCCTAACCGTAACTTAAAATATCAAGCTAAGAGCTCTCATGGTAATTAACAACCAACTGTTAGATAGAAACAAAAATATTTGAGAAGAAATCGCAACGTCGTATTTTACTTTATATCGGATTTGAATGCGAAGGTCATTTATAGGTAGAGTTCCCATTTCAGACCTTGCAATCTATAGGGCAGATGATGTAAAGGTCATCTGTTTCTGTGTCCGACGGTTAACGAGGGTATCATGTGGCCAGCACAACGACCTTTACTTTTCACCAACTGATGTCAGGTACCATTAGAGCTGGATAGTCTCAGAGGCGCCCAAAAATCCCGAAACTAAAAATCCCAGTCTTTACCAGGATTCGAACCCGGGACGCAGGTTCGTAAGTCAAACGATTTACCACTAAAATATGTAGGTATGTTCTATATAATCTATAAGTATGTTATAGGTATGTTATGCTCTCGAATGTTTAGTAGAAGTACAGTATATCTTAATGATTGTGGTTGTCTCGGACGGTGGCCTCTGTTCGCCAACCCCTAAGACCGCCTCTGAACAAAGTGATGACGTAAGTCAACGGGGCGCTCCAAGTCAGCAATCAAAGGGCAGATACATGGGAATATTTGTCTTTTATTGTGTATTTTAAACATAATTGTATGTGAAAGTGTCACCCTCTATTGTAAAATTAAAATCAAAGGCTCATACAGTCAGAGGATGCAAAAATACCTGGCTTAATCAATAGATGGAAGATCATTTTCTATCTCTGGGACATTTCCCACAGGTCAACCCCACCAACCCACATAAACTCAAATCTGTACAACAAGATTACACCGTGAGCTCACACATGGTTAAATACTCAGCCCTCGTCGTCACAGCGTTCTGTGACTTAGAAAGCTGTGTGGGTCAGTTAGATAGCGCAACGTAGCGTCCCAGGCTTTTGAATCGGAATAGCTAGCTGCTGCGATTTCTAAATATTGTGTTCTGAAAGGATATTTTATAGTGCTTCCACTGGATCGCAAGAATATCTTTTTGTTGACACCAGAGTTTTCTAAATAGATTGAACAATTTAAATATAAACGCTAACTAGGAATAAATAAGATTTAAAGATACAAAATTTATATAATACAAGGATTAAGAAAAGATATTTTTTTGAAGTGAATATGCTTTTAATTTAAATGTTTTCAAAACTTATTTTTTTTTAAATCTCGTGATTGTATAGTGCTGCAACCCTGGAGCATGAAGGAGTTTTGTATGGATGAAAATTCCTAAACCAGTTGGAAGTCTTTTCACAAGACCAATTTTTTACGTAAGTATCGGAAATCTAAATAAACTCAAATGTTAAACTCCGGGATTTGTAAAAAATCAGTCTTAATAAAAAAAAATCTGTTTTTTTTTCTTAACAGATGTTTCCTAAGCTTTGTTTTTTAAAGTGTTGATCTTCTAGAACTGTTACTGATTATATTGGACATAGTTAAAAATCTATATCCTAACAGCATTAGACAACTGTTCTGCTGATGTTTTTATTCTTTCGCTAACCTTCTTCCTTAATCCACACCTCATTCTCTCTGTACTCTTTCTCCCTCCATCTCTTTTTTTTCCACCACCCCTCTTCCTCTTCCATCTTTTTCTCGTATCTCTTCCTCTCTCTCCCCTCTTTCTCCCTCAACCCTCTTTCACAGTCTACCTCTATTAGAAGAGCTTTCTTTATTCCTCCACTTCTTTCTTCCTTGACCTCTCGTTCTCACCCTCCCCACGTCTCTTACTCCCTCACCGCTTTTTCTTCCCCTACCTTTCTAAACAAGTCTTGGTCACAACAAATCTTGTTACATCAAACAATCAATATCCCTTAGTGTTACAATATCCCTTAGTGTTACAATACCCCTTAGTGTTACAATATCCCTTAGTGTTACAATATCCCTTAGTGTTACAATATCCCTTAGTGTTACAATACCCCTTAGTGTTACAATATCCCTTAGTGTTACAATATCCCTTAGTGTTACAATATCCCTTAGTGTTACAATATCCCTTAGTGTTACAATATCCCTTAGTGTTACAATATCCCTTAGTGTGACAATATCCCTTAGTGTGACAATATCCCTTAGTGTTACAATATCCCTTAGTGTTACAATATCCCTTAGTGTTACAATATCCCTTAGTGTTATTGCTGAACACCGTTAACATAGTAAGTGACAACAATATGGTCTACTGTTTATTGGAGATTTACACGATAAACTAAACAATGACGCTTAATTCAATTCACTTTTACCAACTAAACAAATAAATTTAAAAAAAAAACAAAGAACTTAGAAAATTTTATTCTTCATTGCTAAAAATGGCGCAGAAATATCGTAAACCTTTTTTAAAAAAAGTTTCTCATCACTTTAATACACCGGATACACCAAAAAACGTACAATTTTTAGCTTTACCGCCATAGAAGGGTATTAAACCTAAATGAATGTGAACATTTCAGTGCATCCAATCGCTTGATTGTAAATGTTTGTAACAACGTAACGATAACAAAGTTCATGTAATGGAGATTTTCACACATGGAGGCGAATCCATAAATATCAACCTTTTTGATGTATCCGGTGTACAGAAGAAATGAGAGGTTGATAAGCTATATTCTTTCAAAATTTGAAGCACTGCAGAATGAAAGTGTCTGAATGATCAATTCGAGCACTTTGAAGCACTGCAGAGTGAAAGTGTCTGAATGATCAATTCGAGCACTTTGAAGCACTGCATAGTGAAAGTGTCTGAATGATCAATTCGAGCACTTTGAAGCACTGCAGAGTGAAAGTGTCTGATTTTCTCTTTTTGTAGCTGTCAAAGGAAGTTTATTTTAGCGACATCGTTTAGTTTTAGTGAAAAGGTCTGATTGTTCTTCTGTGTCTTGGATTGTTTGCTGGGTTCAATTTTTGTTTTCGGTAATGCATTGCATAAATGAAGGAAGAAGAGGTTAGCATGGTAGCATGATTTAGCACCAAAAGTGTGAACAATATCAGCACCATAACACGCATCTTAAAGGTCACTTTGACACATGGCAACCAGACGTCCCACAGGGTATCTAGAAATGTTCCCACTCCATTCAGTTCTCCCACAGGACCCATCTTTGTATCAGGACCTCGTGACACTGGCTGTATTAGACAAATCTTTCTCCTGACAGCCAGCAGGCGTTATGTAACTCTCTCGAGATTAGCATTTTGACAAATGATTCTAATAACAAGTATTCGAGCTCTCGGAAAAATATGCAGAAAATTAAAACCTCATTTGCTTAGATTAAAATAATGATTTATAACAAATATGTGCACGTCACATGGGTATACCCATACTACATTACCTATACACATCAATGGATCAATGTCTAAGGGAGCCCTTTGTTTCATATCATAGAAACAACATAACATAGTATAAATACTGAAACTTGATAACAGGAACTTAAACTTCAAATTATCAATGCCATATTATCCAACGAAAAAGTAAAGAATGAAAGGAATTTGATATGAAATCAATTTAAAGTGGAGACAATCGGGGCCCATCAGTCAATAAATTTAAAGCCATATGTTAGATCTAATCTTTTGAATTTACTATCTGCATCTAGATTTTAACGTATTATTGTTTTTTTTTTAAATTCAGGATTAATGTATTTTGATTCGTAAAGAAGAATTCCGTTAATTCCTCAAGTCTAGTCGTGTGATATGCGCTCTGGACTGTCGTTTAATGGTCACCATGATCCCTGGTTTCAACCTCACCCACCTCCACCCCCATCGTCCTGCAGAAGTCTTAAGGCTAGCATGCAATTATGCTAAAATACGACAAAACATTAGATACGTGTAAAACGAAACATATAGTCCCTGGTACACTTTGAGCATTGGGTCATCAGATTTAAATTCTAAAATACCTCTAGGTAATCATCACGGAATTCTGTTGTTACTTAAAGTTTGGCTTATTAGTTACGATCCGTTCACTAACGTTACATAGAGGCTGGGCTTTTGAGTTGTTTATATGATGGTGTATTTACATTTACAAAAATGTTCAGAGATTGAATTGATTGAAGTGTACAAATACAAAGCCTACAACTGAAGCCTCGCTGCTAGTGTGTGTATTATATTGACACATTAATGCACTAAAAGTAATGTAGCGGGTTCAAACTACTTTATAAAGATAGAGGTAACAGCCATTTGTGTGTAAGATTGAAGGTTTAACATACCATTACACGCAATGGACACTCAAGAAATCAATTTTAAATATTCAGTACATAAAGTCACGAGCTCATTATTCTCACTTATGAGTCAATTTAAAAGTGAATCAGTTTGAGGTCCTCTATGTAGTCTTTCAGCTGACTTTTTAACATCATCGCCTGTCTGTTTGTAACCCCCCCTCCCTCTCTCTCTCCTCTCTCTCTGCCTCTCTCTCTCTCTATCTGTCTTTCTCTCTGCCTCTCATTCTCTCTCTCTCTCTCTATCTGTCTTTCTCTCTGCCTCTCTTTCTCTCTATCTGTCTTTCTCTCTGCCTCTCTTTCTCTCTATCTCTCTATCTGTCTTTCTCTCTGCCTCTCTCTCTCTCTGCCTCTCTTTCTCTCTGCCTCTCTTTCTCTCTGCCTCTCTCTCTCTGCCTCTCTTTCTCTCTCTTATTTCTTTTCTATACTGTTTTGTTTTTGTGTATGTTCGTGGAAGTTGTACAATTGACACAAAAACTCATCAAGAACTATGAGAAACAAACAAAACGACAATACTTTGAGATTTACAAGAAAATGAAAAATAAAAAAATAAAAAATCATCCACGAAAATAAATCATTAAAAAAGTGTCTAAAAAAAAGCTGAATGCTATTTAAAGATCTGAATTCTTATAATTACGACGTCTGCTTTCAAGCTCTTTCATTTTTTAATCAGGCGTCTGCTACTAGGAAAAGAAAAACATTGATAATGGCGCTATACTGAGTTGTGGAAGGTCTTTAATTTAGATAATTATTGAAATTATTGAGTATACAACAGAACGGATTTGAGAAACTACTTTCAATATTCTATTCTAAACTACATTTGTTCCAGACATCAAGTAGCTGGTCTGAGATTTTTTATGAAATGATGCCCGCTTCCAAATCTTCTCCAATAGCATTGAAAGAATATATTGACTTCGTTTTAATGATGTGTCAATATCTTCCATTTACACAGACCACTCCGTAATTGATCTGAAATATATTCACTTATACGTGGTGGGATGGCGGGGAAGCGCTTGGCTTCCAAAGAAAATGGTTTCGAGTTCCCAGAGCGTCCTGGGATTTTGGATTTAGAGATTTTTAGGACGTCCATGAGTCCACTTAACTCTAAAGGCAACCTGATGCACGTTGGCGGAGTCAAGGCGACAGGGTGTTGTGCTGGTCACATGACAACCTTGTTAAGCGTTGGCCATAGATACAGATTAGCTTTATAACATAGGTCCCCATAGATCGCAGATCGGAAAAAAAGGAGCTTTACCTTATCTTTACCTTATTTTTACCTTATCTTTACCTTATTTTTACCTTATCTTGACTCAGTTCTGGATATGGCAACATAAGCTATAGCTTTGGGGGCCCCCAAAAATGAGTTAAGGAATATTTTCAATCAATGTGAATAAATAGTAAATGCAAAATGTTCTAATGTTGTTTATGAGGGGCCCTACATCTCTAAAAGCCTAGGGTTTTACCAAGTCCGAATCCTTTACTTATATTTTGTCTAATGTTAAATTCTGTCTAATGTCGTTAGTTTTAAATACTATCTTAAGTTTTTTTTTGTAAGTGACTTTAGAAAGACATACATTGATAGAGACTTAATCTTTTCTACTTTACAACAGAAGTCATAGGATTCAAACATTGGAAGTTGAGTTAAAGTTGTCATACATCTTGGTTTATTTGAAGAGATTGTCACGTGATACCTTCACTGGGTACACGATCTATTAGTAGTCTATATAATTGTTTCTCTAAATAAATGATAAGCTAGAAACATCATTACATACATTAACAAAAGACACTCGTTCAAATGAATAGAAATCTCTTAGAAATGTAGATGAGGATGTAGATGTGGATGTAGATGAAGATGATGATGTAGGTGTAGATTTAATAGACATCCAAACTTTTGTTCTAGAATATTCGCCTTCGTTCACCTAAGACAAAGTACAAGAAGAGACAAAAAGATAATTAGACAATTCAAGTCAATCACGTGATCGATACAGTCTGCCACCACGTCAGACTTGCACTAACAACTTCCCGTCTGCCAGTTTGCAAGAACTATGTAGTATTACGTACTGAGACACCAGCCGTGACGTAACTAAGGGGGGGGGGAGATCCAAATCTGAAAATTCGGCTTGACCACCATTTGAGGGTTCCCCAAATGAGTGTCCGAAATTAGTTTTTACATTTAATATTACGGCATTATCTCATATCATGATGTCGAATGTCAAAACGAGAGGGCCCCTAAGAGGTCAAGCACGCGGACATTAAACTAAAGGAGCAGACATTAAACTAAAGGAGCAGACATTAAACTAAAGGAGCAGACATTAAACTGAAGGAGCAGACATTAAACTAAAGGAGTAGACATTAAACTGAAGGAGCAGACATTAAACTAAAGGAGCAGACATTAAACTAAAGGAGCAGACAATAAACTAAAGGAGCAGACATTAAACTGAAGGAGCAGACATTAAACTAAAGGAGCAGACATTAAACTAATGGAGCAGACATTAAACTAAAGGAGCAGACATTAAACTAAAGGAGCAGACATTAAACAGAAGGAGCAGACATTAAACTGAAAAAGCAGACATTAAACTAAAGGAGCAGACATTAAACTGAAGGAGCAGACATTTAACTGAAGGAGCAAACATTAAACTAAAGGAGCAGACATTAAACTAAAGGAGCAGACACTAAACTAAAGGAGCAGACATTAAACTGAAGGAGCAGACATTAAACTAAAGGAGCAGACATTAAACTAAAGGAGCAGACATTAAACTAAAGGAGCAGACATTAAACTAAAGGAGCAGACATTAAACTAAAGGAGCAGACATTAAACTGAAGAAGCAGACATTTAACTGAAGGAGCAAACATTAAACTAAAGGAGCAGACATTAAACTAAAGGAGCAGACATTAAACTGAAGGAGCAGACATTAAACTAAAGGAGCAGACATTAAACTAAAGGAGCAGAAATTAAACTGAAGGAGCAAAATCCAGCACAATCATCCGCATAGAGAAGCTCTGCTATGATCATTTGCTTTGCTAACAAAACTGAACAATTGAATGCTGATTTCACTCATGGCATATGAAAGGTAAAAAAAAAAAATCTATTTTTATATAAAAGAACTAAATATATAGAACAGAAATTTGAAATAAAAATCAAAAGTAAATAGCTACATAACAAATGTAATAGTGAATTTTTTTTTAAAAGTCAATTTTATTTACAAAAGACTGTGTGCTATACGAACTCTATCTAATAAAGCTACGTTTGCGTTTACCGATTTTCAGTCATTCTGACGCTCCGAAGCACTGTCTTTACAGAGCAAGATCCGAATCTTTAACACAAACGATAAGTCAGTTCTTCTGTACGTTTCCGAGAGTTACAAGAACGAATATGGGAAAACTCCAGACCTTCGGCGACAGATGCCTATGCCGGATATTGCTAATTACGTTGCCAGAAAAGATTTCTGCTGTCCACTTGTGGGAGAGAACTAAGCAGTAATTCTTAGCCCAAGATAAGATATTAAAAGTAAAAAAAAAGAGCTAGGACGGACACACCCTTCGAAAACAATTGTAAATATTGTAAGGCAGGCACTTGATTGGAATATCCAGCTGGGACCACGAGATATAATGTGCACTCTTAATCTTCGGACTCGAAGACAAGCCTTTTTTTTTTGTTAGCATATTCTAATATTCATAAATGTGTTTGTGAGCTTACAATGCAAGACTATTGTTTTCTTGTGCACACTCTAATACATGTATTAGTTACACAAATACAAAAAATGTTTCTTCTTCTACTTTCTTCTAGTTGGCAAGAGTAAAAGAGAATTTATTTGTTTGGGGCAATAGTTCATGGTGGCTTGTGTTTTCAGCATCGATCCGAGGTGATTCTTTCTCCACTTTCTAGAGAGCTCCACGCTAGAATACAAAACATCTGCTGTTGGGCAGACGTGATTAAAACAAACCAATGGGATAGTTGGTACCGTAGTAGTATACAATACTGACGTAGTGAACAACTAAATTAAGCTTTAATTTTGTTAGCCCTCTAGAGTCAAAATGAAATTTGAATTAAAGAGCAGATTACTTTGAATAATGTTTAGTTGGAAAATCGCCAATATTTAAAAATGTTAAGAAAAAGATAGGCCATAGACGAAATTTATAGGTCAGTCTTCTTCACTCACTGCATCCACAGAACACCCCCACCACTACCTAGACACATACACACTATTAGAAATGAATGATGTTTTTTATATATATATATATATATACAGAGAGAGAGAGAGATAGCCTTAGGCAATGAAGAAAAAATAGTCGAAAAGAAAACATAGACAATGGGAACTAAAGAAAGTGACTTCTACTCAAATACAATACACAAGATACACATTGTTTTTTTCTCTTAGTCTTTCTTTACCACACACACACACTCTCTCCTTTCTCTCTTCACTCATTCTCTTTATATACCTTTATATCTTTTCCCATCTCTTTCTCTTTTTTACTCTCCTTTTTTCTGTCTCTCTTTTTCTTTCTCCCCACTTTCTCTTTATATCTTTCTCTTTTTTCGCTCTTGTTCTCACTGTCACTTTGTGTTCTCTCTCTCTAAGTTCCTCCCTCAACATAAAAAACAAATCCATTGAATTTTTTTTCCTGTTAGAATCCATCAAAACGCTGTGTGAGCATAATAGTTTCCCAGAAATCCCTTTCTACTTCCGGACAAAACATCTTTTACATGTGAACTTAGGTGAACTTGATCAGGCGCGACTGATCAATGACTTGCACGTGCAGAGAACACGGGTGAGGAATTGTGGGATACATATTATATTGTTATTGATTTACGCCTTCCGTGTCTGGAATGAGACTTATCCCTTTTAATCCGGGACCTGTTGGTAATTACATATACATATATTTGTGTGAGTGTGTTGTGGGTGTCAGTTGTTTGTTTATTTTAGTTTTAAATATAAGCAAGACAGCAATAGGACTATGAGGACTATGTTTGGCTGCTTCTGTGGTTAATGGTTAACGAGGAGGCCATGTAGCCAGTGGCGTAGCTAGGGATTAGGGGGCCCATGGGGGGGGGGGGTTGAATTCTTTATGGGCTCCTGCATTTTACATTCGACATCATGGCATGAGATAGTGTACTTAATACATATTTAACTTAACAACATATGACTCAGGTTACTCCATGAGCGTGACCCGCACGGAAAGAGTTAATCTGTGTGGAATACATGCAACAGTGTCATTAACTTATATAACAACATGAATAGCAAGATTACATAACAGTGGATTTATATTTAATGTAAAAGAAATTCAGACACTCGTTTAGGGGGACCCCTTCTCAAGTGGCAGCCCGAGAGAACTTTTGAATTTTAACCCCTTTGTCCTCCACCCTAGCTACGCCACTGCATGTGGCCATCACAAACGAGTATGCACATTTCAATGGTCAGGAGACGTTGAAAATCTTGATTTACATTTTCTAAACCCTGGATCGAAACAGATCGAAACGTTATTGCCTTGATTTCACATTGACCATAAGAAGCATTGAAAGTAAACTAATTTATGTTGTTTTGTTCTGGGAACACACGTGGTTCATTCGTCTATGCACACACATCTCTGGCCGCTTGCTCCAGGTCATCAACGTATGATTTTGTGTCACCTGTTTATTTAACAATTTTATGTTGTTAGCTAGTTCTTTTGTATATATATATAGGAATTGGTACAGCTTCTACTATCAACTCCTGCTTTCTTCATGATAACAAAAAATGTGAATTTGTGTTTTTATAATTTTTCAATATCCTATCTTGTGCTGATTGGCTAATACATTTTAATGAAATTTCAGAAAGATCACTTCATTAATTATTAGCTTTGTAAAAATTAAAATTGTACAAAGGCTTTGTGTAACTTTGGCGCTATATATATATATGTTTAATATCTGAAAAGAAATAAAATACAATGAATAAATGTATTTGATAAAACTGAAAAATATTAAACCTTTACAACAAAACAATGTAAATATAGAATAGAATAGTGCCAAGGGTATTAAGTGATAGCGTAAGAACTAGGATTCAAGGGTGTAGGAGCTGTCTTTGTGTAATGTTGTGATCTACATGTACTCTAAGTCACAAAATGAACGTTTCTTTTGGTTACAAAGTTTATATCAACTCACTCTGTCTGCCTGTCTGTCTGTATCGTCCAAAGTTTGTACACGTTATTTCTACCACACCCAATCTCAGATCAGGCTGAAATTGCACAATTATTTCTTTTACCTGACAACACAAGAATAAAAACAAAATCACCAATTAGTTAATTAATTATTTGGTAATCAATTATTTTGTTTGGCATCTCGAACGAGGGAAAGAGATCGTACTTGAAGATGTGGTATAAGCCAGTGGCGTGCAAACTACATGTGGGCCCGAGTTCAAATTAAATCAACCCACATAGAATCCTTTCTCCCCCCCCCCCCCCCCCCCCCCAACATTTTCCTACCTGGTCTAGGTAAGTGATAGAATCCTAGGGTATTGAGAAAGCTTTTGTCAAATTATTATTAATCGCACAGATTTATTGTTGTTGGTCTAGATCTATTACAGATTTAATTACATGACTGATCCAAACTAATTAATACAATTACACTTCGTAAAGGCTTTGTTTTTTTAAATATTATTTACTTATTTGAATTATTTGTATTTTATTTCATGTGTTTATGTGTTGTTTTTTTTCCAATGTAGTTTTTTTGTGTGTGTATGTGTTGCGTCGCCAGATTGTCCACTTTCAGAAAAGCTGAATACGTAAAGTTAATCGACTTGAATGGACGTGGAGACATACTCCACTGTATCAATGGTTGTGGCCGTGAATTCTGTGATCGACTTTTTGTATGCACTTTTCTGAGAGTGTCAATGTCCCTTCTGATCCACTCTGTCATGTCTTCAAGCTCATTTACATACTGTCACTAAATCTCCATGTTCGAGCTTCTTTACTTCCGGATGATAGCAGTTATCTTCCTCTGCTCTGTTATTAAATGGATGTCATCGCTGTCGATGTTGCGTTTTGTTTGTCGTAAAGCACATAAAGAACACACACATACACATACATTCACACATTAGATTAGCAACACATACACACACACACGTGCACGATACAGTATAATGTTTGTTTGGCTGTAGGAAATGAACTGATTCTTTTCCATGAGACTCCCTCGCCCTACCCAATTGACCAGTGAAGTTCAGCTTAAGACTCTCATTTAAATGCTGCTCAATACTATGCCCTGAAACTAGTGGACAATATAGGAAGCAATTTTTTAAACGTTATCTGATTAATTAATAATTAAGTGGTAAATAGTTTCATACAGACAAGTGCAGATGCAATTACAGTATTGAGCAATATTGCAGTAGAAATATTGAGCCATACTGCAGTAATTGTGCGTTTTTTTTTTGTTATATAGCTTTGTTTTTACAATTATTATTATTGTTATTTTACTTGTTATCTTTTAAACCAGTGGTTCCCAAACTTTTTTGTCTCGTAGATCCCTTACCATTTTTTCTTGTTTTCGGTAGACCCCCTGCTTAACTTATTTTGCAATTTAAAAAACAAATTTTTAACTCTAGTGAGTTTAAAGAGTGAAAAAGTAATTTAAAGCTGCATTTCAAGTTATAGAGATTTTATAGATAAAATTCAAACTTAAACCACTTAAAACAACAATTTATACTTATTACTGGAATCACCAAACACACTGGAAATGTTTTTTTTTTCAGGATTGATCATCCATTGCTAGGGACATTATGTTTCTCATAGGACTTTGTTCTATGAAGTATTCCTTCAAACATAAAATATTAATTGATTAAATAGCCATAAGTATCATTTTAAAAATGTTCGCAAAGAGTGTATTTCTTGATCTTTTATGTGCGTCTCTAATATTCTGTCTGTGGAACAGTTTTCACTTACAGGAGAAGAGGCGAAGGCGAGTAACTGTCACCTAAACCAGTAAGCTTCCGACAGGAAGGGTTCATTAGCCATGGCTGGCTACACACCTATGAGAAGGTAACTCTGAATTCAAACCTCTGCTGCCTTGCAGCTATATTCAATCATGGAAAAGTCTTTGGGAGTCTACCCTGAGGAAAAATAAGAAGCTAGTGACCCCTAGTTTGCGACACACTGCACTAAACTCTGTCAGAACCTGCAATGCTGCTGATCCCAAACTGTTTATAATCAACGCTTTTCAATCTACATTTCGCTTTGTTAAACATTAGTTACATGTAGACAAAATTAAGCTATTTAAATATTTTTTTTATTTGAATAGCAGGATAAATAGGCTATTTAAAGGATTAACTAAGGTACAGATCATATATTAGTTTATGAAATAATTACATTAAAGGATGGAAAAAATAAAGTCACGACCTGCTTATATGAAATCCATTATCTTAGACCCCAGTGGACATCTCATAGACCCCCAATTTATATTTTCACTTTCGTAGACCCCTTGAAAGTCTTTGTAGACCCCTGGGCGTCTATATAGACCACTTTGGGAATAACTGTTTTATACCAATGTTAAGAAACTGTCTGGCCGTGTGGTTTGCACTCTGGACTGGCCCCAAGTACAAACCCTGCCCGCATCCATCCCCTGGCCGTCCTTCAAAAGACTATGACGTAATAATCTTCATTTCTTCAAAAAAAACAACGACAAAACAGCAACGTCAAAACAGCAACGTCAAAACAGCAACGACAAAACAGCAACGACAAAACAGCAACGACAAAACAGCAACGACAAAACAGCAACGACAAAACAGCCATGAATCTTGGCGTGCATGTTGATATCTTATATTAATCGCTGTTTTCAACACCACAATAAATGTTTACAGAGTTAAAGTGGTTTTTTTTGTTTTTTTTTTTGTGCATCCTTAACAGGGCTGGATGCTTTGTTCCTTCTTGAAATGAGTCTCTCTGTTCTGTTTGGATGATGTTCAAGTACTTCGTACAGTCATAACCAAATCGAACGATAGTTTACATTAGTTACGTTACAGATAACGACACGAAGGGTACTGCTAAATAGCTGTCGCATCGAGTCACAAGTTTATTCCTTGATTTTGTGTCATTTGTTTGCTTCGATATACAGTGAAGTCAGGGAGTATGTCTATTAGATACACACACTAGCGGATCCAGAACTTTGGAGTGGGGGGGCGATTTTTTACCAAGCCCTAACCCTAATGCCCAGTAAACCCTATGTACAGCACACACACACACACACACACACATATATATATATACTAACCTGACATTATCTGCGGCCTGCGGGTCTAAGTTTGTGTTTACTAATCTAGTGGATTGGATTTAGATGTATGTTAAACTTAGCTAATGATCCTTTCAAGTTTTTTCTCTTTCGCTACAAAAATAAAATTAGGTTTGCGAAAAATGGATTTACCCGAAGCCGATATTCATATCTATTAAAACGAAAAGAACGATAGCTTTGTTAAATGAATGGGATTATAAAGTGAACAATTAAACGAAATAATTTTTAGTACGCGATTCATGAATGAATATAGATCTAGGCCTATCTCAACTCGGCTTCGCAGCTTTCGTAAACAAATGTAGTCTCTTAAAAAAAACAAATAACAAATTTGAATGTTTATTTGATCAAAATATGAAATGAATGGGCTATAATTAGTATGTTCATGTGTTAAAGTATAAAACTATCTGTGCGAAGGGAAGTTTTATCATCTTAGAGATGAATTGGAGTTTTAGATCTACAAGGGATTATAAAGTAAACAATTAAACGAATTAATTTTTAGTATTTGATTCATTACGGTATTGTCTAATGAAAGAATGTTCGTCAGGAAATCTGTAGTCACATATAAGGAACTAATTTATGTAAAAAATGCTTTTGAAACACAAAATTGAAGGTTAATTTTATATAATGAAATCAATGGATCTTCTTTTGTATTTTCATGTGTCAAATTTAAAAACTATCAGCGCAAAGTGTATTTCTTAAAATAAGATCTAGGTCTAAATCCTTTCGATCTTTTCTCATGTCAACATTGTAGACATGGTCTAGATCCATAAAATACTATAGCTGTAATAGAGTCGGACAACTTAATTTTTTTTTTTTAGGGTCTTAAGTTTGTTTTAGGGCTACAATACATACATAACGGTCTAAGCTGGTACCCAAGAAACATTCCTGCCAAGTTTTATCAAGATTTGTCAAGCGGTTTTGATGTCTATAAGTCACATACATACATACACCTTACATTCTACTTTATAATATATATATATATATATATGAGAATATATATATATATATGAGAATATATATATATATATATATGAGAATATATATATATATATATATGAGAATTTAAAAAGCAGCATTTCTCAACCTTCCGTGAAAAACAAAACAAAACAGCGCTATAAGGTTCCCAAGTGGGGTTGCCAAAAGCATTTTCTTGCATTCTTCATTGCTGAAACGCATTCTCCTGACATCTACATCTCATTATTTATCAATGGAGTTCGGGGCGAAGCCCCGACGCCAAAAGCGTTTTCTTGCATTCTTCGTTGTAGAAAAAAAAAAGCTCATTATTCATAGTATTCAAAAAGGACCTTTTGAATAATGTTGTACTTGAAAAATGTTCTAATATGAATTTATAGGCCTAAATACATTGCAAATAAAACCGATTTGTTCCTTGAAAAGATAAGATACCCCACATATTTAGATTTTGGTTTTGAGGATCGCCGCCGAAAAAAAAATATTCGATAAATTGTATTCAAGAATATTGAAGTATAAATTGTGAGCTATAGTCCTAAATTTATTTAACTAGAAAAATATCAGATTGAGTAAAGGTTGGGAAAAGGCGACTATGAAAACATTATTCGAGTTTAGAACTCATCTCAATCATGACTCTTATACTTAAAAATTTCGTTTGAATTCCAACTTTTCCAAAGCGAAATCTTTCTTAAAATAATCATGATAAATTCATGTGAAATTACATAAACTCTGTCTGGAAATGGGAGGGGCGGTAGAGTGAAAATGATTAATCCTCGCTCCTTTAATAATTTCTGCTAAAGATTTCAGTTAGCATTAAAGAATAGGGGTGGGGCGACTCGATATTAGAATTTAGAGTGGGGAGGACAGTACATGCAATCGTCCTCCCCCCCCCCCCCCCCCCCAACCCCACCGAATCGTCCAAAATACCAGAAAGGCAGCGACATAATATAACATTTATATATTAATTCAACTAATTTTGTTCACAGACTATGATTTCTCCATAAAAACCAACCGCCCCCCCCCCCCACACTCAAAGGGTTAAGGTGGGAAGGGCAGTAGTGGTATTTCCCCCCCCCCCCCCCATCAATCGGCAAAAAGGGAACGACATAATATAAAGATCGGTTAAAATATCAATAACAAGTTTTAATCATATTGTTACGTATTTCTGAATCTTCTGGCTAAATGTACTAGTAGGCATACACATAAAAGCACTGCAAAGAACTTGACGACTAAAATTTCAGTTTCATATAACTTTATTGACTATTAACTCTAACAATTTGTTAGAGCCAGCACAATGACCAAAAGCCTTTGTTTTACCAACTTAAGTCAGGGACCAATTAGAGTTGGGTGGACTCAGGGAGGTCTTGAAAATCCCGAAATTTAAAATGCCAGTCTTCACCGAGATTCGAACCCAGGACCGATATATATATATATATATATATATTAGATACTAGCAGAAAAGTACAATCGATTCGACATTGTGTTCTTATCACAATGCTTGCTAGCACAAAGATATGGAAAACTCATTGCATATTCTAGACGACAAGATGCACTTCAGAACCCTCTTAGAATAGAAATCAGCTTTCTCGGCGAATCTTTTGTATTTGAATATTTATATAGCTATGGGCAAAAGTAATGCTTTCAATAAAAAAAAATCTTGTTAGTAAAAAATGACCAAAAATCAAAATTGGATCAATGATCTAGCACTTTAAGCATGTCCCAATGGAGTCACACACTGCACTAGCACTTTAAGCATGTCCCTAGGGAGTCACACTGCACTAGCGCTTTAAGCATGTCCCAAGGGAGTCACACACTGTACTAGCACTTTAAGCATGTCCCTAGGGAGTCACACACTGCATTATCACTTTAAGCATGTCCCTAGGGAGTCACACACTGCACTAGCACTTTAAACATGTCCCTAGGGAGTCACACACTGCACTATCACTTTAAGCATGTCCCTAAGGAGTCACACACTGCACTATCACTTTAAGCATGTCCCAAGGGAGTCACACACTGTACTAGCACTTTAAGCATGTCCCTAGGATGTCACACACTGCATTATCACTTTAAGCATGTCCCTAGGGAGTCACACACTGCACTAGCACTTTAAACATGTCCTTAGGGAGTCACACACTGCACTATCACTTTAAGCATGTCCCTAGGGAGTCACATACTGCACTAGCACTTTAAACATGTCCCTAGGGAGTCACACACTGCACTATCACTATATGCATGTCCCTAGGGAGTCACACACTGCACTATCACTTTAAGCATGTCCCTAGGGAGTCACACACTGCACTAGCACTTTAAGCATGTCCCTAGGGAGTCACACTGCACTAGCGCTTTAAGCATGTCCCAAGGGAGTCACACACTGTACTAGCACTTTAAGCATGTCCCTAGGGAGTCACACACTGCATTATCACTTTAAGCATGTCCCTAGGGAGTCACACTGCACTAGCGCATTCAGTGAAACAAAAGATTGTCTTGTCTTTGGACGAGGGAAAAGATTTTCAACAAGGCATTCTATTTGATCTACATTGAACTATTAAGAAAATAATGAACTGTTATTGGTCAATGGTTTCTGGAGATGGCACAACGTATGTCTCTGTTTAAAATCTGTGAATATAAAGTCATGTAACGTTGGCCATCTTAGAGCGTGTGTTATCTCAAGGGCATATGAAGTAAAGGTCATTCGTTTCTATGGCCGTTAACGAAGGTGCCATGTGGCCAGCACAACGACCAACACGACCTTTACTATGGGAACGTCGGGATATTATGTAAACGCCCAAATAATGACAGGCTTAACTCCTTTCCCCTCTTGTAACTGTAACTAAATCCATCCCCCTTTCCATCCTTTAGAGTAACATAACAAGAAAATTCAAATTTTACAAAAGACTTGTTTATATCATTTTACGAAGTCATGTTCCTTTTGTTTTGGTGATTTCATCAAGGTGTGTGTTTGGGACATTCTTTGCGAATTCGTCATTGGATCTTTCCTTTCAAACTTGGGCGAAATTGATTGTAAGATGAGGATGTTTACACTCTTTAATGACAATCAGAGACTTTGACAAAGAAATGTTGATTTCATTGGAAAAAAGTATAATTTTTATGCAGGGTTTTTTGTATAATGTTAAACTTTTTGTTGCTAGTGTTATTTCATGTAGTTTTAGTTTGGTTTTGTTGCTTAAAAAATATTCAAACCCCCTACTCCCTTTGTAACAAATCGTAACAAACTTGTCTACCCCTCCCCCATATAGTATCTGAATGTGCCCTGTCTCAAACAAATGTCGGAAACACATTAGAGTCGGTCGACTCAGAAGGTGTTCTAAAAATCTTGAAATTACAAATGACAATCTTGATCGAGATTTTTGAAGCCGAGACCCCTCAATTCGCAACCCAAGCGCATTGCCAATCACCACGACCCCAATATCTTTGCACAAAATCTGTGTACAAACCTTTGTTCTAATCGTCGCTATGCATAGAACAATGATGCACAACATTGTTCGGCCCTTGGAAAATTTAAGTTCTCAACACTCGTGTCACATGACGCACCAAGTTCAATGAAATTTGAGCTTCTGAGGCTTCATTATGCGCTGTGAGTAGGCATTTCGAAAGGTCAGATGGTGGCAATTCAATGGCCACATCTCGGGCACCACTGCTATAGTAATAACACATTTAATAAGCTCACACTTTCCCAAACTAGACCGATACCACTTCATTACATAGTTATTAGAGTTTTAGCTGCTTGGATACATAGCATCATATTTAGCTATTAGTTCAGTCGCATCATCAACTATGCTCATCACGAGCTATGTTTTGAATCTGCTTGGAACGATGACCACGCCCCTATAGTTCCACACTTGTGTGGATGGGTTGGTGAAAAGTAATAAGATCAGTATTTGGAATGTCAAATGATTGCTTCGAGTGTGTGCGTGTTGGAGAGACTAAAACCTATAGGTGCCTAAGGCACTTAAGTATTTAGTTCGGTTTGCTTAGTTACTTATTGCAATGAATTTTTTTTCTGTCTTCAATGTGAGCCGTTTCTCTAGTCCTGGAATGAACTAAATCCCAAGTTATTTGGCGTTAAAATCTGGTTTTTAAAAAATGACATCCTGATACTGTACGAGAATGTTAACCTCACTTTCCAATGGAATGTTCTTCTGATATTGTATTAACTGTACCTTTAAACACCGAGGTAGTGCAATACATATTAGTAACAAAAAATAAGTGGAGCTGTACACAATAAGTTTTTAATTAAAGGACATTAATCTATGGCTTTGTTGTCAGACACTATTTTTTTCATCCGAATTCCTTTAAAAAAATATATTTCCGTTGATATTTTAGTAAAGTTTTTAGTGTAATTTTCTTAGCTAATAGCCATTTGTTTAAAATTGTTCAATACCTAATTACAATATACGTGATGCTATATTTAATTCCTAGTTAGCAGTAATTAGCAAGAAAAGTTTCAAGTGTCGCTCCGTGTTGACTTACTAATTGCTTGTAGTAATGGCATATCGAATGATGCTGAGTTGAATAATATCGACATTTTCACGAGACAGTACGAGACAGTACGAGACACAGCTGTAGCAATTTTTTGTTCTTTCTCTCCATCTTTTTGTTTGTCCCTCTCCCATCAATCATAGTGCTTAGGTCGTGTCTTCTTTACAAAGAATGCCCCCCCCCCCCATAAAACGTTCACAGCTTGTTGGCACCAAATGATCTTTGCCTTACGCCAAACGGGCTTAGAAGTTCGGGGCGGGGGGACTCTTTTGTTATAATTATATATGAAGTAGTAATATCATGGACCCAATCTCAGACAATCGATCTCTCTGGCGTGTTCAGCTTTATACAATCACCTCGTCTTCAAGCACAAACAGCCTCGTCAGCAAGACTTAGACTTTTAAAGAAAAACACTAGTGCTCACAACAGGCTTTTCAAATAAAGGATTTAAAATATTTAAAACTTGAAAACCTCATACTTTTGTTCAGGAGGGGCGTTGGCTGAGCGGTAAGGTGCTTGTCTTCCGAGCCAAGGGTCATGGGTTTGAATCTTGGGATTTTTAATTTCAGGATCTATAGGGTGTCTCTTATATATATATATATAAATGTACGATTAAAAATGGTTTATAGTTTAAATGTTAATCTTTCTAGAAAAAAATCTGGCTTTAGATAATTTAATTTTTCGAGATATTTTGTCTCATATTTCCACAGTAATGAAATCAAAGAAAGTGTCATTTTTGGCCAAGGTCAAAACCCAGAATACATGCTGGACTAGAAATAAACAATCGTGTAGAAAATAAACACTTTAGTGAAATAGCGTGGGTGTTTGTCAAAAAAATCTATAGCTGAAGAGGGAGCTCCCTCCCATTTTATCCCAGCCCCCCTCCACACACACGCACATAAGGACACTTGAACTTGGCGCTAGTTGATGGGATGAACTGAAAGAACAGTAACTCTCTTCTGAGGGTTTCGGACAAGGGAGTTGAAGCATCCTTAAATACATTATGGATCAGATGGCAATCAACGAGGAACTAATATGTTGGTATATGAGTTGGTTATTCTTGAATATCGTCTTTATTTACATCTATTATATATTAAAAGTGTTCACTAATGTATCCAATTTACTGTTTTTAATTCTGGCATATTGAGAAAATGGTAACTATTTTATTCTATATTCTAGAATTATTGTATTCCCAGATTCAGAAACGTATTCTATAGAAGTGTAGATAATAATGTCAGTCGTCACACCAACTTTAGTACATGTACAGGACTTCCATGATGCCCTAAATACGATCCGCGCGCCAAATCCGTCCCGCGAGGTGTCGGCACAAATAATAGAAAATCACCCTTTAAAAAGAAAAAATAAGGTTGAAAAATGTATCTTAATCTTTGTAGGGGCGTCAATCTTTCTCTGACGGATTGGTACCATGACATTTAACATAAGTGCATTTATAAAATGGTACCCTGAATGTGGAATCTACCAGGACGGATTGTTACTTATTGTAGTAAATGATAATAAACCAAATATTTGATTTGAAAAGAAAGTGTGGCTGTTTTAAAAATAAACAATATATAAATGGATTATATAAAAAAAATATGACGGCATTCTTGGTTTGTTCAACTACAGCTAGAGGTTGAAAGATAGATGGGACTATTCACCAAAGGAGACAAGAAAATGAGTCAGTGGCGAGGCTCGATACAATATTGCTCACATTTTAAGTAGAGAAATGAAGCCTTTTTCTGACGCTTAAAAGAAGATTAACTTTAAATCTCCTATTAATGAAGTACTAGATCCACATGTTTCTATTCTATTCAAATAGTTTCTGATCAAATTCATTTCGATTTTGTACCTTTTCGTTAGTGTGGCCCGCGACACGAGTATCGGAAATAAAAATGGCCCGCATATCAAATTAGGTTGGCCATCACTGCTATAGGCCATTGGACCCGGTGTTCTAATGGCCTCATTATATACAATGGGCAGGAAGGGCCAGATAGTTCCACCGCAGATAGTCAGGCAGGTTGTAGTGTGGCCATCAGTTGTATAGAGCAGACACAAATGTTGGTGTGTGACAGTATCATACAACAGGGTCCCGTCTCTCTCTCGACTTTGCCTTTCTGCGCTGGTACATTAATAGCATGCTCAATGCCGTTCTCTTCTCCTCTTCCCTCTGTTTCTCTCATACACACACATAAAATAGACTGCCCTCAAGACAGTTTAAAAGTCGTACTGAATCTGGTCAGTCAAAGTGATTAAGATAATTAAACTAAACGAAGAAAAAAAGAAACAAATTTAATGGCCATGGTAGTGGTAGGGAAAACAAAAATGACATTGACTTACATATTCTCTATAAAAAAAAGTTTCTACCAGGTCAAGTAGTTCACTACATTGAGAAGTAAGAATATTTGTTCTCTATCTCTGTCACATATCTAATCCAAGATGTTAAAGATAAGAAGCAAGTATATGTGTGTGTGTGCTACAGTGTGTGCTACAGTACTACACTAAAAGGTATTCTCCCGACATCAACACAACTCTATTAGATTTCCTTCCTATTGACATTGCCATGTATAAGTTGATTCTTTAAATGTCATCTATCTTGTTCGACTGTTCGTAAGGAGGGGAGTATTACGTCTTTAATCTCTTCGACAAACGGATGACGCGGCCATCTTTTTCTTGTGGCTAAGACGTCTTTGGGGTTCTGCAATGGTTCACTAAGAAAGTTTGTCTTTAATTTGATGCCCCTCACCACTTGATGCCCCGTGCGGCCCGCCACCACACGCACATTGCCCGCTGATAAAGACAATGACTTCGATTCCGAAGATTGAGAAATAGTGCAATATTTCACTTGACAACAAGAACCTGCATATTTTTCCACGTCTGATGCAGACGAAGCCATTTTCCCGCCATGGATCTATTTAAAGTTTTCTTACGTCTTCTGCTTCTGTCTTCTACAAGAGTTTGGGCCTTAAACGTCTGTTCATCGTCAGAGCTCTCCACCTCTCTCCTTCTGCTCCTGTCTTCTACAAGAGTTTGGGCATTAAACGTCTGCCCATCGTCAAAGCTCTTCACCTCTCTCCTTCTGCTCCTGTCTTCTATAAGAGTTTGGGCCTTAAACGTCTGTCCATCGTCAGAGCTCTTCACCTCTCTCCTTCTGCTCCTGTCTTCTACAAGAGTTTGGGCCTTAAACGTCTGTCCATCGTCAGAGCTCTCCACCTCTCTCCTTCTGCTCCTGTCTTCTACAAGAGTTTGGGCATTAAACGTCTGTCCATCGTCAAAGCTCTTCACCTCTCTCCTTCTGCTCCTGTCTTCTACAAGAGTTTGGGCCTTAAACGTCTGTCCATCGTCAGAGCTCTCCACCTCTCTCCTCCTGCTTCTGTCTTCTACAAGAGTTTAAGCCTTAAACGTCTGTCCATCGTCAGAGCTCTCTACACCTCTCTCCTTCTGCTCCTGTCTTCTACAAGAGTTTGGGCCTTAAACGTCTGTCCATCGTCAGAGCCCTCCGCCTCTCTCCTTCTGCTCCTGTCTTCTACAAGAGTTTGGGCCTTAAACATCTGTCCATGGTCAGAGCTCTCCACCTCTCTCCTTCTGCTTCCAGCTACTTTCCTCTATGCCAATGAGGGCAAAATGTCGCTGAGGTTGATCTTTATAGCGCTTATGAAGGTCCCCTCAGTTAGGCTCACCGAAAAAGATTCCATGTTTATTTATTGTAATATGTTATAAGTTTTGAAAGTTGTGTACATTTATCTTCATGTCTATTGTTGTTCAATCAACTTAACAAAGTTATTCACTGGCTGATAGTTATTAATCTCCTTCATAAATGGCATGATCTCATTTCAGATCCAGGCCACAATGCAACAGTGGGACGATCATTTACCCGGAAGTCACAGCATCAGCAGCGTGGTACTGGTACTAACGCACAACACGCTACCAGTGCTGCTGTCTTTAGTGCTGCAGGCCGCGGCTTGTAAGTTGTACTTGCATTCGTACCTGTTGTAGCTATTGACACTAATGATCTATTCTGTACCTGAACGATAATGCCTTTTAGTTTTCATAAAGAATAGTTCAGTCTTGAAACCAATTTAAGCTGTATTACCCGCTAAAAGTCGCTTTCTTTCAGTCGTGGCATTTGAAACATTATCTTACCTAGTGGGCTCCATCAAGAGTAAGCGTATCAGTTACTCACAAAATTTCCTGCTCGAATCAAGTCCGGAAGTAATGATCTGGGGATTTGAATAGTTACCTTGAATGTTTTCATCCCTGTGATCAACTTAGAAAGACCTTACATTTTTTGGACAATGGCGATCTCTCAGACAGCTACAGAAACAAATTGGAGCAGTATAAATGACTTTTAAACTTGTACATACACCGAGTAACAAGATTTTAACCAATTCTCAAGCTTTCTATATCAAACAACTTTCTTATAAGCATCAACAATAAAATTAAGAAAACTGTTTTACAATGGAGCCCAGTACACATTCTAATAGAAGGAAATGAAAATTCTAACGTACTGTTGAAACATTGGAGCATGTGTATGGAGTCGAAAATAGACTCTATCCATGAATTGATAACAAACAGAGTAGTGTAACTCGAAAAAAATGGACTGGTTCTCAACTAAGCTTTGGGAAGAAAGATACCATATACAAACTGTCAAATCATGACACATGACTCGACCAACTTTAATCTTTTTCCTTCGTACGAGACACAGAGGAATGAGACGTTCCGGAAGATGAAAATCGGAACATGCCCTTGTTCAGAGAATGAGGACCACGTTCTTCAAAGGTACAATCTTTATTAAGAGGTTCGAACAAGTTACATGCGCCATAACAACCTTTGAAAGACACATTATATGGAAAACTGTCTCGTTAGGAAACCAATGCGCAATTCAGATCTAGGGACTAATCATCTGATCCCTTGAGAACAAGAACGCCGAGGAATAAGAATGAAACATTTTTGTATCGAACTCGTCTTGTCAAGCATTGACTTTAAATTTCATCTTTATATCCAGTGTTTTGGTTTGTTAATTTGTTTTTAGTTTACATGCCATCACAGTACAAGAGATTATGAGAACTGGAGTTGCACATATAAAAATATACAAGAGATAAAGAGTCTTCAAGACACTATGTTAGTCATTAAATCATTGAAATAATAATACATTTAAATGACCTGTTACTCTAAAGCAGGGGTTCTCAACTTGTGGGTCGCGACCTCCTTAGAGGTCGATTGATGATTTGCTAGGGGTCGCCAAAAACCATCGAAAATATGGATTGTTATTGTATATTCTTCTATTGCTGTATTTGTGTGTGTGGGTAGGGGGGGGGGGGGTCGCGACACAGTGGGGGACTGTAAAAAGGGATCGCCGAGCATAAAAGGTTGAGAACCGCTGCTCTAAAGACTTATACCAGTATAAGGTAATTCACTTGTTCAAATAAAATGAATGCAAATAGTTTTCCCAACCAAATATCCCATATCCTCCATGGCACATTTATGTTTTGCTTCGGTGTTGCTTAGCCCTAAACAGTTTTGTGTCCAAACCTGAAACTGGATAATGCCCAACATGACTTCATATATACAACATGTTCGTAAATGTCTTAAAACACTTGTTCTACACCAAACCAACAGGGACAAGTACATTACTACATTGATTTACCCAGAACTTTAGTCCTTCTAAAGATTGCCTGTACATTATAAGACAAGATACTAAGATTTTGTGTTCACGTTATTGTGTTCAATGTTTCAGCTTGTGGCAAAGAACGTGCTGGTTACGACAGGTTCAGCCACCACATCCCCAAGAACCGCGGCCCCAATGTGCCTGACGAGCAACGTCTGCTGGACCATATCATGAAAGGCTACGAGCGGTCAGTTCGACCCGTACGCAACTGGACATCACCTGTGGTCATCAAAATGGGTCTCACTTTGACACAAGTATTAGATATGGTAAGAAAATTTACAATTCTTTATTTGTATCTCAGTTTCCTATGTGCGAATCTTACGGACCCACGTGTCTGGCCTATGTGTTATTTATTAAGTCTAATTGTCTAAAAAACAAACTCACTTGCAGACATGTAATAAAAGCCCGCTTGTACAAAAGTAGTACAATCTAGTAGACATATCGATCTGTTTCTTTCTTTGTCTGGTCGCTACTGGCAAAATGCTTTCTCAGATGGTGTATTTATTAGTGTTTATTTTTTTTTATTTTAAATATTTCCACTTGATTACTTTTACCATTCTTACGATTTTCTTTAACAGTAATATCTTCCCCCCAACTTTGTATTATAGAGCAAATGTTAGCAACAATAAATTAAATAACATTTGTTATAGCAAGGATCAAAGCCAGATTCATGACGGAATTCTGTTGACACACTAGCATGTAAGGTAATACAAAACAAGATGTATCATTACAATATGTATTCCATTGCCTAGAAACTAACTCACAGTTATCAATTCGTACACATACACACAAGGTAAGCAGAAAAAGTAAAGACTTTGAAAGGTGTGAAGATAGACTGAGCTTTTAAGACATTCAGATGTGTAAAGATAGACTGAGCTTTAAAGACATTCAAATGTGTAAAGATAGACTGAGCTTTAAATACATTCAGAGGTGTAAAGATAGACTGAGCTTTAAATACATTCAGAGGTGTAAAGATAGACTGAGCTTTAAATACATTCAAATGTGTAAAGATAGACTTAGCTATAAAGACATTCAGAGGTGTAAAGATAGACTTAGCTTTAGAGATATTCAGAGGTGTAAAAATAGACTGACCTTTAAAGACATTCAGAGATGTAAAGATAGACTAAGCTTTAAAGACATTCAGAGGTGTAAAGATAGACTGAGCTTTAAAGACATTCAGAGGTGTAAAGATAGACTTAGCTTTAAAGACATTCAGAGGTGTAAAGATAGACTTAGCTTTAAAGACATTCAAAGGTGTAAAGATAGACTGAGCTTTAAAGACATTCAGAGGTGTAAAGATAGACTGAGCTTTAAATACATTCAGATGTGTAAAGATAGACTGAGCTTTAAATACATTCAAATGTGTAAAGATAGACTTAGCTATAAAGACATTCAGAGGTGTAAAGATAAACTGAGCTTTAGAGGCATTCAGAGGTGTAAAGATAGACTTAGCTTAAAAGATATTCAGAGGTGTAAAGATATACTGAGCTTTACTAAACAGGCCAATCCTGAAGGGGCTAATTTTGCCACATTTTGTGCATGAGAATGCATCTATTTTATGATTATCTGATTGGAAACCCTTTATCTTCTTTCTTTAACCTAAAATTGCATTAGTCCTTTTGCTTTCCGCAAGGCTCGTATCAGCACGCACAGTATGCCTCCAGTCTTGCAGTTTTCCTCCCACATGTTTTTATTGATGTCTCAAGTCTTGAGATCCCTTTCACTGACAACTCTGTAGGCCTGTAGTTTAGTCTTTGGCTAGCCATGGGTTTTAATTCATCAGCAAGTCCTTGTGAATTCTTATATAAAGTCTCATTCCGTCAATAGAAAGCTGAGATTCTGTTGGGGAAATTTTAGATTTCAATTAGTTGATTTAAAGATATGGAATAAGGCAAAAAATAAAGAAATATTGACAAAATCCCTGTTTCACATCTGTTTCCTACTTATACTGAATCCTAATTTGTCTGAGATTCTCGTTTCCTTCTGTGACTTCTGCTACAACGCACAGATCTACTCTTAAACCTACGTCCATACGATTTTGTTATCGACATTTCCCAGGTCACGTGTTCAGACAGGATAAACATTGTTAGTTGACTCCCAAATCTAGAAGCTATTAATAGATCAGATTTTGACGTTCCCATGGTGCAACAGTGTGTTCCAATTCCTGCACATCTTGACAGAGGAACATATTTGACAAGTTGATTTCATCTTTACAGAAATTAGATTGTCCAACGTATTTATTTTTTGCGTGGCCTGGTTAAACAGAAACTTTTGACCCAGACAGCTGAGGAATTACTGGTACAGTCGATGTCGTCTGCTGGTTAAAAAAGTAATTGTCTTATTCCACAATTGTGCTCAATACTTTTATGTGCCCATACAGAAACAGAATCTATATAAGCAAAAACCCATTGATCATAATAACGAGGTACATTGTTCTTATAGAAAGAGTGATCTAGATATATGTTTCATTTTCCACTCCCAATCCATATAAAGCATAAGTAATTAATTATGACTAATTGATTAATTAATTAGTTAATGTTTAGATTGATTGATATGTCGACATTAGTTATAGATAATTTTGCAAAGTTCTAACTTGATCCAAGAGTGAAAAGTAGAGGGACAGACAAACAACAAATAATATAGTATAAAAATGACATTCGATCAGACTTCAGCTCCACAAAAGCTTCAGTGACGTAATCAAAACATGTGACTTATTTATGGTTGGATTAAATATTAATTTATCAATTTTTCTGGGCCTGAAGACGAATGACATTTTGAAAGGTTCATTTATTCATTTAGCCATTTGTCTCCCTTGGAATATTTGTGCTATAATGGGTGCCGTGTTGGAAGTAGTTCAATTCTATTACAGGTTGTTTTTTTTAGATGTAAATTTCGATTTAATCATTTCGGAAGAAAATGTCTGCATTTAACTAGAGCGTCACTTACAAAGAACACGAAGTCTACAATAGCATTCTTGGGACGACCATAAGACTAACACGGTGTTCTCAAAACTTGTACTATTTGCAGTTGAAACAGCAAATTAGGCTCTAGAGATGAATGTATCAAATTCTCCAAGCCCCTATAATCTTCAGAAAACATTTTTTTTTATAAATCTATAAGTTAAATGGAGGCGCAGTCGGTGAGCGGTAAAGAGCTTGGCTTCCCAACCGGGGATCCCGGGTTCAAATCCTGGTGAAGACTAGAATTTTTTAATATTGGAAACTTTGAGCGTCTTTGTCCACCCAGCTCTAATGGTTACCTGACATAAGTTGGGGAAAAGTGGTCGTTGTGCTGGCTACATGTACCCTTTTAACCGTAGGCCACAGAAACAGATGACCTTTACATCATCTGCCCTAGAGACCACAAGGTCTGAAAAGGGCACTACGTTTTTTTTATAAGTGAAATAGTCAAATAGTTCGCTACGAATGTCACTGCGTCTTGAGTCTCGTGTACGTTTGTGCATTTACCTTGTATGATAATGACTTCAACGCAGCGCAATAAATATACTGAACAATGAGTTGTAACGCAAAAGACAAATAGTCAGAAAATTAAACGTTGACTCCTGACAATTCACGAATTAGTGCTACAAACCAATAGCCCATGACCGCCAATAAATATCTGTACCCCAATGTAATTTTTCGTAATTACTCACAGCCTCGGTCAAACTAGATAGAAGGCAAATTGTTGATACGCATGGAAGCACAACCTTAGAACATAAAGATATGACATATTTTTTGAGCTAGTTAATGGCCTACTAGCAGGCTCACAGGACCAAGAGCCACTGCTCGCGTAAAAGAGCGCGCACGTGAGATAAGCTTGTGTAGGCTGGGAGAATGATTTCCTGTGTGATAGGAGCTGGCGGCACTCCAGAGCCCTGATGTAAGCATCTTATTTAGCTCATTCTCCGCAGAATGGCTCTTGGGCCATCTATTCAAACAAATTTGGTGCTAAATATAGAACTGTTCACCACTTTGCACTGATGAACCAATGAGAGTGTTCTGTATATTCAACACTATAGAGCTACGAAAACACCCAGTAAATGAAAAGAAAAACAAGGAAACACTGGAGTTCAAATGAAGGTATGCTGAATAACTTAAACGTGCTGCATAGATGGTTTTAATTGCAAAATATCATTCCGTGGAAATAGTCTATATTGTTATATTCTGTGCGGTTGTTCAGATCGCAGAAACAAAAAGTATAGACCATGGTTTAGACCTATTGTATACAGTTTTAGTTTTGAAATGATGTATTCATTGTTTTCATGAAAATAAAAAGAGATTTTTTGTTGCTTTTTTTTTTTTGAGATGTTTTAATTTTTTTTCTGTTTCACTTGCTAAAAGTATTTTACAATAAATCCACGGGAAATCTATATTAGAAATCTACTACATCTAAATCATGTCTTAGTAACATTTACACAGTTTCTGCTTGTGGTAACTCTTAGCTTGGCGAAAAGATTACTTGTAATTGCTTTCTTTCCTTCACTGTCCTGGTCTAATATTCTTTTCTTCTCACGACGTCTAATGCCATACACTCTGTGAATCTCTTTGAATGCTCTCTTCCTAAGCACTGAGCAGAACTTCCTATTTTCATCTTCGCTCACGGACGTATCTCTAGAGAGGGATTTTCTAATACGACTCTTAATAGTTATGGCCCCTTTTAAGCTCTGAAGTGATCTCGATAAGATCCAAGCTGTTTCTAGATGTGATTGTATGTTGCGACATATCGGAAAGTATGTTCGTTCTCAAAAATTTAAAACTCAACATAGACCTATAGATGCCTCGATGTGTTCAATTTTAAACAAGAAGAAAATCAACAAGGCCTTCATGCATCAGACTTTAAACTATAGACTAAAATATATTTCTATAATTTGCGCTCAAACTATTAAACTTTCGAATCAATAAGTCACTTATAAATTTGTAAGATTTTTAATAGTATTTCAATGTCTCATCAATTAAAGCTTCTTGATGAGCTGTTTCAATGGAAAAAACACTGTGGATCTTAAATTAGCTTTTGGGATTTTTTTAAATTATTGATCTTATAGTGAAGTATAGTGACTATTTATCCAATGAAAAGCTCTGCAACATATATATACAATTAAAGAACATGTAAACTTCATTGCTCTAAATATTTTGAAATATATCATTTTCGTAAATTTGTGTATTTTAAATATTTTTTAACTAATAAAATTCTTTTAGAAAAAAAATATAGTTACTTTATCAAGAACTCAAAATATACTAAATGTCATATAACAATAGAGCACTCCTTTACAATAATTAATTGTATCGAGTTCTTTGTTCTAAGGGATGTCTTTTATATGTTACTGGCAAAGTGTGAAATGCAGGCATTCTTACCTATAGGAGGACAATAAAAAGATAAAATCTCAGGTTGAGAGCTGAATCAAGTAATTACAGTACAAATCAACAAAAGTTTGATGACACAATGTGCAAATGAACTAAATTTGAACTAGCAAGGACCATGGGGAACTAGGGAAAGTATTGAGACTTGTAAGCATAGCTCATTTTATTGATCACATGTTAGTTGATGACACACTGTACAAGTCAACAATAGTTTGATGGCTTATTGTACAGCCTTTGGAGATCTAGAGTATTCAAATGTTTTTCTAACTTCCTATAATTTTAAGATATCTGTATCTTGCTATATGGACTTCTAGAGGTTTGACCCATGTTACGCAGGCTTAATGCAAAACATTATTTATTTCTTTACCTGCTTTGACCGTTTTGAAAATGTTCACCTTATCACTTCCACACGTAACAACTTGGTCTGCGAAAAGAGAATTAATGAATTTAATTTCAAGCTAGTGACGTTAAATTCTCAGGAGATTTTAAACTACAGTAAAGTTTAAATTTGATTGGCTGAAAATTTATAGCCCAATTACTGAGCTTTCTTTTCTATTGGCATCACTGAAAATATTTTTTATATGACAATATTTAGTAAAAAAAAAAAAAGAGAGAGATAAAAGAGACAGAGAGAGAGACTAGTTAGAGTAACAATGTTATACTAATCATACACGTTTAAGAGATACACATTTGTATTACATTTTTGAAGTAACAAAAGTGAAGTTGTTACAAAATCTGTTTATATTAAACATCGTTGTTGCTAAGTTGTGACGCTGCTAGTCTCCCGTATCAAACTTCTTGGAAAGCACATTTATTTTTCCATTTGATTCAATTTCAAATTGTAATTGCAAAATTTCACTTTTATTGATTATTATGTACAGGTCTACTTTGTCTGTAATAGGTCCAAGCTAATAACCATATTTAACACAGATATTTCAAATGGGTTGGACAAGAGTACGAGGCTGAACACACCGGGAACCCCCTCCATTTACCAAACAAACCTTGCAGGACTAGTTATTGTTGAAAACGGCGCCCTGTCGTGGAAGCTCTCTTACAACTCCGCACTGCGCAATGGGAATGTTTTTTGCTCTCCTTGAGACACTTCCAATCAACAAAAACTTTTACCTCTAACGATCGTTTCTACCACAGGGCCGTGTTGAGACAAAGTTGCGGCAGAACCGTGAGAGATTGTCTAAAGAGTTGAGCCGAAGTCTTGAAAAAGTCTGATTGAACAAACTCTGCCACGCTGCTGGTCTCAAAAATGTATCTGGTACCTGCCGAGCGTCACATTTGTAGAGAAGGTGAACCTGCTGTGTGTGTGTGTGTGTGTGTGGGTGAAATAGTTCCGACAATAACCAATGTTCTTGTTCTATGAGATAATTCATAGTAATTCCGCGACTGAATGAGGTCATAGATGTCAAATCAAATGCGCCATATAAAACCTATAATGATTGTGCTATATAAAAGAGGATTGTGCTATATAAATCAGGATTGTGTTATACAAAACATATGATTGTGTTATATAAAACATATGATTGTGTTATACAAAACATATGATTGTGTTATACAAAACATATGATTGCTATACAAAACGCATTTAATTAAAATTCTGTCCTATCAAACATGTTTATGACTTAATAGAAATCTTATATCTTTTTTAATTGGTACATTTACCACTTTAACTCTGAAGAATGCATCTCCATTGAACCTAAGTAGAAACTATTGATCTTATCCAGTCAGTCCGCGTTGAAACGTCGTAAGAATGTTGTCTTTCGCGTGTCTCAACATGAACACTATGGTCAGCCAGGGCTTAAGATTTTTTTCACTTTAAGTTCCCAAACGGAAGGTTAAAAGGTGAACTGGAGTGTCTCTTGTTAAGAGGTTGACTCTAGAAGGAAGTATGTGTTGTGACAACCCGCCAACCACTTCTTTCTAAACATCAATCAATGCTTTCCCCGCCCCCAAAATCCCTTCTTTCTTTTACAGTTTCCGATATTTGGGAGGAGTCGATATGCTTTAATTTTGTGTGTTCCAGGTTATTTGAAACTGGACATATTGTCTTATTTCTCAACACAATGTGAAAGTAGGTTGAAAGATCTTCTAGCAGGTTATAGTTCTGATATTTAACGGGGTTATCTCTGTACAGCGTGAGACACATCTAGATCTAGATCTCCGCTTCTGTTAGTCCAAATAAATAACACTGAACTGATTGTAACGGATGCAATGATGGTCAGGGGAAGTCACTGTCACACGATTTCCTTCTTCATTCCATGCACCAGTAATCTTCCCCTGAACTTCGGTCTACCAATAATTATTGATATTCTGCTTGAGAAAATTATTAGTTACCTAAAGGAAAAAACAAAAACAAGGAAATGCAAAAAAATGGCTGTGTTGCTTCCTCTTTCATTCAGTCTGATTTTATTGATTGCAATCTTTTTTTTATCTTTCTCTCTCTTTTACTCTTTTATATCTTTCCACTCTCTCTATTTTTCAGTTGTTTACATCTCTCTATCAAAGATTGTTCTTGTAAGCAAGACATTTTTGTCTGTAGAATGATTACTTGTTAAATCACGCCTCTTTCTGTGTCTTTTCTGCACATTTGATGTAATCAGTGCTTTTGTTTTGTACAAAAATAGGTGCAAGTACTCAGTGATTTATTGCCTAACTTGTAACTACTAATACTTTAATAATACACGGTAAAAAATGCAAGAAAAGAAAAAGGGTGCCGGTACGCCGTACCGGAGTGTACCAGCAAAAAAAAAAAAGCACTGGATGTAAGTATTCTCACTTGACAACTTTGAGATTTTGTTTTTTTGTTTTCAACCTACCACGGTAGTAAGACATTGAGGAGAACTTTCAACTCTAAGACCAGATTTACAGTAGACATTGAATTTGAGGAGAACTTTCAACTCTAAGACCAGATTTACAGTAGACATTGAATTTGAGGAGAACTTTCAACTCTAAGACCAGATTTACAGTGGACATTGAACTTGAGGAGAACTTTCAACTCTAAGACCAGATTTACAGTGGACATTGAACTTGAGGAGAACTTTCAACTCTAAGACCAGATTTACAGTGGACATTGAACTAGAAAACAAAAATTCTATTGCTAGATCTACTTTCTATAGACATGTTGTAAAGATGAAAAGTTCTTTGTGCTCTTTATAAATGTCATAATAATTAAATTAAATTATCATTTATTTACTTTACCTTGTATAAATGTGATGAATTAAATACTTTAAATAAAAGCTTTAAAGGTTGTTTTGATTCCGACCTATTAATTCAAACGCATATCACAAAGTTGTTTGCTTAACATTCTAAAGTCTTCATTTTGTGAAAGTTGAAAATCAAACGTGAAAAAAAACAAGAAAACGTCTAGTCTGGACTCAATACATCACATCTTGTGGGTTTTTAACAGTTTTTTTATCAAGTGGTTTTGGGTTTTTCAATGTAGGCGATGAATGGAATAAACAAATTTGCTCCTATTCTCGTCCAACAACAACAACAACAACAAACAAACAAACAAACAAACAAAGGGACCTAAATCGTGTGACCTGAATACACTTTCTTGTGTTGTTGTTTTACGTCCCACTTCTTGGTGTGTGTCCCCACCAGCCCCCCCCCCCCCTCTCTGGTCAACTAGTTTCTTTGCATGTCAAGCTGTATGAAGACATAATTTTTAGGTTTAGTAAAACAATACAAAGTTGGATTAGTTAACAGTGTTAAGAAATGACTTTCAAAGGAATGGACATTTGTGGTGATAATATTTTTAATTCTTACCGCTACTATCTTTTAAATCAACACTGCAGGTTTCGAAAATCTCAAGTTTTCACTGAAGCAACAAGCTGACAATGTGGCATGAGATGCCAATATCTCCAGCATCAAATAGCAAATGTCAGACAGTGTGAAGTTCTGGCCACCTACCGAGTCGAACTGAGGTCATCTACTTGATAGCCCGGTCACGTCAAACAATGGTCTCAAGGGCCGTCACTTTGTTGATGTGCGTCAAGCTGTGCCTCTTTTCTCGTTTTGTTCTAACGCTCTACATTCAGGAGAGACATTTTGGGTTCAACAATAACTCTCTAAAATTGTTGGGATTTGCACGAGAAGTTTTAAACACAGTTCTCTGCCATTATCTTCTTTGTACATTTTTAAAATCTAATACCCTATATAGCACAAATGGATGGATGGACACAAACGTATGTGGGTATATATGTAGCCTATTTAAGTATGTATGGATTTATATATAAATATATATATATATATAAATATATACATATATATATATATATATATATATATATATATATATACCGAATGAAAAATCAAAAACATCGTTTGACCAATCTTTATAAAACTTGGCATAAATGTTCCTTGGATCAAGGCGGAGACCTTATTGTATGTTCATTGTTCATACCCCAACGTGAGGGCCCTAAAAGTATTTTTAAAAATCTGCTAAACTCTTTTTTTTTTTTACAGGATTTTATATAAGCTAGGACTATGTCGGCTGAACGGGTAAACCCGTTTTAACATTATTTTTTTTTTTCGTGGCAAAATAAAAAAAAATGTAAAGGGAACATTCTCCATCGTTGACATAGATCTAAATTCAATCCAGTAGATCAGTAATATCCAAAGGAGCGCAGGTTGCGGGCCATATTCTGCTAGTATAATGATAATAATAAGGCTTGTCTTCGAACCCGAAGAATAATGAGGAATGCAATATTTTCCGTTGCTACGCAGCAAACATGTAAATTAATTTAGTAAAAGAAGAGAAAGCGATATGGAGCAGTGTTAGAGCGATACATTAAAGGCTAAACAAACTAAATAATGTAAAGAAGCCATATTGAAGGATCCCTGCAGCCAACTAAATGATCACATTTACTTTGTACTGTAAGCGAAAGAAGTTAGAGATTTGATTGGACAATGTTAATAAGTGCACACAAAGTATACCTTTGAAATCACTTTCCTTATCAATATTTCCAATATTCTGTACACCGGATCAGGGTCGGATTTAGGGGAAGGCAGGCTGGGTTACAGCCACGGGGTCTCCACAAGCTCGGGTCTCCATAAACAAACAAAAAAAGATAAAAATGTATCCGAATTTCTAGGGTCTTGAGTTTCTTTTTTTTTTTTTGCCTTTTGGTACGCTACATTTTTACTGCTGACAAAAAATGTGATTAAGAAGTGTACGCTTGTAGCAATCTTTTGAAATAAGTAAATAAGCTCCGGATTTAGGACAGTACGTCTACCAAGAGCCTTACACTCCTCAAACTCAAAATTATACACTATTAAAACAAAGAAATTAAAAAAAAAAAAAGAAATTGACAATAAATTTACAAGAACTCTTTGTCTTTCTTCCAAAATATGGCATGCTCTTAGATATAAGTATTTTCATTCAGAAGTGGTTCTTTATTATTATGGCTTTACAGAAAAATCATGGGGGCCTCTATAAAAATCCTGCCTCGGCCACCACATACCTAGGTCCGCCCTGCACAGAATATACCATAATGCAAATTGTTTTTAATTATAGCTATGCACCCTGATTGGAATTTTCAACTATCCTTGCGGAAATTGTCTAGCTTTCAGAGTTACCATACCTCCTATAACTGAAGTATAAACAAATTATATATACAGAACTTTTATGTAAGTGTATTGTAGTGACGATATCCAGACTAGGATTTCAATGGTGGCCGCAATTTTACAATACATGTATATCTTATCTAATATACTACAGAGTACTACAGACGTATATGTCAAGGCTAGCAATGATAACAGAGGCATATTCTTATGGATGACGTACATGGTTAGACTAAATGGAGTGAAAATATGACTAGTTTCCCACAACGACTACACAAAACTAGACCAATAACCTCTCACCGCGCACTCACAAAACTTAAGTTAGCTTAAACTTTGACCCTTATACTTGGACACGTCTGTTATGTAGAGGTCCCCCCCCCCCCATTTCCCTCCTATGTATATTCATACGCAGTGGCTTCCCTTGTCACAGCCAATCAAGCCAAGCCAACAAAATTGTACGCCAGAAAAACTCTGTGATTGAATAAGTTAGACATAACGAAGTTGTTGCCCTTGTTATTAAGGCACCTGGGCTAATAGAAAGATGAAACATAGAAGAAAAAAATCTGCATTGTTTTGATAGTAACATTGAGGCTTTATATAACACTAGGATAACTCTTTCAAATGTGTTATTGCAAAGCTTATCATTATTACTCTGTCTGTCTGTCTGTCTGTCTTGTAAAAAATGTACACGTTAGTTCTCCCACACCCATTCTCGGATGAAGTTGAAACTTCGAACATTGATTCTTAGTCATAGATAAGACAGAAATTAATGTTTAAAAAGTAACCGATTAGTCAATTTATTACTGATAATTAATTATTTTTTTTGTTACCAGCAAGGGAAACTAATTATTCAGTATTTACAGATATGGCTAAATTTGTTGGGTTTAGTTCCTGTAGATAACTGTTATCGCTATTTCTTCCTCACGCACTCTCCGATCAAGTTGATACTGTAAACAAGTATTTATTGTAACTAACAAAACATGAATCAATTTTTTAAAAACACCAAATTAGTCAATTAATTATTGGTATAATTATTTTATTTGTTATCGAATAAGGGAAATAATAATAATAATAATAATAATAATAATAATAATAATAATAATAAGGCTTGTCTTCGAGTTCGAAGATCAATGAGCAATGCAGTTTTTCCCGTGGCTATATTGTGCGAGTTCTTAGCCTTTAGACAAGCTTGCTGATTTTTTTCAAAGGATTTTTAAAATTTCTTGTAATATTCGTTTAGATTTTAGATGCTTTATTGTGGATCGATTTTTTAGTGAAAAAAAATAATTGTATGCATTTTTCTCATCTATCAATCTGACTAAATAGATGAATTTTTTTTTACCAGCAAATGTTATAGCCCGCATCTAATAGCACAGTTCTTTTGTTGTACCTTAAATTACATACTTTCAGAATAGATCCCCCCTACTTTTTCGACATAAACCAACTCTGTTCTAACTGATATTCAGGTGTGCATCCACCTATCCCTTAGTCTGTTGCACCGTTGTGGCGTCACACTATATCTGTTGACCGTATTTCTCCATTCCTCTTTGTTTTTTGCCTTGGATAGAATCATTCATATTGCCAGCTTATAATGGATAGTATCCCAAAGAGTGGATTTACTTTGTGCTAGAGTCTCAATCCACTGCTCACATTTTGGCTATGGAACAATATGCATGTTTTTTTTTTCTTAAGGCCCTTTTGGAATCTCCTTTCTTCATGAAAAAAATATGTTGCACTATAAAACTGAACAAATTGTGCCAAGTTCGTCATATAACATCACGTCCATTAAAATCTCTGTAGAAACTAGATCTATGTGTAAACTTAATACACAAGTGAGACAATTACCAATATCTATATGCATTATGTCTCAGATGGTACGCTTCAAAAATATATGAAATGGAGAAAAGACATTTCCGGACCGAGTGAAAGTGAAAGGCGGTGATATGGCTCGACAGGGGGGGGGGGGGGAAAGTTGGAGGGATTATACCTTACGGCTATGCATCTAATACTTGCATGTCTGAGACATGTTGCCAGATTGGAGAAATCGAAGAATAAATATTGGGATTGGCTGCTTGTCAAACTCCTGGCCAATACTGCCACATAGTTCACAGGAACGGGGAACGGGACAAAAACAGAAAAAAAAATCTGTAAAAATATTTATATTTTTTAAAAATACTGTAATTAGGATTTGTATTTTTTTTTCCACTGCAAATGAAATAAAAGTAATTACTTTATCATTAGGATTATTTGACTTGAATCTTAATAATGGAAAATAATTTTACTTGACAGTTTCCCAATTACTTTTTATTTATAATAATTTTTAAAGTATCCCCAAAATGACAATAACAACTACATGCACATTTGTTTGATTTCGTCTAAAAATGTAACTTCAATATTTGTTTAAAGTAATTATTTTACTAAAACTGGCTGTAAGTTACTGGAACATAAAACTATTCTCCACTGTTAGGTCAAACAAATATATAGACAGTTACAAAAGACATACATTGTTGTTGGCTAACACCATTAGACCTATCAGTGAACTGTCAGGTTCTAGTCTATGCGTTGCTCGTTAGGGGTTACTTAAATAAGAACAATTAATAATAAATATACTCCAACTCCGGCTATCCATGAATAACAATAACTTTGATATTTAATAAAGCACACAATTATATCAGCTCTTATGAGATACTAAAATACGAACACCAGTCCAGGAAGTAACCGTCCAACCTTCCTGGACATGGGAACAAGACCTCACTGACTAACACACTCTATCGCACATTCAATGAAGACTAAACCATTCAGTTCATAACACGTGCAAGAATATTCACATTTATAACCTTGGGCTGGGGGTACATAATACAAAGGGATATAACTATCATATTAAAATATCAACAAAGTAACATATTCACTCTCGCCATACCTCCCCCCTGACATTAACTAAAATCTAATTTTGTTGTAATCCTTTTCGTTTGTCTGAATCTGATGAAGGCTTCGTGGCCCATACTTTCTGAGCTTTTACTTTGGTCCAGCAGGTTCCTTGAAATATGCCTATATACATTTTTTCAGACAATATTTCATTGACTTTCAGAAGAGAATCTAGAGTCCCTTCTTTCGGATTCGGATTAATTTGAATTTGAATACAGTGTTTGTGTTTGTAAATTGTGTACAGTGAGTTTAGTGTACAATAAGTTAAATGATAGTGCACATTGAGTTAATCGGCGATGGGATTAATTAATTATTTATTTGACCTAATTTGTTTCGAAAATCTTCCATTTTAAATCTTTTTTTTTATATATATATTTTCAATACGTTTTGGATTTTTCTTTAGTAGTGGCAATTATTATATTCTAGCCCAGACCTCTCGCAAGAAAGCTGGGGGTGGGTTTGAACTAGGTACCAGCGTGATGACGGTCCGGATGAAATACTACACGACCAGGCAGCCATAGTTTATTATAACACTTGTCTTTTTGTCTTCAATATTTTTTTTTAGAAATAAGTGACTCAATTTAACACCATCCCGTTTCTTCTCAATTTTTACAGTATTATAAAGCAACAAGAAAGTGATTACTTGAGAATATGAAACATTTTTATATCTTTAAATATCATATACTTAATACAATTGAAAAGAACATTTACTTCCGTAAGAGCCAGATAAAGCCAAGTAAACAAAGCCAAAATAAACATTCACTAGGAGCCAGATAGAAGTGTGAAGAATATAAGTCACAGAGAAAGCAAAATGATGCCAAAAAAAAAAAAAAAAAACGTTCTCTCCGTCTCTCCGTTTTCTGGTATGAATAATATTTTGATAGTCTACGGCCAACATAGACATTGATCGCTGCACCACTCAGCAAGATAATGCTGCCAGCGATGTGGACAATTGGAGAGGCCGTAGAGAAATTGGCAAGCGGCAGTGCTCCTGTGGCCAAAATGGTGTGGTTCGGACACTGGGCAAATACATTAGCTTCTCGCGGAGGCTGTCGGACCGTATGGGTTGTGAACTGCCGGGAGCGTAGATTAGTGTCAAGAAAGTAGTCCGGGTGAATTATAAATATACAAAAATATTAGTTGTGGGAATACCGGAAGTCTTTTTGTAGATGTTGATCTTGGCATCTGACTAATAGAAACTTTGGTCTTATGTGGGTAATAAACAAGACAATGACAACATACACCAGACAAATGGGCGACCGGGCATTGAAAGTACCTAATTGAGAAAGGGAGAAAGAGACAAAAAAGATTAAAAGATAAAGGGAAGAATGAGAGACAAAGAGAAAATCGCAAAGAAATGAGAGGAAGAAAGAGAGAGAGAGGAAGGGAAAGAGAGATACCAACTAGAAATAGAGAGGAAGAAACAACAAAAGATGCCACGTGTTTATTATGTTTATTTGACTTTAAGATCTTGATGCTATAAACTTGTGACATATGTGAGTTCGGAGGTGCCTTGATTATAGTTCAAACACTTTAATAATCAATGAAGTAACAAAGTGCTGATATGTTTTCTTGAGTTTTAATTATTTAAAACTTGAACTTGAAACAATAAATGTATGTACAAAGATATATACAACAGATACAGGATTCAGTGAAAATAACCAATAAAATGAGTAAATATTTACTTTAAAACTTAGCGACTTCGAAGTCTAACTTTCTAGCCCTCTCTCTCCCCTCTCAAGCTAACACTCCGCCTTTTATATCTTTCTTTAGAATCAAGAACCGTGACATCTCAATACCCATCCTTGACTCCTCGACCCGTTTACATTTAATTTTCCCCTCAATTGTTTCTGTAATTTAACCTACGCCAATTATGTCTCCCTGCTGTAGCCTTGAACCAAGTTTTAATCGGCGTCCTTCTGGCATTAAAGCGCGAGCGCGCTGACCCGATTTGAGATAGGTACAATGTCCTTATTCTGTGAACAACGAGGTGTCACTAGGAACCGGTTTTGTAATTTAAGCTATGTTAATTTTGTTTCCCTGCTGTAGTCTTGAACTAAGTTTTAATCTGCGTTTTTCTGGCATTTAAGCGTGGGTACGCTGACCTGATTTGAGATAGGTACAATGTCCTCATTTTCTAAACAATGAGGTGTCACTAGGACGTGACAAAAGACAGAAAGAGAAAAAAGAAAGACAGAAAAAGAGAATAATAGAATGAAAACATTTAAAATTTAATGTCAAACTTAAAACCTTGTTTAACAAAAAGTGCACTCATTTTTTAGTTAAATTGAGTTGATATGAACATCAATAAATTCATTCAAACTATCAACACTTTGAGACACTCGTTTTTTTTTCCTTTTTATATAACTGAAATAAAAGTTGATATCAATATTACTTGCTTTATTTCCAGGACGAGAAAAATCAAGTTCTTATAACTAATGTTTGGCTCGATCACGTGAGTATATCAAAAACTTTGACCAACTTTTGAAAACCGTTTGAAATGAGTTAGGATAATACGTAATGAACAAAATATCAATGTTGTTCATCTGGCCACAGAAAACTAGGTCTCTGTTTTTACTTTTATTCTGTTCCACGCTTATAGGTCACAATGAAAGAAAAAATAGAAAAATATAAATATTTTTGGTTATATTTTTTTGTTATGTGCGACGTATGAACTGAACAGAAGAATGTTGATGAAAACCAAGGATGTTATTGTTGTTGTTTATTTACTAAACTCTGTGTGTGTGTGTGTGTATTTGTGTCATCTGAAATTTGTTTATTATTTCTTGTAAATGGAACAGATGAGTGCAGCATGTGCAGTAACGTAGCTAGGATTGGGGGGGGGGAGGTGGGATACAATATTTGAACCCCCCCCCCCCCCGACCTCTACTTAAGGGGGCCCCCAAATGAGTGTCCAAAATTTGCTTTTATATTAAATATTATGCCATTATCTAGGGTCATGATGTCGAATGTCAAAATGCAGGTGCCACTAAAGATGTCAAGCTTCCCGGGTCCCCTAATCCATAGCTACACCACTGAGCATGTGTTAGTGTAGTGTGTAAACTACATTGGAAAGATCTTTCTGGCTCGTTACTTTTCTTGTACAATATTGTATGACTAAAACATTTGGTTTTACTCATCTTAGTGATATATTGCATAGAAACCTATTTAAATATGTGGGCTATTTATTAATGCTTATATATATATCTTGTTATTAGAATGCTATTTATAGTTCTAAAGTTCTTTATCAAATGTATGTTATTCAAAGTTATGAAATACATTTTGACGACGACTATAAAACAACAAGAAAAGCATTGTCTAACCAATCAGAAGTTCATTCATTGCAATAGGCATGTGTAAGTTCTAAGTTCAGGCGATGGGTCACATTCGTATTCACTGAATTCACTTGTGCTCATATGCGGTGTTTCGATTATTTCCCTTAATTTCTTTTTTTTGTGCTCCAGACTCCACTCGTTGCATTTCTTGCCCACGTCTGTCTTGTAGTAGTAATAGACTTTATTTTATTTCCACAAGATTTGGTTTGAATCAATAAAATAGTCTGTGCAGTAAGTTTTAAAGGAAAGGTGCTGGAGGGACTTCTATCTTTCATATACTTTAGTTTAGACCTGTTTGGAGAACTGTTTGCAAGGCAGCCGTCAGGGGACAGGAAGACAACACAGAGACACATACTCTCTCTCTCTCTCTCTGTCTCTCTCTTTCTCTCTCTCTCTCTGTTGTAGACACACACATACACACTCGCAGACTCACAAATACACACTCGTAGACACACACACATACACATTCCCAAACACACACATACACGTTCGTAGACACACACATGCATACTGCGTTAGTCATGATATTTCATTGTACATTCTTTTTGGTCAGATGTTCAATTTCCGGCCCCTCTCGTCCTACCCGCGGACCGACAGCCTCTGTCTAACTCGATGACGTAAATCTGAGGACCCTGTCCAACACTTAGATCTACCATTAAATCAACAATCTGGAGACTATAATACCAGGAGGCTTGAATTATTTATCATCTTTACTTGGGTCGCTGGACGTAACAGGGTTATCATTCGTTTTGAGTCCTCACAGATGCCAACTATTATCTTGGTATTGATGAATTATTCATGTTTACTTGTTCTGTGAAGTAGCTTCGAGAATACAGCGTCAATTGAAAATGATTCATTATTAAAAAAAAAACAGAATCATTTTCAGATTATTCGAAAGCTAAAAATGATTTCCACATTTTGTCACACTCATTTTCGAGATTTTTTAGTGTTGGGGTGTTATGGAGGGCACCAACATTTTCTTGGCCGTTGCCATGACTTCAATGAAGTACAATATAACGGAGTGTACAATAAATTTTTTAAATGAAAAGCATTCATCTCAAAGATACATTTATAGACTATGGAATATTGAATAAATCAAGATAAAGATAAGTCAGAAGAAATGATTAAACTAGAAATTTGGAATGCGTGGCCAACTCTACGCCAGTGAAAGATTTTGTGAAGCCGCTGAGGGAAAGTAAATAGAAGATAAAAGGGGAATGAGATTTAATTAAAGCAGAATGTGTTTCTATTTCATGCATGTTCTGTGAATACAGAAAGAGCAGCGCCACTCTGGAGTTTTATTCTTGGAAGACAGAAAGAGCAGCGCCACTCTGGAGTTTTATTCTTGGAAGACAGAAAGAGCAGCGCCACTCTGGAGTTTTATTCTTGGAAGACAGAAAGACACGAGTCACTATTTAGTTTTATTCTTGGAATATTGTAGAGAAAATCTGAAAGAACGCAAATGATCAAGATCTCTGAAAACTTTAAAAATCGTTTCCTTATTTTCGGTTGATGTTCACTAATTGAAGTAATTGTTATGATCGAATTGAACATTCAATTGCATACCGATTTCATTGATTGGTTACATCAAAACGCATTTGTTTCTAGCAAACGTAATATAATAAACGCGTGGGAGGATAAAAAAAAAGCAAGATCTTCTTGCCACAATTCTGGATCCCAACAGATTTTCTGTTTACGGTCTCTCGTCACGTGGGGCTGACACCCCGATACAAATCTCGTCTAAAGTCTCGCGTATTCTGATGATCCGGAAGTTATTGTTCTCAATTAGGTTAACGTTGCTGGCGGGCTATCCTTCTGCGACCATAGCAATTGACCCGGGAAGAAAGATTTTACAATCATTTATTGGTTCCCGCCTCTCCTGGTTCAAGTGTTCTTGAATCAAACTTGCTGAATGACACGCACACTGCTGTTTCTAAGCGTTTTGAATGTCATAGCAAATATCTACCAGAGGTCAGTGGTCACACTATATTTTAAAATATCAGCAAAAAAACAGTTAAAATTGGATGATAATTTTATCGGACATTAGTAGCATTTATTATTGATTAAGTTTAATAACAAGTTTTATTAATTATTTGTCGGAAAGGACATGCGGGACTTAGTTTGGGTATTACTTATCTAGTGAATTGAATTTAGACCTATGTCAAAGACGGAGAATGTTCCCTTCACATTAATTTAATTTGCGACAAAAATAAAAGTAGAGTGTGAAAATGGGTTTACCCGTTCAGCCAACGTATTCAAATCAAAAATAAAATATTGTGAAAACGGGTTTTTTGTTAAAAAAAAGTTTCGTTGTTACATAGAGACAATTAAGTATTTTTGTCTATTTTTAGGGCCCTTACGCCATGATCTACGGAACATTTATGCCAAGTTTTATCAAGTTTGGTCTAACGGTTTTGATTTTTCTGCCAGAGTTCTATGTGCGAGAGTAGAAAGATGCGAAGGATGCAGATTTTAAAAAGGGAGGGGGGGGGGGGGGGGTCTTAGCTATTTTTTGACAGGGGATGAAGAAAAGAAAAAAAACAAACACTACTAATACTACGGCACGCGTCTCAAATAGCCTCTAAAAACCAGTCCATCTCCTGGCCTTCATGTGTGGTTCAGATACTATGTCCGGAGGAACTGTTGTCACTAACTAAAAGATGGAGCAATTACGAGCAACTGGCACCTATAAGTCTACTAGTAAACTTTGGGCAGGAGGGGCTTATTGGCCTTGGCTGGTTACCCACCAAGGAGAAGGAAAACTATTAATAGTGAGTAGTTGTAAAAGTGGTGTATTTTTATTAAAAAACTGCTTGCAAATAAGTGATTTAAAAAATTAGAGTTTTCGCTTTCAGAAAAGAAAATAGAAGCCGTTGCATCAGAACTTTGAATGGTCTAAAATATTATGATGTCGGATTTTCAATATCTTTTCTAGTTTACGAGATCTAAACGGGACGGACGGACATTTCAAACAAAACTAATAGCGTCTTTTCCCCTTTTAGGGGGCCGCTAAAAATTTGTTGACGACATTTTATATAAAACTATTTTCTGATTGAAATGTTTAGTACCTAGATTAGAACGTGGTTGTTAAATGTTTAATGACGACTAGCACATTTCTTCGTCTCGAATCACTTCTTTTAAAGAATGACCGAAAATACCCAAGAGTTATCTCTTAGCCGCAGACGTATTATTACGGGGAAATAACAGCTCTGTCGGGGGGAGATTAATTTTGGACCAGAGCAGCGTACCTCAAGCTGTCGAAGTCAGTTTAGGTCACCGTGGTCCCAATCAGCTGTTTTGAACGTAATCCCAACAGAAGTCAATAGGGCGATCTGCTCTAGACCAAGAGCTCACATCTCACAACGTCATTCTTCTGCCTCAAAGGGCGCAGGGGGACTGAAATTAACCCTCTTTGCCCTAGAAGGATTTTTTTTTTAATTTGATAGCATAGTTGGCTAGAACTGGGAGATAAGCTGGAGCTTTTCAAGCCGCAGTTAAAAGATCAGAACTTCATCATCAATCAAAGATACACTGTAAACAAAAATGTTTTACTCCAAAGCCATCATTTGGAAAAACACATATTTTAAAGCGTTTGATTGATTCGATCACAATAGTAAAACATTTAGGTGATCAAAATCTTTCAGATCTACGTGGGTACTAGCTTTGGTAAAACCAGCACACTAAATGAATTCATTTCATGCACTTGTGTTGTCTATTGTCGTATTAGAATCAGGACACAACAAATTGTGCTTTGTGTATTGCCAGTGACTTCATTTCCAAAATCATTGCTTACGAAAGTATTCTCCAAAAATTCGCAGACGTCATTTTGTAAATGTCACAGTTTTATTTCTTTGAAACTTATTCGTTTCAAGTTTCATTTCAAGACATTGAGAAATAGACAGAGAGGGGATTGAACAGACACTTCAGGGCATTACCTCAATGGCTTGTGTTTTGATGCTGCTATTTTGTATGCAAGGAATTTAAAAAAGTCATTATTGTATAAAACAAAATGTATAATATATTATACACATTTGAGACCAAAAGAAAATCTACTGCCGAGGACAAAAGCAGACGGCGAAAAGAAAATCTAAACCGACCGCCTGCGGACAATGGTTATGCTTGTCCTGAATGTGGCAAAAATACTAATCTTCGGACTCAAAGACTAGCCTTATTATTAATATATTATTATTTTTATTTTTAAAAACCTTAATTATTTAAAGAAAAATCAGTAAAAAAACAAAGTTCTAAGAATATACAAATCAACCTTTCATGACTACACTTGTAACATATTATTACGATCTCACTATCCAGGCTCTCTGCAAACTGCACCATACACCACCAACTTAAAGAACTTGACAACTCAGGGCTCCAAAGTAACGTAACACTTTAATAGTTGAATAAATAACAGCCAATACTGTACAATTGGCAACAGCTACACTGTACAAACATCTCTCCGATAACACCGTTCCGCCGTATCAACTCTTGCACTGGCCTCTCCGTCTCGTTCCGAGCTTGCACTGGGTTCAACAGTTCAGGACTGACTTCACACACTAGGCTCGTTGTGTCGGACTCGATCGCAGACCAAGATCAAGACGCCAGTCGTCTCAACTGTACTTGACAGTACTCCGCACTGAACCGTCGTAATTCTCCGTACAGAACCACACCGTTGAACTGTGCTGTAGTTGTCCGTGTTCTGAGCCCCTGTCGTGAACCTTCTCTCGTGAACCGTGCTGTATTGAGCCCCTTTTCTCAACCGTCTTGACTGCGACACCTCCGCTCTTATATAGGGTCCCTAATGGCCTTCTAGAACGGGACGGAACATCGCTCGACGTTTCTAGCTTCGTCACATGACTACATCCCTCGTGACGCTCCTGAGCTCTGTTCACGACGCCGATCCTTCCCGAACCGTCATGTTGACACTCGCCTCGGCTGACCGTCGTAACTCGTCACGTTTGACCGCTCGTCTAGCGCTGGCCTGGGGCAATTTGCGTCGGCTGACTACACACACACCACTACCCCCATTTGTGCCACCACCAGGTTTATAACAATATGGAAACATAATAAAACATATTGTAACTTATCGAGATATATTGTTAGCTAGTCAACGAAGTAGGCAGGTCATGTGAATAATAAGTAATAATGAATCTGGAATCTGTTTAGTTTATTTGAGTATTATTAGAAGAAACATTAGTTAGTCTGAGTTTTCTGTTTCTACATTTTTATTTCAACATTGACCATAACTCTTTATAAGACAAGAATATTTGGGATATGATTAGGAAACATAAATAAATGTCTGTTATACAGAGTCATTAATGAGTGCAAGCACGAGAAATGTGACAGTTACTAAAACTACTAACACAGGAACTCGTTTCATTTGTTCACTACTGAATGAGAAATACGACCTTTTCTACCTCCATCTACAAATAAATGTGTCATTGTGCTGAGATCACAACACCCAAGTGAACAATGAAATCAAAGACTCCTGAGTCATAAACTTCTTGGGAAAAGTGATATTGTTTTTTAAAAGTGTTAGAACAATTAAAAAAAAGAGTAAAGAAACTACGTATGCCTGACTAGAGTTAGCCAAATATCTTAACACGACAATAGTGCAAGAAACTACGTATGCCTGACCAGAGTTAGCCAAATATCTTAACACGACAATAGTGCAAGAAACTACGTATGCCTGACCAGAGTTAGCCAAATATCTTAACACGACAATAGTGCAAGAAACTACGTATGCCTGACCAGAGTTAGCCAAATATCTTAACACGACAATAGTGCAAGAAACTACGTATGCCTGACCAGAGTTAGCCAAATATCTTAACACGACAATAGTGCAAGAAACTACGTATGCCTGACCAGAGTTAGCCAAATATCTTAACACGACAATAGTGCAAGAAACTACGTATGCCTGACCAGACTTAGCCAAATATCTTAACACGACAATAGAGCAAGAAACTACGTATATCTGACCAGACTTAGCCAAATATCTTTACACGACAATAGTGCAATGTCCGTTGTTATGACATGATTAGGATTTAGTTATTTGTTTCGGGAATAAGAGGAAAGTTTTACTTAGCGACAAGTGACGTGAAAGATCTTTAAAAAACAAGAACGCTCTAAGTGACGCTATAAAGAAGACGCTTCGTATAGAGCAGTACAATAGATATACGGATTTACTGACAAAGCTGACATCAGACGATTCCCTTCGTGATTATTAAATATATTTGTAGACCAACATCAGCGTCGAATACATATTTGGCGACCTTTCGACGAGGCTAAGAGGTAGAGTGGGTCAGCCTAGCGGAACCTTGTAGGACTTTTAACATCGCTGAGCTGAAAGACTATTGGATCTACCAGTATTTATTTATTTCTTCGCCGGATTTTATTTAAATTGTTTATTCTTAATTAACTGACTTAACTTGTAGTCATAACTAGACGGGTATTAGGTTGTTTTACAGTATCTTGGAATAGGATATATATGTTATAATATACATGTAAGCTGGTTATTATTATATTGGTTCAGTGTGGTTATTTATTTTGGGTAGTATGTATGAATTGGATGTATGGATGTATGAAGAGATAGGGCATTTGTAAGGCGACGATGTAGTTATACCACGAAAAAAGTAAGTTTTATAATTTATTCTTTGTATTTGATCATGATCATACATCAGTAAAGAGTTAGGTCGTGTGGGGACAAGTAAGTGGAGAGAGGAAATAAAATACACTTGTAAATGCTCAAAAGAACGTTAGGTGTATAGTGGAAGAACGAGTAATGATAACTGTAAATTTATTGTACTAGGTGAAATGTCTGTCCTGACGTGTGAGGGAAAGCTGTGCAACCATTGAACACCATAGCTAGACACACCTATAGTGTCAGCGTAAACGAACTATGTCTGCGGTCACCTACGGCAGATCACATTGGACAGTATCACTTTGTGACATTTGAGGGAAATATGTGATCAGATCAACTTGAGTTTGGGACAATGATGAAGAAGTTGAAACCGCAAGCAAGACTCAAGTTGTGTTGTTTTTTATGTTTCCCTACATTTTGGCCCTTGCACAATGTAAGACTAAGACAGTAGATAAAAAATTGACTGGTAATTTTTTTTTAGTGGGAGGAGGAGGAGTTGATATGACATGATTAGGATTTAGTTATTTGTTTCAGGAATAAGGGGAAAGTTTTACTTAGCGACAAATGACGTGGCAGATCTTTAAAAAACAAGAACACTCTAAGTGACGCTACAAAGAAGACGCTTCGTGTAGAGCAGTACAATAGATATACGGATTTACTGACATAGCTGACATCAGACGATTCCCTTCGTGATTATTAAATATATTTGTAGAACAACATCAGCGTCTACTACATATTTTGATTGTTTCGGCTTTTCGCCGGTGTTACTGAAGTAGTTTGAGTTAAGTGTTACTTCCAGTCAGATGTAGACCTAAACTAGTTATATTTCAAAGAATCAACACCGCGCGGAAGCCTTAACACCGTCCTGCATGGAACTGGACTGCATGACCAAAGAGAACACAATAGTTCCTGTTTTGGCTCCTCCACGGTACTTTATAGTCCGTCTAGGTTCGTTGTGTGTTGTTTTAGAATATAAGAATCTTTTAGGAATATATTTTTATTTCTAGTAGTCGTTTTACATTTCTCTTTTATAAAGACTATTTGACATGCCATCATCATCGCACAGTTGATTGAAACCCTTCTGAATCTCAGTGTCATAAAAGCTAATTTGTTTTACTAATAAATAGCCCAAAATTTTAAAGAAATTAACATTTTATTTACAGTGTAAAGTGATAGTTTCAATAGGCCAATACTTTTGTTGCATCCCCCCCCCTTCACACGGCATTGAACTGTTGAAATCCCGACATGTATGTAAGATGGCGAGACTTTTTTCTTCTTCTTCTCTTCTTGTTTCTTGTATTTCCTATCATTCAAAAGATTTGCCCAGTTTTGAACAGGAATAGAATCTCTAACTTGCTCTCTAACGCTTGCGGTGACTAATGATACAAAATGAAGTCTTCGAGTGTAGTTTTTTTTTTTTTTTTCAGAAATAGTTCGCATTGATTTTCAATCCTATCTCTAGAACCTCACGCAGAATCCCAAGGGTTAAAAAAATGAAGACATTATTTCGCAAGGGGAGACATGGGCGAGTAAAGAGATATAGAAAAGAAATGGGAGAGTTCCAATAGAAAAGAAATGGAAGAGTTCCCTATCATCCAGAGTTGTTTCCCTTTCAGGACCTAGGAACGAGGCGGGAAAAAAAATGTTGTAGTCGAGTTTGAATGAGAAGTATAACAGTGGTGGCTAAAGTGTGGTGGACGTGGAGGGGGGGGGGGGGGGACACGGTAGGGAAGGCACGGGGGAGGGCGAGGAGTCTAGGGGCTTTTTGATTGAAAGGATGGAAGATGATCTCAGCGAATCTAGGAACCACTTCATAAATAAATGAGCGTCTGTACATACCTAATAGACAACATGACCGGGCGATCTGTGGGGGGAGATGAAAGCAAATATGATACTCAACAGGAGAATCAACTGTGAGCCGACGGTTCTCATATAGAAATAATTGCTGTTGACATTTTAGTACTTGTAGAAAAGTGATATAAACTCCAGGAAAGTTAAGAATCATTGGTAAGGAATACGTTCGTGTTTGACAAGAAGTGGTTAATCTAAGAGCACATCAAGACATCATTGGATCTAGTCTGACAGTAACTGGTTTGTAGTGAAAACTTTATGGTAGTAATAATAGACTTGTCACATTTATATTATTACTTCAACCCTGTGTTTTAGAAAATATGGATTAAAACAGGAGCAACATTTCAACAATAGATATATTCAATCCTAGAATACTAGAATAAGAAGAATGATTCTTTTAAAGTGCGTCTTCCATTCTTTTGCTGAAACTCTGCTAGCATGGTAAAAAAGTAATTTAAATTCCATCTCTAGATTTGCATAAAATTGAAGAAGAGTTTTGAGCTCTGGTAACTTTTCATGTTATTTCACTTTGCTGCTATGATCTAAAATGTGCTTATAAATATAAATTTATAAAAGCTTACATTTTCTTCTGAATATTATTATTGTGTGTTTTGGGGCACAATGCGAAACGGATTTTGCGGGGCCCAGTTTGGGTAGGAATACGGAAAATAAATAAAAATTAAGAGTTTGTATTAGAAAAGTTATTCGTCTTTGCATTTTATTCATTCTCTACTACTCACAGAATTACTACATGAGCCTATTTCCTACATAGACCACGCTTAATAGCAAGAATTACCTAATGTTTCAATCTATCTACGAGAATTGTTGACCTCAAGTAATTCTTCATTAGTTTGAGGCGCGAGCAGCTTTTTTCACCAGATTTCACAATTACTTGATTACGCCGTTTTTTTTATTGCACGTAGGATTGGCGTTTTCCATATTGACTGACTTCTCAAAATGACAATTTTTGTCTATATATTTCAGGAGATTTGTATGAGTTTTCAAAAGATTTTAATAATTTACGGAGATTTCCAGGACTTTTTCGTAAATTTTGCAATTTCAGGAGATTTCCAGGAGCTCCTGGTAAATCAGGAAGCCGCGGAAAATCTGTTATGAGTTTAATGGTTTAATTTAATAATTTACACCTAGAATTAGCGCAGGTCCTGTGAAAATGCGGGGCTCACTGCGGTCGCATAGGTTGCAGTGGCCTAGAGCTGGCCCTGGTCATATTGTCATGTTATCGAGTTAAATATAGTCTTTGAGGTTGTTTTTTGTTTTAATTGATTTTTATTTCAGTTGTAATGTAGAACCAGAGGCGGCCTTAGCAGAGCGCGGGGCCATGGGTGAGTGTCATATGCTACCGAGTACCCTAAGGTGAACTTTTAAACAATAAGAGCGTCTTAGGTCACAAGATAATGTCCTTACCGAAACTGATCAGTATTTGAAACCAAACATGTTAAGAGCTTGGAAATTGGTATCATATAGATGCCGGTAAGGCTTCCAAAATATAAAGTAAAAGGTCCTAGTTAATGAGAATTGATCTGGATTGCGAAACTGAAGGTGACAAGGAAATCAAGGGGCCGCCCTCAGTAGCGAGGCCTGGAACGGTTGCCCCACTTACCACTCCCTGGGGCCGCTAATGAGTAGAACCCCTACGATTCCGCCTCTTTGTATAATGCAACTTGAAATCAAGGAACTAGAATTCAAAATACTTTAATGCATATATCCAAGAAAAATAAGTTCATCAATCCAGATAGTAATAATAATAATAATAATAAAATGAATATAATAGTTATGCCACTTCAATTAGAATCAACCAGTGAACCGTTAACCCCCATAGTCCGTTCAAGAATTCTAAAAAAGTATTTCCGACACTTTGTGAATGAACTAGTAACTTCGAGGTCAGAGTGTGACGTAACAAAGACCTTACCTAGCCAAGTTTTTACTAGATCGATTTAGAAATGGAAATTTCTTCATTCAATCGGATCGTGGCGTCGGTAGACTTTTTTCCCCTTTATTGTTTAATTTTCAAAACTTGTTGTGGGCTACTTGCCTTTGTTCTAGCAGCACTGTGTTTCTGTGGCATGGACAGCACAACGAGAAATGTCTGTATAGCGTGTTCATGATTTGAGATTCCAACATTCAACATAAATATTAGTATCACCAGCTTTTGCTACCGACTGAAAATAAAGTTTCACTTTAAAAGATTTATATTTAGATTTTAGATTTTATGGCACATCGAGACAGTCTAGGCCATGATGCTGTGGCGCAGCTAGGGTGGGGGGGGGGGGGAGGAATTTGAGAATCCTCCCAGGGCAAGTGGAGGGGGCCCCAAATTAGTGTTTTTTTACATTAAAAATTAAATATTACGCAAAAGGCAGGGGCACCCAAAGAGGTCAAGCCCCAAGGCCCCTAAACAATGGAAAATTCTTAGCTACGCCTCTGCCGTGCTGTGCCTTTCACTTTAAAAATCATTCAGGTTATATACACATGACAAAAGACAACGCTATAAAAGAACGAGAAATTAGTATGGACAAGTGTGCCGTAGTTTTAATAGGCATGACAAGGGACGGGTCTGTGGAACTACTGGGAAGTCTTTCAGCATATGAAGTCAATACATATTGTACTATGTTGGACATTTTGTTCTGACCGAAAAAATACATACAAAAAAAAAACTAAGGTGGGTCGGTCCTTAACACACTTTGTTACAAACAAATTTGTTGGGTGTGAGTGATAGCAATTATTTAATGGTTATTTCGTGTTGATGGAAAGGTGCACTGGGCTTTAGTCAAGGAGTCAAATCGTGATCCACAACCAACAGATGTAATAAAAAACAACTCGTTGATGGCAGTTTTTCGGTCAAAGGGTCAAGGCAACAACACTTTGGTAAAGCGCAAGTTTTTTGTTCCAGACCTCTAAAAGAAATATTTCTCTTTCGCCAACTCTCTTGGGCTTTTCTCTCGACACATTATGTATACAACATTTTTGCAATGTTAAGCTAAAAAACATCTCACGAACTAAAGCCCATCACTATTAATGAGGCGAAAGTGACTACCCAGAGTACAATGCCGAACAAGCTTTTATATATATTATTTAAATTTGAATATTGTTATAAAAAAATGTTTGCATAATACATTTAAAAACAAAAGAACTCGCTATCAGAAGACCGAATTTCGTCGATGCACCAAAATTTAGCAAGCTCCCTTATATAGGGAAAACGTATTTCCAAAGGCTTTCTAGTTCTTTAGATCTAAACATGACAGATCAAACAAAGTGATGGAGGCTTTTTCTCTTATCAGGGAACCCTTTCAATGTGTACAGAGATTATTAAAAGTTAAAATTGTTTTGTTTTTTTGTGCCTCTATTTTTCGTATTTAATGAAGTGGGAAACATTTGTCCTCACTGGATAAGGTTACACATACTAAAATGGGCAAATATAAATGTCACTGAAATAAAATGTTCTTAGTCTAGTCTTGATAGATCATTGACATGTGGTAGTTGGAGCCGCTTTAATATTTGCAATCACAAGATAGAAACGAAAAACCATATCTATCTCTGAAAGTTGTATTTTCATTTACGGACCTGTCAATCAATCTAATGTCTTCCTGGCCTAGCTAGAGTAACTAAAGCAAACGAATAGTGTCCTGGAAATGAGTACAGACCATATCAGTATTTACAAATAAAAAAAATCCGTTTGCTATTTTTGTGGTTTATCATCAAGCCTTTCTTTCCTTACAAACTAATTGTATTAGGGTTACGGCAAGGTTAGATTTCGTTGGAATCGTTTTAAATTTTGTCCTAACAAGAATGTATTGATTTCTTCTCAAGGCCAGATGCGTCCCGGCATTCACTGCATATTGTCGAATTAATTAATAGTATACATAAACTATGATATTGTACAGATACCAGAGAAAAAGAGGGTTCACATACTATTATATTACAGTTGGACATAGTGAGAGACTAATAAAGTAAATGTCTATAATTCAATGTCTTGAAATCCATCCAGGAAATAGTCTAAATGGACAGAACAAGGCAATAGGATCGTAGTTTGTTTGTCAATTATGAGGCTTTTCATTAAATGACTTCATTCTGCTCCTATAGCTGCCTTCAGGTTTCTTTAGATTTAGCTTTTTAAGCGAATCGACATTCATGTGTGCTGCTGATATGACTGTGCACACACTTCACATAATTGTATTTATTCAATTGTCTACTCAGTCAGACTCTGTGGGCTACTAGGAGACAGCTTTCTGAGAATCATTCTGTCATGTGGTTGGGGGTGGAATGTGGAACAAACTAAGATTAAAGTTTCCAAATGCTAAAAAGCGAATACTACTTAGTCAATGCCAGTCAATAGTGAATTGTTTTGGTGACCAACTTTATTAGCGTTTCTCAAAATGTTTGGACACAGGGATCACAGATTAGCCGTGTAGATATAGGAAACAGCCAGTGTAACGTAACCAACTGTGATTTTCTTCTTCAACTAGCTTTTTTTTTATATAGCTGCTGAGCTTTAAGCTCTTTTGCAGCCTGTTGCATTTCAGTTGTTTCTCCCTGTCACACAAAGTGCTGGTTATGTTTCTGTTGTTGTGGTATTAAGGTCTGTCTGAGGAGAATTACATTGAAGTATTCAAAGAGGGTATGGTGAACAGTATCGTAACACTTTGCACAGTGTCTATAGAGAAGGGAGTGAATGGGGTTGATTCTGTTAAGGTGAACATTTAAAGATTTTTTTCCCTATTTTTAGTTGAAAGATTGTAGATTGTTATTTGCGGAGGAGGAAATTTGTTGTTGACTGTCGCTGACTTGTAGCACCAAACAGGAAACTGTCAGTCAATGTTAGCCATTAATCATAAAGAAGAGGGACTCATCCTATGTGCTTCAGGAATCGCAGACCGAGCTATTTCTAGAGAAACAACCACGCAAAACAAACTGAACAGTATCAATTGTGTTATGGAGGGAGTAAGTGTGGGCTTCTATGGTGACGTTGAGAAGAAATTAGCGATTGGTTGCTGGCTATTGCGAATGATGCAGGATGAATGACACTGTCGTAAACTGCCTTGGGTACGCCAGACGAGTTCAGGATGCCAGAGTGTAAAGACGTGTTTTTGTAGTGAGCTAGATATTGTTCAAAATACCATTTTATATTATTAGTAAAGTTAGACTATAAAAGTTTACTACATTTATTTCATCTCATTTCAAGCTAAATTAGTCTATATAGCAATAAAAAATAAATGTATTCAAGTTATTTCAAGTTTTTAGTTTCATTTTGTACAGGAATGGGTGGACGAGTTCCTGATGTGGGACCCGACACAATTTAACAACATCACCAAGTTACGCATACCATGTCACAAGATATGGCTGCCAGACATGGTGTTATATAACAAGTAAGAATAATACAGGCTAAGACCTTTTACATATCTTTTTCTTCAGAAAAGTGGATCGTATCATAATAAAAATCTACATCTTTTGATTGAAACTTCAAAAATTCCCATTTCATTTCGTTATTTCTAAATATGTTTTATAGAGACCTTCTTATCTATTCCTAATATTAATTCAAACTTTCTTTATTTTGGTAAGCGGAAGGAAGGGGGTTTTAACATGGACAAATATTTGTAAGGAAAAGTAGTTTGACTGAATAGCTAATAACGCTAATCTCGTGTGTTTCACTTTATTTTCAATGGCAAATGTGATATATTATACCAGTAAAAAAAAGTTTTAAACTTTGCATACGACATAACATTACGATTAAGGGCTTCTTGTTCGATTGTGAAAAGATTAAAAGTGATGGCGTGCATTTAGTTTCGCTGTCTAAAAATAAATTTATTTGATTTGATATAAACAAAGTTTTACATTGTAAATAATTCTTCAGTGCTGCTGAGTACACAGACGGATTAATGCCGGCTAATGCCATGGTGGAGCCCAGCGGAAATGTTTTCTGGCCAGTGCCCACGAAACTGCAGAGCTCCTGCAAGGTGGACGTGACCTACTTTCCCTTTGACAGCCAGGAGTGTTCCCTCAAGTTCGGGTCATGGACCTACGACGGATACCAGGTGGATATCACGAACAGGACATCAGAGGTACACTACGTGACAAGATATATACAATACATATATCGTTTTTATACTAACACGTTTATTTCAATGATAACTTCATAAAAATTTTAAAATAAAATAACTTTATTAAAATTTTAAAAATAAAATGATATTCTTATGTCGTATCAGCAAACACACTCTTATGCACTGAATAGATTGTTATAATTGAACTTTCTTCATAAGTCAAATCAGTTTTTTTTTCATGATTTATATTTCACAAAAGCAGGTTTACAAAGCTTTTGTTATATTTTTTTTATATTGTACATTAAAATTATGCTCGTAAAAAAAGTTATATATTTGAAATAAAATGCATGGGCGAAAGTTTTATATATATATATATATATATTTTATTTTAATAAAGAAAATAATGAGGCTAAAAATTAGAATCAGAGTTGGGTGTAGTTCGAATCCTTCTTCAATCACATCCATCTAATGGGGAAAAAATAGTACACGCTTTTTCATTATCGTCAGCAGCTATTATTGTTTTAAAGAGTAGTATTGTCTCCCAAATCACATGCCTACAAGTTTAGAGATGCCTCTATTAGAAGCATAGTGTAGAATACAATTTTCCTTGAGTTTCATACTTTCAAATTCAATGCAACAAGTGATCCAGTGATAAACTAATTCACACAAAATATAAATCACTTTTGCAAATATAATGATAATTTGAATGGCATTTTTGTTGAATAAATAAAGAAAAATGAACAATAACAATTGATTTATAACTGTCCTTCTTAGATTAATGATACTGTACAATAATATCGATAATTAGTTTCACATCTTTTATCCTACAAATACTTTTCGAAAATGTTTACATTATCGTTAGTCATCATGCCTCTCAAACTTCTATCTTAACCTACTATCTTAACCTACTATCTTAACCTACTATCTTAACCTAGTATCTTAACCTACTATCTTAACCTACTATCTTAACCTACTATCTTAACCTACTATCTTAACCTACTATCTTAACCTACTATCTTAACCTACTATTTTTCTATAAATATTCCTAAATTACGTTTGTTCAAATCAATACTTCTCCTGGGTTTTTTTACATACATACAATGTGACCTTATAACCGGGTCAGTCTCGTAGGCCTGGCTCGTGTACATGGAGCGCCGTCAAGCATGACAATTAAATCATCTTAACATTAATACTTCTATTTGATTTTATTGATTCTTTTTCTCCGTACGAAATACGAAAACAAATCTGATGACAAAACGAGTTCACTTCCAATTTCATTGCTTCAAAAAGACGCGAAGTTAACCCCTGAATGGGTCTCAAAATGTTTACGTCTCGTGTCTCTACTCTCCAGGTAGACCTTAGCAACTACATAGTTAACGGTGAATGGGAACTTCTGCGTGTCAAATGTGTTCGCAATGTTGTCAGGTACGCTTGCTGTGATGAGCCGTTCCCGGATGTGACGTTTTATATCAAGGTAAAGAACTTTTCAGATCAATATACTTTCTAGAATATTATCATCTTAACGTTTCATTTTTTTAAAAATGTTAATGCTTCTCAAGACATGTTATTGCTAGAAATCAGGGATGCTCAACCTATTTCAGCTTAAGGGTCATAGAAATGTCCACCATACTTGTCGTTGGCCTCACTAGCGAAAACAAAAATGGTCGATTTGAATGGAGCCGAGGCTAAAATGTTTATTTTGAAGTTTCTATGGCTGGGTGCTTAGCCTTATGTACAGGGTTGTGGCATCGAGTATTAGTTTGAGCATCACTGATATAAAACATAACATTTTTTACAATGGTCGTTGTATTGATTATTTAGAGAAACAAAAATGTTTCGTTATTAGAAAAATTAAATAAAAGTTTTAAAAAGCCCGCCAGGCAACTCATTAAAAACTAGGATGTGCTTAAATTTTTTTTGTCAATCCAAACAAAACAATACAGAAATAAAACGAAACAAAAGCTGGTATTTTTTAAAACTAGTTTTGCAGGTTTGGTTTCACACTTTTCAAAAGAAACTATTTATTTTTTAAATAAAAAAAAAGCTGGCTAAATTTTAAAAAATAGATATCTAAAACAAACTATACATGCATCTGTACTAACAACATCTTCGCCCGGTCGCCCTGCGGGAGGTATGGGCTAGAAAGCAGATTATCTTAAACATCCGAAACATGTCAAACATTTTAGAAAACATTTACCACTCTCATTTCTCTTTCTTTGATTCATTTATCTTCACCTTTCTCACCATCATTCATGTCTCTCGCTCATGTATTACTTTCTCCTTTATGTTTAGATTAGACATATTACCCGCGGCCCGCGGGTCTTAATTTGCGTATCACTGTCGATATTATCACTGAGAGTGTTTTGGAAACAATGAAATGAAATAATAATGCTACAAGAAAGCGAATGCGTAAATTTTAAAATAGTATGAATGGAGCTATCAAAATAGCTAATCGACGTAAATCCATTTTTGTAATAAAAACATTGTTGACCTACATATATTTAGATCTAGATCTAGAGTCTAGATACTATTATAACAGATGTAGACCTACTATCATACGAGTGAATTCAATGGCTCAACAAGCTTATTAATTATTGTATGTTAGTATATTTAATATCCCCCATAGAGAGCCTCATGTACCCTGTCCAATCATAGTGTGTCTACTTTGCGGTGTGCACGCCACATGCATGTCAACATGGAAGCTCTAGAGAACGAATGTATGAAAAATGCTTTAGAAACACAAAATTTGAGGGTTAATTTGATTAAAATATGAAATGAGTGGACTTTTGTATTTTAATGTGTTAAATTATAAAGTAGATCTTCTTCTTTGAATTAGATCTAGAGTAAAAGTTAGGACTAAACTGTCTAGACTAGTCTAAAGTATAGACTTAGTTGTCGGCTTCGATAGATGAATGGGATTATAAAGTACATCAGGACTTCTAAATTTGCAGATATAAGGAGCGAATTTATGTAAAAATGCTTTTGAAAGACAAATCTGAAGCTTAGTTTTTATTAAATAATGAAATCAATAGATTATATTTTTTAATTTTCATGTGTCAAAGTAAGAAACTATCTGTGCAAAGTGTAGTTCTTAAAATTAGATCTAGATCTAGAACCTTTCGATCTCTTCCCATGTAAACATGCTAAACATGACCTAGATTTATAAGATACTAATACTTTCATAGAGTTGGGCAACTTTTTTTTTTTTGAGGTTCTTATCTTGGTTTTAGGGCTTCTATACATACGTTACGCTTCCAGTTAGCACCCAAGGAACATTTCTGCCAAGTTTTATCAAGATGGTCAAACGGTTTTGATTTCTATGCGGGACATACATACATACGCCTTATTTTCTACTTTATAGTGTAGATAGATATATTCTCTCATTCTAACCTTCTACTCATTATTGTAAAAGATATTATTTATTTTACAATTACAAAAACACATTTTTGTTCTACACTTCTTAATGTCCTCACAAAAACAAAACTCTATTTCTTGGCCTTCCACCCAATGAAACATCCTTCCACTTTGTCTATGAGCCAAACTTATCTCCCAAACTTTTTGATCTATATTCTCATTTTTTTTAAAAATCTTCTCACATAAAAACTCACCTCCAAACACATTTATCATTTCTTGAAAAAAAAAAAAGGAATTTTGGAGGATCAATAGCTCCCGATGCTCTTCCACCCCTCATCAATGACCAGTAAAAAGAAACTGACCAAGACTGAACGCTTCGAATCAGAGTCTCTTCACGTGACCACATCCGAGTCAATGGAATCAATATTTGAACTTCATCAATGAGGCGATCAACGAGCCCCCGAGTTGGGCTCCAGAAAATGTCTTTATGTTTCTTACCAGCAGCTCCAAGAGAAAAGTTGGTATGAGTGTTTGTGTGTGTGTGTGTGTGCGCGCGTGCGTGCGTCACGAGTTCACTTTTGTAGAAATAATAGAGAGATTAAAAGTTAAAATTCTTTTCAAACAAAACGTTAGCATTTTGTTTCTAAACTTAGAAAAACATGGACTATAAGGTTTTTAAAAATAAAAGTTGTTTTTTTTTGTCCAGTAATATGTAGATATTTATTTTATAAATAGTAGTGGTACTGCTATCTGTCTGTCTGTCTGTCTGTCTATCTATTGTTCAGGCTTCCGCGCGGTGGTGATGCTTGTAGATATATCTCGTGTAGATCTACGTCTGGCTGGCGGTAATACCGAACTCAAAACTACTTCAGTAACACCGGCGAAAAGCCGAAACAATCAAATAGGTAGTCGACGCTGGTGCTGTTTACAAATACATTTAATAACTAAGAAGGGAATCGTCCGATGTCAGCTATGTCCGTACATTCGTATCTCTATTCTACTGCTCTACACAAATCATCCTCTTTCTAACGTCACTAAGAGCGTTCTTGTTTTTTAAAGATCTGTCACGTCATTTGTCGCTAAGTAAAACTTTACCCTTATTCCCGAAACAAATAACTAATTCCTAATCATGTCATAACAACTCCTCCCCCTCCCGCTAAAAAAAATTGCCAGTCAATTTTGTATCTACTGTCTTAGTCTTACATTGTGCAAGGGCCAAAATGAAGGGAAACATAAAAGACAACACAACTTGAGTCTTGATTTCGGTTTCAACTTCTTCATCATTGTCCCAAACTCAAGTTGATCTGAACACCTATTTCCCTCAAATGTCACAAAGTGCTACTGTCCAATGTGATGTGCCATAGGTGACCGCAGACATAGGTGTCTAGCTATACTTTATCACATCATGTTCCAAAGGTTACACCACTTTCCCTCACACGTCAGGACAGACATTTTACCTAATATGACAAATTGACATTTATCAATAATCGTTCTCCCACTATACACCTAACGTTCGTTCGGGCATTTACAAGTGTATTTCATTTCCTCTCTCCACTTACTTGTCCCAGCGCGACCTAACTCTTTACTGATGTATGATCATGATCAACAACAAGGAATAACTTATAAAACTTACTTTCCCTTGGTATCAATACCTCGTCGCCTTATAAATGCCCTATCTATTCATACCTCCATACATACAATTCATACATATTCATACATAATAAATAACTAACATGAGTCAATCTAATACTAACTAATACTACAACAACATAATAACTGCCTAGCTATGACTACTAGGTAAGTCAATTAATTAAGAATAAACACTTCAAATATCAAACCAATCCTTATTTACACACTACGGTTGTATAGTGTTATGTTTCACAGGCTATCTACACGACCCATACATTTGTTCTCTCCAACTGGAGTTTACATCTCTTCTTACACCACTATAGCCCGCTTGCGGCCTTCTACCTTGGTATGCCTTGCGATTACCGCTACCACAGTCATCGGATATAGACCTGTGCCTCCTATCCGAACTCGCAATCTTCTGTTCAGACTGTTCTGTCCTACTCCAACAGTCTTTAGCGATGTGCCCCTGTTTATGGCAGTTAAAACAAATTCTGTCCTTTCTAGGTTTGTTTCGCCTCCTGTTGCCATATCTGCTTTTCCAACTTCTAACCTGTTTATCAGAAGCGGCTCTGACACCTGCTACATTTCCAAGTAAAACATCTCTAGATAACCTCGGCATGGCTACCCCTTCACAATACCCTGTGTACAATGGAGATCGAAGGAACACTTTGCACGCTTCGAACCTCTTAACTGCACCGTCTGCCAATCTGACTGATTTGGTATAGCCTAAATAATCATTGGACTTAACTAATCCCCCTCTAACCGCGAGTGTACTGCTAGCTGTGTCCCGGATCACCTTTATCTGTTTATTATTTATCATGCCCGGATATAATTTAAACCTATCTTCCCCACAATCAACGTAGTTAATTTCTTCATCTGGTTCACTATCCCTACTATCACGATCCCTGTCTTGGATGCTCCTTACAAAATTAACCCTATCTGGTGACCGATTATCCCTCTCTTGTCTACGGTTTCCTTGATTACCTCTCCTATCACTAGTGCCACTATTATCCTGTGTATTCATATTGCCAGCTCTATTCCCCCTATGTTTCCTACACTGGTATGCCATGTGTCCCTTTTCCTGACAGTTAAAACATGTAACCTCCCTAAGGTTTCTATCACCCGCTCTAGGTCTATCTATTCTCCTATCATAACTTTCCCGACCAATGTTCCCACGTTCCCTGGACCTATCATTTTCCTTTACATAATTTACCAGGTCAATAACTTTTTTGTGGTCTCTAACTGAAAGTGGGTTGTTTGGATAAGCATTCTTAAAGATCCTAATAATTTCTACCAAGTCTTCAATTATCTTAGGGTTTCTTTCTTTTATAAAAGACTGTAGCTGAGGGTCGCACTTATTGATGAAATTGTCAATCAGAATAAAGTTCCTCAACCCCTCGTAGGTGTTCACCACATTCTCGAATCCGAGCCATTTAGTGAAGAAGTCCTTCTCCGCGTTGATAGTTGTTTGTGGATCAACTTGGCTGGATGGAGTGTTTTCGTAATACTTCTTTCGGAATGTTGCCGCGTTGTGCCCGTATGCGTTTAGCAGTTCCTTCTTTAGCACCTGATAGCTGTTTTGCATCGAGTGGTCGTGGTTCTGGCAAATCGTGAGGGCTTTCCCATGTACGAAATCCAACAAGATTTCGGACCACTCCCTCTCTTGGACATTAAACTTTGCTAGTTTAATTTCAAAGCGTTTCAGATAGTCGCCGATGTCGTCCTTGTCTTACGCAAAAGGTTGTATTTTCTTTTTCATCCATGCGGCGCTACAATGGCTTTCTATATTGGCGCTATTGTTGCTGTTCCCTTCAATGGGCACACTTACACCAGCCTCTATCCTCATCTGCTCAACTTGAATTCTCACTTTTCTGTCCGCCTCTTCTTTCTTCTCCCTCTCGATGCGTTCCGCGTCTCTGACTTTTTCCCGTTCTACACGGTCTGCCTCTTCTTTTTCTTTTTCTCTGGCTCTTTCAGTTTCTCTGACTCGTTCCCGCTCTCTGCGATCTGCTTCTTCTTTTTCCTTTTCTCTGCCTCTAGCTTTCTCTCTCTCCAAGCGTTCTGCTTCCCTAATTCTCTCCTTCTCCAAGCGCTCTGCTTCCCTAATTCTCTCCTTCTCCAAGCGCTCTGCTTCCGCCGCCACCATCTGCTGCACATAGGCAGTTAGTTCTTTGCCTCGCAGTTCTAATTCTGTCTTGGCTTCATGAATTAGCTTTTTTCTAAATTCTTCTAGGTCGCAACCTGAAGTAGTTGCCATATTCCTTATTTGTTACTTTATCCTACTTTATGGTACCTCTTATACCAACAAACAAAACCCTTGGCGTCTAACTACCAACTTAGACTAATAACCACTTCTACCCTTTCTCAAGATACACTTAGTATCCTTGGTACAAGTGTGTAGGCTACACTTTGACCCGACTGAATACGCTGTGCGACACACGCACACTCAACCGGCAACGTGTTACTCAACACTAGTGGCCGGTAAATAGACCAACCTGTCTATTTACAAATACTAAAATTACAACTGGGCAATCCGGCTTCACCTCGATTGTTCCCCAGATCTAGTCTAGATTACGCTAGATCTTAGTTACTTCTTACCTGCTTTCACAGCCAGGAGTGTATATAACTTACACTCATACAACTAAAATATGAAAATATAACTTAAATACGATAAACAACAAACTATAGATCTAGTTCCAATGAATGAGACTTTCGTCTGACAGTAAGACTTAGGACGGGAGTATTGCAAACAATTAATACGTGACGTTACTAAAAATGCTTAACTAAATGATTCACACTCACATACAGGACGCATTAACAGCTAAACATATATATGGACCTCTTGCTAGATTACACCTAATTTTAAGGATATCCCCAATCCACCACGATTTAACCTGGTAGTGATAATCTAGCGAGTGGTCACTTCCCTACAGACTCTAATTATTCTAAGGAGAAAGTAGTTAAATAACACTTGACTTATCTGTCTAAGAAGCGGCGATAACTCCACAGTCAGTCTCGGGTCCACTCTTCCTACGCTAATGTCTGTCCCGGCGGCAAGGCTCACGGCGATGTCTTCCCTAGCGGTGAGACAAGAACAACGAACGTTTCGGCTCTCCAAGGTCCTTCGGTACTGGTCTGCAATGGCTCCGGTTCTTCGGTGGTACGGCGTCTGGTTCTGGTGTTCACGGTGATCTGTCGTCTGGCTCCGGTTCGTCGGTGGCGTAGAGTCTGGTTCCGGCTGCTGGGTCCGACGCAGGTACGGTGGTTCCAGGTGGTCGTCTGTCCAAAGTGAATCTGGAACGGTCCAACTATTGATACAGCGACAAAGTCAAAGTCCAGTGCTAAACTACCGGCTATCTGGCTATCTAACGTGTAGCACAGGATTCAGCCGAGCTGTAGATCAAATTAGCACTACTGTACTTAAGTGCCGTAGGCAGTACGATGTCTCCTACGTCAAAAGTTCTTTGGCGTGACCCTAACGGTCGATCTTGGCCTTGCAGAAGGTGACCTTCACGTTCGTTCTCACTATGCCGGGCAGGCGATATCTCTTCAGTACGGAATCGACAGGACGGTTTTCTTCCCTCCACAAACTGTAGCCTTCTCGATACAAGCTTCAATACGATGCCACAAGTATGGGCATTTACAAATCACAACTGTAGATCTAGATCTATATTTCGTTACCTCCTAGTTCTACGAGTCCAGGATCTCACTGGCTTTCCTTCGCCGACGTGGCTGTATAATCAGGGTCTAGCTGCAGACTAGGCCGATGACGTTAACTTCTGCCTCCTCCTAACAGAGGGCTTCTATTCTTCTTGATGTTGCTGCCAGTAAGCTCCGAGTCGGGGGTCGCCACGTTGTTCAGGCTTCCGCGCGGTGGTGATGCTTGTAGATATATCTCGTGTAGATCTACGTCTGGCTGGCGGTAATACCGAACTCAAAACTACTTCAGTAACACCGGCGAAAAGCCGAAACAATCAAATAGGTAGTCGACGCTGGTGCTGTTTACAAATACATTTAATAACTAAGAAGGGAATCGTCCGATGTCAGCTATGTCCGTACATTCGTATCTCTATTCTACTGCTCTACACAAATCATCCTCTTTCTAACGTCACTAAGAGCGTTCTTGTTTTTTAAAGATCTGTCACGTCATTTGTCGCTAAGTAAAACTTTACCCTTATTCCCGAAACAAATAACTAATTCCTAATCATGTCATAACACTATCTATCTATATATATATTTTAATATATACATATATGTAGAGTTGTACCAAATGAGAAATATTTAAGTGTTTGCATTGGTGCATAATGTTCCGGAACTGTGGAACTAGCTTACTAGTTGTTATCCTCATGCATGCGTTCAAATTATAGTCAGTCAGCATCGACCTGTTTTTAAAGTGTGGAAGTGCATTTTCTTGCAAGAACTGCAAATTCCCACAGAAGAACTGACTTGAACTTCTCTTTCAGTTGATAATTAGCTTAAAGGTATGTCCTATGGAGCTGAATGAGCTTCGGTACGTAATAGCGAACTGAGGTCTATTAAAATTTCCTTTCACAATCAAGGGATGAAAAAATGACAAAATCTAATTTCAATTGCTGGACTGGAGAATTGGGATAAATTTGTTTGAAAAGATTCAACATGGCATACATTTCATGATCAAACTCATTGCAATTATGTTGATGGCAAACACGAAGTCTGTCTTCCTTCCTTTTTTTTTAGAAATATTATTAACAGTCACAGTTCAAGAAAATGTAACGATTTCTTCCTTGAGATCCCAAATTCTTCTCACTACCTTGCCCATGCTAAGTCAGTGGATACTACTGTGGTACCGAACATCGGAATTTCTATTTTCATTGACTCTCTCCCTCCCCTTCTCAAAAAAACCTATCTGTTCCCAATATTTTATTGATTACAAAAGTTCAAGGGACACCACCCAGAGATTATATGGAGACAACTCTTTGTCTGTCTGCTACTTCCAACTGATTTCCCGCCATGGAATAAAAACAAAAAGCTCAAAGACAACCCGATGACAAAAGTCTCTGGTCCAACAAGTCACACCCCAGGCGTTCCTTTGATCCCGAGTGAACTGACCAACGTGTTGGACTGAACTTGCTAGATCCGATACACTCACACCCACACCGACATACTCCCACACCGACAAACTCCCACACCGACAAACTACAACAACAACCAACTCCCACCCACAGGATAAGGCGTATTTTGATTATCTTCTTAGTTTTCGCACCCCATACCCGTAACAGTGTGTCCCATTTCAACACATTTTCTTCTCATCGGTCATCTTTTGTAGGTCTGACACATAGGTTGGGGTCCCAGTGGTAAAGGTATAAAACATTACTATTGTATTTTGTTGGGGTCCCAGTGGTAAAGGTATAAAACATTACTATTGTATTTTGTTGGGGTCCCAGTGGTAAAGGTATAAAACATTACTATTGTATTTTGTTGGGGTCCCAGTGGTAAAGGTATAAAACATTACTATTGTATTTTGTTGGGGTCCCAGTGGTAAAGGTATAAAACATTACTATTGTATTTTGTTGGGGTCCCAGTGGTTAAGGTATAAAACATTACTATTGTATTTTGTTGGGGTCCCAGTGGTTAAGGTATAAAACATTACTATTGTATTTTGTTGGGGTCCCAGTGGTTAAGGTATAAAACATTACTATTGTATTTTGTTGGGGTCCCAGTGGTTAAGGTATAAAACATTACTATTGTATTTTGTTGGGGTCCCAGTGGTAAAGGTATAAAACATTACTATTGTATTTTGTTGGGGTCCCAGTGGTAAAGGTATAAAACATTACTATTCTATTTTGTTGGGGTCCCAGTGGTTAAGGTATAAAACATTACTATTGTATTTTGTTGGGGTCCCAGTGGTAAAGGTATAAAACATTACTATTCTATTTTGTTGGGGTCCCAGTGGTTAAGGTATAAAACATTACTATTGTATTTTGTTGGGGTCCCAGTGGTTAAGGTATAAAACATTACTATTGTATTTTGTTGGGGTCCCAGTGGTTAAGGTATAAAACATTACTATTGTATTTTGTTGGGGTCCCAGTGGTTAAGGTATAAAACATTACTATTGTATTTTGTTGGGGTCCCAGTGGTAAAGGTATAAAACATTACTATTGTATTTTGTTGGGGTCCCAGTGGTAAAGGTATAAAACATTACTATTGTATTTTGTTGGGGTCCCAGTGGTAAAGGCATAAAACATTACTATTGTATTTTGTTGGGGTCCCAGTGGTAAAGGTATAAAACATTACTATTGTATTTTGTTGGGGTCCCAGTGGTAAAGGTATAAAACATTACTATTGTATTTTGTTGGGGTCCCAGTGGTAAAGGTATAAAACATTACTATTGTATTTTGTTGGGGTCCCAGTGGTAAAGGTATAAAACATTACTATTGTATTTTGTTGGGGTCCCAGTGGTAAAGGTATAAAACATTACTATTGTATTTTGTTGGGGTCCCAGTGGTAAAGGTATAAAACATTACTATTGTATTTTGTTGGGGTCCCAGTGGTAAAGGTATAAAACATTACTATTGTATTTTGTTGGGGTCCCAGTGGTAAAGGTATAAAACATTACTATTGTATTTTGTTGGGGTCCCAGTGGTTAAGATATAAAACATTACTATTGTATTTTGTTGGGGTCCCAGTGGTAAAGGTATAAAACATTACTATTGTATTTTGTTGGGGTCCCAGTGGTAAAGGTATAAAACATTACTATTCTATTTTGTTGGGGTCCCAGTGGTTAAGATATAAAACATTACTATTGTATTTTGTTGGGGTCCCAGTGGTAAAGATATAAAACATTACTATTCTATTTTGTTGGGGTCCCAGTGGTAAAGGTATAAAACATTACTATTCTATTTTGTTGGGGTCCCAGTGGTTAAGATATAAAACATTACTATTGTATTTCGTTGGGGTCCCAGTGGTAAAGATATAAAACATTACTATTCTATTTTGTTGGGGTCCCAGTGGTTAAGATATAAAACATTACTATTGTATTTCGTTGGGGTCCCAGTGGTAAAGATATAAAACATTACTATTCTATTTTGTTGGGGTCCCAGTGGTTAAGATATAAAACATTACTATTCTATTTTGTTGGGGTCCCAGTGGTAAAGGTATAAAACATTACTATTCTATTTTGTTGGGGTCCCAGTGGTTAAGATATAAAACATTACTATTCTATTTTGTTGGGGTCCCAGTGGTAAAGGTATAAAACATTACTATTCTATTTTGTTGGGGTCCCAGTGGTAAAGGTATAAAACATTACTATTCTATTTTGTTGGGGTCCCAGTGGTTAAGATATAAAACATTACTATTCTATTTTGTTGGGGTCCCAGTGGTAAAGGTATAAAACATTACTATTCTATTTTGTTGGGGTCCCAGTGGTAAAGGTATAAAACATTACTATTGTATTTTGTTGGGGTCCCAGTGGTAAAGGTATAAAACATTACTATTGTATTTTGTTGGGGTCCCAGTGGTAAAGGTATAAAACATTACTATTGTATTTTGTTGGGGTCCCAGTGGTAAAGGTATAAAACATTACTATTGTATTTTGTTGGGGTCCCAGTGGTAAAGGTATAAAACATTACTATTGTATTTTGTTGGGGTCCCAGTGGTTAAGATATAAAACATTAGTATTGTATTTTGTTGGGGTCCCAGTGGTAAAGATATAAAACATTACTATTCTATTTTGTTGGGGTCCCAGTGGTAAAGGTATAAAACATTACTATTCTATTTTGTTGGGGTCCCAGTGGTTAAGATATAAAACATTACTATTGTATTTCGTTGGGGTCCCAGTGGTAAAGATATAAAACATTACTATTCTATTTTGTTGGGGTCCCAGTGGTAAAGGTATAAAACATTACTATTGTATTTCGTTGGGGTCCCAGTGGTAAAGATATAAAACATTACTATTCTATTTTGTTGGGGTCCCAGTGGTTAAGATATAAAACATTACTATTCTATTTTGTTGGGGTCCCAGTGGTAAAGGTATAAAACATTACTATTCTATTTTGTTGGGGTCCCAGTGGTAAAGATATAAAACATTACTATTCTATTTTGTTGGGGTCCCAGTGGTTAAGATATAAAACATTACTATTCTATTTTGTTGGGGTCCCAGTGGTTAAGATATAAAACATTACTATTCTATTTTGTTGGGGTCCCAGTGGTTAAGGTATAAAACATTACTATTCTATTTTGTTGGGGTCCCAGTGGTTAAGGTATAAAACATTACTATTCTATTTTGTTGGGGTCCCAGTGGTTAAGGTATAAAACATTACTATTCTATTTTGTTGGGGTCCCAGTGGTTAAGATATAAAACATTACTATTCTATTTTGTTGGGGTCCCAGTGGTTAAGATATAAAACATTACTATTCTATTTTGTTGGGGTCCCAGTGGTTAAGATATAAAACATTACTATTCTATTTTGTTGGGGTCCCAGTGGTAAAGATATAAAACATTACTATTCTATTTTGTTGGGGTCCCAGTGGTTAAGATATAAAACATTACTATTCTATTTTGTTGGGGTCCCAGTGGTTAAGATATAAAACATTACTATTCTATTTTGTTGGGGTCCCAGTGGTTAAGATATAAAACATTACTATTCTATTTTGTTGGGGTCCCAGTGCTAAAGATATAAAACATTACTATTCTATTTTGTTGGGGTCCCAGTGGTTAAGATATAAAACATTACTATTGTATTTCGTTGGGGTCCCAGTGGTAAAGATATAAAACATTACTATTCTATTTTGTTGGGGTCCCAGTGGTTAAGATATAAAACATTACTATTCTATTTTGTTGGGGTCCCAGTGGTTAAGATATAAAACATTACTATTCTATTTTGTTGGGGTCCCAGTGGTTAAGGTATAAAACATTACTATTCTATTTTGTTGGGGTCCCAGTGGTAAAGATATAAAACATTACTATTCTATTTTGTTGGGGTCCCAGTGGTTAAGATATAAAACATTACTATTCTATTTTGTTGGGGTCCCAGTGGTTAAGATATAAAACATTACTATTCTATTTTGTTGGGGTCCCAGTGGTTAAGATATAAAACATTACTATTCTATTTTGTTGGGGTCCCAGTGCTAAAGATATAAAACATTACTATTCTATTTTGTTGGGGTCCCAGTGGTTAAGATATAAAACATTACTATTCTATTTTGTTGGGGTCCCAGTGGTTAAGATATAAAACATTACTATTCTATTTTGTTGGGGTCCCAGTGGTTAAGATATAAAACATTACTATTCTATTTTGTTGGGGTCCCAGTTGTTAAGATATAAAACATTACTATTCTATTTTGTTGGGGTCCCAGTGGTTAAGATATAAAACATTACTATTCTATTTTGTTGGGGTCCCAGTGGTTAAGATATAAAACATTACTATTCTATTTTGTTGGGGTCCCAGTGGTTAAGATATAAAACATTACTATTCTATTTTGTTGAGGTCCCAGTGCTAAAGATATAAAACATTACTATTGTATTTTGTTGGGGTCCCAGTGGTTAAGATATAAAACATTACTATTCTATTTTGTTGGGGTCCCAGTGGTTAAGATATAAAACATTACTATTCTATTTTGTTGGGGTCCCAGTGGTTAAGATATAAAACATTACTATTCTATTTTGTTGGGGTCCCAGTGGTAAAGATATAAAACATTACTATTGTATTTTGTTGGGGTCCCATGGTAAAGATATAAAACATTAGTATTGTATTTCGTTGGGGTCCCAGTGGTAAAGATATAAAACATTACTATTGTATTTCGTTGGGGTCCCAGTGGTTAAGATATAAAACATTACTATTCTATTTTGTTGGGGTCCCAGTGATAAAGATATAAAACATTACTATTGTATTTTGTTGGGGTCCCAGTGCTTAAGATATAAAACATTACTATTCTATTTTGTTGGGGTCCCAGTGATAAAGATATAAAACATTACTATTGTATTTTGTTGGGGTCCCAGTGCTAAAGATAAAAAAAATAACTATTGTATTTTGTTGGGGTTCCAGTGGTAAAGATATAAAACATTACTATTGTATTTTGTTGTGTTTTAATCAAATGTTTGTTTCTCTTTCTCTGTTTCACTTCTAAGTTAAAGTGTAGAGTCATAGAGCACATGACCGTTATGGGAATTTAAAAGGCTTAGTGTTTAAAGGGTCAGAAAAAAGGCTTAGTGTTTAAAGGGTCAGATAAAAGGGCTTAGTGTTTAAAGGGTCAGAAAAAAGGCTTAGTGTTTAAAGGGTCAGATAAAAGGGCTTAGTGTTTAAAGGGTCAGATAAAAGGCTTAGTGTTTAAAGGGTCAGATAAAAGGCTTAGTGTTTAAAGGGTCAGATAAAAGGCTTAGTGTTTAAAGGGTCAGATAAAATTCTTAGTGTTTAAAGGGTCAGATAAAAGGCTTAGTGTTTAAAGGGTCAGATAAAAGGCTTAGTGTTTAAAGGGTCAGATAAAAGGCTTAGTGTTTAAAGGGTCAGATAAAAGGCTTAGTGTTTAAAGGGTCAGATAAAAGGCTTAGTGTTAAAAGGTTCAGATAAAAGGCTTAGTGTTTAAAGGGTCAGATAAAAGGCTTAGTGTTTAAAGGGTCAGATAAAAGGCTTAGTGTTTAAAGGGTCAGATAAAAGGCTTAGTGTTTAAAAGGTCAGATAAAAGGCTTAGTGTCTAAAGGGCCAGATAAAAGGCTTAGTGTTTAAACTGTCAGATAAAAGGCTTAGTGTTTAAAGGGTCAGATAAAAGGCTTAGTGTTTAAAGGGTCAGATAAAAGGCTTAGTGTTTAAAGGGTCAGATAAAAGGCTTAGTGTTTAAAGGGTCAGATAAAAGGCTTAGTGTTTAAAGGGTCAGATAAAAGGCTTAGTGTTTAAAGGGTCAGATAAAAGGCTTAGTGTTTAAAGGGTCAGATAAAAGGCTTAGTGTTTAAAGGGTCAGATAAAAGGCTTAGTGTTTAAAGGGTCAGAAAAAAGGCTTAGTGTTTAAAGGGTCAGATAAAAGGCTTAGTGTTTAAAGGGTCAGATAAAAGGCTTAGTGTTTAAAGGGTCAGATAAAAGGGCTTAGTGTTTAAGGGTCAGATAAAAGGCTTAGTGTTTAAAGGGTCAGATAAAAGGCTTAGTGTTTGAAGGGTCAGATAAAAGGCTTAGTGTTTAAAGGGTCAGATAAAAGGCTTAGTGTTTAAAGGGTCAGATAAAAGGCTTAGTGTTTAAAAGGTCAGATAAAAGGCTTAGTGTCTAAAGGGTCAGATAAAAGGCTTAGTGTTTAAAGGGTCAGATAAAAGGCTTAGTGTTTAAAGGGTCAGATAAAAGGCTTAGTGTTTAAAGGGTCAGATAAAAGGCTTAGTGTTTAAAGGGTCAGATAAAAGGCTTAGTGTTTAAAGGGTCAGATAAAAGGCTTAGTGTTTAAAGGGTCGGATAAAAGGCTTAGTGTTTAAAGGGTCAGATAAAAGGCTTAGTGTTTAAAGGGTCGGATAAAAGGCTTAGTGTTTAAAGTGTCAGATAAAAGGCTTAGTGTTTAAAGGGTCAGATAAAAGGCTTAGTGTTTAAAGGGTCAGATAAAAGGCTTAGTGTTTAAAGGGTCAGATAAAAGGCTTAGTGTTTAAAGGGTCAGATAAAAGGCTTAGTGTTTAAAGGGTCAGATAAAAGGCTTAGTGTTTAAAGGGTCAGATAAAAGGCTTAGTGTTTAAAGGGTCGGATAAAAGGCTTAGTGTTTAAATGGTCAGATAAAAGGCTTAGTGTTTAAAGGGTCGGATAAAAGGCTTAGTGTTTAAAGGGTTAGATAAAAGGCTTAGTGTTTAAAGGGTCGGATAAAAGGCTTAGTGTTTAAAAGGTCAGATAAATTTCTTAGTGTTTAAAGGGTCAGATAAATTTCTTAGTAGTATTTAAAGGGTCAGATAAAAGGCTTAGTGTTTAAAGGATCAGATAAAAGGCTTAGTGTTTAAAGGGTCAGATAAAAGGCTTAGTGTTTAAAGGGTCAGATAAAAGGCTTAGTGTTTAAAGGGTCAGATAAAAGGCTTAGTGTTTAAAGGGTCAGATAAGATTCTTAGTGTTTAAAGGGTCAGATAAAAGGCTTAGTGTTTAAAGGGTCAGATAAAAGACTTAGTGTTTAAAGGGTCAGATAAAAGGCTTAGATAAAGACGATACTGAGATTGTTTGAACGAAAATGAACTTTGAAGATTGCCAACCGTTGACTCCACTAATCGATGTATGAATTAAAGAAAACTTTCCAAACTTTACAATTACTTTACAATTACATAGGGTTAGCTTTACACGATTTAAGCAAAAAAAAAATGATAGCTTTACACGATTTAAACAAGAAACTAAGTGGTCTAATGGCTGCCAGGACATATGGTATGCGATTAAGACAGTAGTCTAGAGTTTGAATCCTGCCTGCCGTCATCCCCCCACTGCTGGAGGTTTGCGCTAGGGGGAGTAATGCTCTTCACTTTTTAATGGAACGTGACAGATCAATCAACTGTAGTGACGTTCTGACTTTCAACAAAACTGTAGTGACGTTCGGACTTTCAACAAAACTGTAGACGTTCTGACTTTCAACAAAACTGTTGACGTTCTGACTTTCAACAAAACTGTAGACGTTCTGACTTTCAACAAAACTGTAGTGACGTTCTGACTTTCAACAAAACTGTAGACGTTCTGACTTTCAACAAAACTGTAGTGACGTTCTGACTTTCAACAAAACTGTAGACGTTCTGACTTTCAACAAAACTGTAGTGACGTTCTGACTTTCAACAAAACTGTAGACGTTCTGACTTTCAACAAAACTGTAGTGACGTTCTGACTTTCAACAAAACTGTAGTGACGTTCTGACTTTCAACAAAACTGTAGACGTTCTGACTTTCAACAAAACTGTAGTGACGTTCTGACTTTCAACAAAACTGTAGTGACGTTCTGACTTTCAACAAAACTGTAGTGACGTTCTGACTTTCAACAAAACTGTAGACGTTCTGACTTTCAACAAAACTGTAGTGACGTTCTGACTTTCAACAAAACTGTAGACGTTCTGACTTTCAACAAAACTGTAGTGACGTTCTGACTTTCAACAAAACTGTAGTGACGTTCTGACTTTCAACAAAACTGTAGACGTTCTGACTTTCAACAAAACTGTAGTGACGTTCTGACTTTCAACAAAACTGTAGTGACGTTCTGACTTTCAACAAAACTGTAGTGACGTTCTGACTTTCAACAAAACTGTAGACGTTCTGACTTTCAACAAAACTGTAGTGACGTTCTGACTTTCAACAAAACTGTAGACGTTCTGACTTTCAACAAAACTGTAGTGACGTTCTGACTTTCAACAAAACTGTAGTGACGTTCTGACTTTCAACAAAACTGTAGTGACGTTCTGACTTTCAACAAAACTGTAGACGTTCTGACTTTCAACAAAACTGTAGACGTTCTGACTTTAAACAAGTTCAATGTAGTCAAATAAAATGAATGAAATTGCATCAATTATTTTTTATCAGTCATGTAATTATCTTTATTGACTCAAACATTAACCAAACGCAATGCGTATAGATAAGTTGTCCAAAAAGGATACACCGTTTTGTTTATCAGTGGATCTTAATCACCTTACCATTGCATTGGCGATTCCGAGAGCACTATTCTAGTTTGTCGGGGTGCGACCGTGCCTGATTATTGTCACGGACCGTCCGCCGCCGATTTACTACATGTTCCATAGTGTTTAAAGGGTCAGATAAATTAATTAGTTAAGACCAATTGATGAAATAATTAATTATTTATTGATTCGTGTGTTATCTTCATAGACAATGAATCATGTGCAAAGTTTGAACTTGATCTGAGAATGGGAAATGTGAGAAATAACGTGTACACGCTTTTTACCTTACAGACAGACAGACAGACGGAGTGACTTGATACAAGTTCTGTAAAATGATTGTATTATTCATGAAATAAAATGTGGACTTCTGTCCTCAGATACGACGTAGAACTTTGTACTACATGTACAATGTCGTCTTCCCATGTGTCATGATGTCTGCGTTGACGCTGCTGGTTTTCTGTCTGCCTCCAGACTCCGGGGAGAAAATAGCGCTGGGCATCACAGTTCTCTTGGCCTTCTCGGTCTTCATGCTGGCAGTAGCCGAGAACTTACCCGAAACCTCGGAATTCGTACCTTTAATAAGTAAGTAAGCTTTCCTCGTTGAAGTTCGACTTCAAAAATACTAGTGAACTATTGACTTCAAAAATGCTAGTGAACTATTGACTTCAAAAATACTAGTGAACTATTGACTTCAAAAATACTTAGTCAACTATTGACTTTAAAAATACTAATGAACTATTGTCATTAAAAAATAACAGACAAATACAAAATACCTAGAAGAAACTTAATTTTTAGGTAAATAAACAGAAATGTTAAGACAACTTTGAATATAGTCTACTAAACGATGTTACAGACTGGGTCACCAATAATAACTAACTTAGCTACAAGCAAAAATTCAAACGCCCCCCCCCCCCAAAAAAAAAACGACAGTAAAAGTGTACTACTAAAAAACAACAACAGCAAGCTATGAAACTAAGGGACGCAACCTTTATCAACGCTGCTGTAATTTTAGTTGATTTTTAAATGTTTAATTGTAGAGAAATTAGATTTATAGCAAGACCAATAGCTTGCTGATTATTTTTTTTAAACAAAGCTAAACTAAAAAGCTAGACTTTCTTATTAGTTGTGATTGCTGAACTTTTTCCTTATTTATAGTAACTCTAAACCACGTTTATATATAAAAAATGTAACATTTAACTTACATTCACAGACAACAATTAAGTGTTGTAGGAATATCGAACATGTATGTTATTCTTTGATCAATGAAAAGATATCTACATTGATAAGTTATAAACTAAACGAAGTTAAATAGAGGCTTAATTTAAAAATCACTAATAGAAGCATAAACACAATACATTGATTCAGAACCAAGAGGATATGGAAATTAACCCTTAAGACATTACAACAAAAATACATTAACTAAAAAAAAATGTATAGAACAGGTAGCTAGAACTCTCACAAACCTTCTCATTAAAATCTACTTCGTTATAGATGTGACTACGCTAATATCCTTCAATAAAATCCACGGATATATAGCTCTGAAAGAGATCCATGGATATAGGTCTGTCAGTGATGACCGCTGATGGAGGTCCAATACTATAAATTATTACGCAAAATGCAGGGGCCCCAAAAGTAGTCAACCCCCCGACCCCCAAATGATGGCAAATTCCGAGCTACGCCACTGCCAGGGATGCAGGTCTCTTAAAGAGATCTATGATGGAAATCAATATTACTGAGAAGGCTACTAATGTCCTGTATTTTATCATCAATTGTTTTCCCTCAGTTAAAAAAAAAACCAACCTATAAACTTACTATGTTGTACTTACATACATACAAGGATCAATTCAAATGACCACAAATTTAATAGTGGAAATCATTGTCGGTATCAATGCCTCCCTACTCCGTAGCTCTCTACTAAGAATCCAAGAGACAGTTCAAAGTACGTCTAATCAATCACCAGTGGCTGGAAGTCAATATTTTCACAACTAGTCACATCTTTTCCTTTCACCAGTAGTGCATCAATGTTGTCGCTCTTCCTCAGTAAAAGATCTATTTGTAAAGACACTACGGGACTCCGAGCAAATAGAACTCACCCTAGAGGTGAGGTAATAGTGATAGAATTATCTTCCAAGGTCAAGATTGTTATATATATATATATATATATATATATATATATATATATATATATATAAGATTTGTGTGTGTCGATGTGTGTGTGTGTCGATGTGTGTGTGTGTTCTCTTTACTTATATAGGTCTCAGGCTACGTTGCTGTAGCGTGTATATATAGTAGTACTCTAGGCGTTCTGGCTTCGTCTACAAAGGATAGTGACCACCAGTTTTATAATATTCACTAAATTTTATTTTATCCTTAATCCTGCGAACCGTTATAATGCACTCCATAGTGGTCCTATTAATGCACTCAGTAGTGATCCTGATAATGCACGGTACGTGGAAAGAAACAGAAGCAATCGCCCGTGCACATCGAAAAATAAATACCCCAATATTAACTCTATCTCTCCGTAATTATTTTCCGTGTTTAGATGAATTATTCATTTTTATCATTTGTACTTCACTGCCCTGTTACGATTAAACTTCAATTACGTTTTAATTAGAAAATATGAAATAGTGGTATAAGGTCACATCAACGATGGTAATCGTCAATCAAAAGAGAAAAAGTTAATTGAATGAAAAAATATCTTCAACATTCGTATGATAACACTTAAAAGTTGAAATAGACGTTAACATAGAATACCAGAAAATCAATACCACAAGTTATTATCTGAAGAAAAATCTAGCATGAAAGGGAAAGTTCCAGCGTCCATACATAGTGTAGGCAAACACATACGTGATTACAGAGTGTACATCAACCATTACACTCTATGCATTAAGATATGGGCTCTATGTTTCGCTAAAGCGTATGTTTATTTAACTTGTTTTATAAAGGGTTTCAATGATAGGGGCCGATGTCATAATGCAATAATTAGAGACGTCTGTTCAAAATGGGTCAGTTCCAGTGGACGTATGTATTGCGAAACTATTCATTGTGACACGGATACGTCCACTCTAAAGGACGCTGTCACGCGAAGCCAAATGTAGAGTCTTCTCTAAACCTCGATACTAATGACATATCTGACATCAAGTTTTACTAATGACATCTGATATCAAGCAGTACTAATGGCATACCTGACATCACGCGATGTTTCATGCCCTTTGACTAACCAATCTCATGCATTCGCACTCGCGTAGGGGGAACAGAATTGTTATCAAATAATGTTGTGATCAAACAATAGCCTGGGTAACTTCTTTGATACATGGGACACTCAAAGAACATCCAAGAGTACGAATGGCCAAACAGTCTATCATTATTCTAGATGTCTTTTTTTACGTTTCAGCAGTTTCAGTTGAAACATTTGTTGTTCCATTGTGATCGATTATAGCATTTAACGCCAAACATTTAGTGTAAAGAGAAGAGTGTTAATTCTAAAAGATTTTCTCTTTGATCTCATTTACATTTTCTGAGCTATCCATAAGACCAGAAGAAACGTTGAACTTTACAATTGGCATGTATTTTAAATAGAATATGTCGCGCAAGCTGCCATTGTTGTGCTATAATGTCATGCAACTTTCTTGTGTCATGTGGCACTATAGTGTCAAGTAGTGGCCCGATGGGAAAGTGCCGTTGTGCTTTACTATCATTTAAAGACCCAGTAGCATGTGGTGCCCCCAGTGTAGCATTATATTGTCAAGTAGTGGTCCGATGGGACAGTGCAATGCCGTGCCCCAGGGTTACACTGACATTGTACCCTAGTGCAATGCCGTGCCCAAGGGTAACAGTGACATTGTACCCTAGTGCAATGAGTGCCCCAGTGTTACAGTGACATTGTACCCTAGTGCAATGCCGTGCCCCAGGGTTACAGTGACATTGTACCCTAGTGCAATGCCGTGTCCCAGGGTTATAGTGACATTGAACCCTAGTGCAATGCCGTGCCTCTGTGTTAGAGTGACGTTGTACCCTGGTGCAATATAATGCTTCAGTCTCGTGCTAATTTGCCAAATAAGTGTATGTTACTAGGGATCAAATTGTTCAACTGTTTTAGCACTTTTAAAAGTTAAATTTGAAAAGCCCGAATTCCAAAGTACTCCGGGGAATCTTGATATAGGTGAACAAGTAACAAAATATCCCTTTATGAAATAAAACAGTTTGACTCCACACGTAGAATAATGAACAGATAGAGTACACACTATAAACACACAATGGAACTTAATTTCAATAAATAATTCACAAACGTAGACTTAACATGAAGCTTGAAACTTTTCGACTGATCTCACTTATTGACTTCCTTTATATATATTGTTACGTATTTCTGAATCTTCTGGCTAGATGTATTAGTAGGCACACAAATAAAAACACTGCAAAGAACTTGACGACTCAACTTTCAGTTTCATATAACTTTATAGACTATTAACTCTAACAATTCGTCACTGTAACATGTAGCGTAGAAGACTACAATATCTGTCAGTTAACAGTTAGCTATACTTCGTTGCAATTCATCTCTTCTCAACTTGCATCGAGCCGTATTCCACAGAACAGACCAACGACACACTTTCCAGTGTCGCTCCAGGTCTCCCAAAGCTGAATCAAGTCGTACTCAAGTCTACCGAATCAGAGCCGCTCACGTGTCGACTGTAACGGCTCACTCACGAGTGGCTTTCACATTAACTCTCTGGCTTATATAGAGTCCCTAATCGCTCCTCCAAAGTTGTACAAACACTCCTAGTATCTTCTGGAATAACATGTGAGGAAACGTCACATACTGTCTTTATTTATACATGTAGATTCCAGGGAACACCCGCTGCAGTGTCATCAAGCCGGGGTCACACGTAGTGACCTCTACTTGTCACTGTTCATTTGTAACAATATATATATAAAAAAGTAAAATAAAGTTGCAGATGATGCAAAGGTAATCTGATTCTTAGGCCTACGGTTAACGAGGGTGTCATGTAGCCAGCACAACGACCAACTGCCTTTACCTTTCCTTAACTAATGTCAGGTACCCATTAAAGCTGGTTGGACTCAGAGGCGCCCAAGGATTCCGAAATATATATAAATATACCCTCTGAAGAGATGGTCTGGTTTTCTGCAAAGAAAGAACCAGAAATCATTTTTTAAACTCGACTATTTTTGTAGCTTACTATTGGAAGTTTACTGTTGTTTCTCGAAATGTGAATATATTGTATATACAAGAAAACGACTAGGCCGTAATATGATACATTACGTGACATCATACCTGCTTTTATTCATGACCAATGAATGATTTTTCTGTCAATGTCTCTGAGCATCTGGAAGACACAAACAGTGATCAACGAACATTTTATTTCACTTTTTTTCTATTTCATTTTCCTATCTTTTTCTCTTTCATTCTTTTTCTCACTTTCTTTCATTTTTCGTTGTGTCTTTCTATCTTTTTTTCTTTCTTTCCTTTCCTTTATTACTTTCTATTTTTTCTTTCTTTTTTTTTACAAAATTCTTTATCTTTCTTTCCTTTTTATTCCTCTTTTAGCCTTTTTCTTATTCTTTTAGTTTTGCAGAAATATTCTTTTGATCTTTTTGTATCTTCATTTAATCGTAGATTACAATTCAGTTCCAAAATCAGCACCCATAAAGAGCCTCTATTTCAACAACCATAAAGAGCCTCTATCTCAACACCCATAAAGAGCCTCTATCTCAACACCCATAAAGAGCCTCTATCTTCTTCTATCAACATCTCAATGTATTCAAGAAAAAAAAATATTCAAAACCAGCCTACGTCAGAGCAGACGATAGATGTAGCCAAACTAGATCAATTTGTGACAATTTCGTTCCGTAGGAACACACGACTCCCAATACAGCGATCTGCCATCCTGCTATTTCAAATCTTATCTTGCTACTGTCATTCAGAACTATCTCCGTGACATAGAGATCCATTATGTTATTTTCGTTTTTTTTAATGAACAATATCAAGACATTTTCTTGATTCGAGGCACCAGTTAAAGTTCAACATTTTTGTTGGTTTCTTTTTTTTTTTACAGTGTTTTCCAAGTGAAAGAGATACTGTTTTAATTTAACCCTTGTAATGTTCTGCCTGTGTTGGGGAATAATCTTATAGGCATATATCTCTGTTGGACTAGTTATGTTTACCATTAACAACATATTTAAGTTCCTTCTGTTGAGTTTGAAGATTAATATACAATTGGCTTTTCTTTCTGTTGAAACACAGACCCTCATGTGACCTATATCTTTTCCTCTGCCAAAGGCAAACTAAGTCAGAATTAAAATGAATTTATCATTAAGCTGTTCGAGCCTGTACTGGACGACAGAATGTGTGTGTTCGAGCGTAGATTTCGTTTGAAATCGTTGTCCATTTTCTGGTTTTCTATGTTCTCGGGGTTAGTAAGGGAATTCAAACACTTTCTATGTTCTCGAGGCTAGTAAGGGAATTCAAACACTTTCTATGTTCTCGAGGTTAGTAAGGGAATTCAAACGCTTTCGGTGAGCCTCTGCTACATTGCACTTCTTTAAGCTAGCCGAAGAAAAGATAAAGACTTTGGGAGATGTGTCAAAATTGGATAAGTGTCACTAAAAATGTGTTAAAAAATGTTTCTAATTGCTGTATTAAATTAAGTCAAATTGAGATTTAATATTTCTAATAAAAAGTAATCTACATTTTAAAAAATTTAAAAACTGGGTTTTGTAGATAACTTTGTTGGTCTTGGAAATAAATAATGAGAGAGCAAACACTGATGGCTCTCATCCACGAAATGTTTGTAGCTTTTGACATGAGACTGACATCGACAACTAAATATATATGTGATCATTGATAGTGTCAAACTTTTCACCCCAGACGCTCTACATTTAAGGATGGCAACTGTTGAAATTTTCTATTCGTGTGAACAACTAAATATAAGAGAGCGAGAGAAGTGGACAGAGTAGAGCTAGGGAGAAGTAGATAACAAGAAATAATAAGGAAAGAAAAGGGAGATAATCAAGGATAAAAAGAAATAGACCAAGACCAAATGAATACAATGAGAATGTCTATAACAAAGTATGGAGCTCGTGTAATGGCCAGTCACTTTAGGGTCTATGAGGGAAGATAGGGGGACATCTCCTTCTGTTCTAGACACAAATAGACCAGAAGTGGATGTTTCACAATGGACTTTAAAAAAATGTATTTTTTTTTCCCTTCACAAACCCTGCCTCCATTCCAGAGACTGCTCTGTCTGAACACACCCCCTTCTCTTAGCCAGGAGACCTGAAAATTCAATTTGCCCTTTCCTGATATGGTCAGTTCCTTGTTATACAGGTCACTTTGTAGAACGGGGTGGACACCAAGAAGGATTTTTTTTTCTTCTTTTTTCATTTATAAAATTCTCTTTTTGTTTCTTAAAGCTAAAGCCTTGAGCAAGTCATTTCTAGAACATTTTGTAGGACAAACACTATTATATGTCAATTATCAAACAAGATTATAGCTAGATCTAGTTGCGAGTTTAGTTTTGTTAACATTCGTACTTTAAGAAATCATTAGCATGAAAATTATGTTGATAATTAGTAAAACTGACTCTTTTCAACATTAAAATGCGCTTATTAACTGACTATTGTAATCAAGTAGTCAATGAAACTTTAAACTCATTCACTACAGCTCGCCTCAGTAACGAGATGAAAAAAAACATCGTAAAACTTCGATTTTCAGTTACCTCTCAGAACTTGCAGATGATATAAAGTCATCTGTTTCTGTGGCCCACGGTTAACGAGGGTGCCATGTGGTCTGCACAACGTCAAACCGCCTTTACTTTTCCCAAACTAATGTCAGGTACCCAATAGAGCTGGCTGGACTCAGAGGTGCCCTAAGATCCCGAAAGAAAAAAATCCCAGTCTTCACCAGGTTTCGAACCTAGGACTCAGGTTCGGAAGCTTATGCTTTACCAGTTAGCCTTTTCTCAATTTCTAGATTCTGTTTATTATTTCTACAATTAATAACAACTTCAACAGTTCAATCAAATCACTATATCGTTGTCTATATATAATTTTTTAAAAATTCATTTAATCTTATACAATTAAATCAACTTTTAACTAAACGAAGTAAAATGTATGTAAAATGTTTATGTTTCGGATGTGCCTAAAGAGTTGAAGGTAATTTACTTCCTAGTCCATACCTCCCGCAGGACGCGGGGGATGAGGGGAGGGGGGGATGGCAGCAGGCAGGGTATGAACTCGGGACTATCGAGACGACCGAACGAATGCCCAGCCAGCGAACCGCAAGACCAGGCAGCCATCCATTCATTTAATTCGCTCATTGTCAAGTAGTATGTCTATGCAGACATAACAATATTTGAGTCCAATCTTACATAACAATATTGAGTTCAATCTTACATAACAATATTGAGTTCAATCTTACATAGCAATATTGAGCTCAATCTAACATTACAATTTTGAGTTTAATCTTCCTGTGGCGGAGAATGATCAAGTTAAAAAAAAGTTGTTAAGCATACTGTATATCATGAAACTAGTAGAGCTAGTATCAATGTCAAGTTCCAATGCACTTGGCCAAGTTAATGTTGTATCATATACCTGAAGCATAAGTCCACCAAATGACCTGTCAATCAAAGCTAAACACACACCAGGGGCAGAGAGAAAGAAGAGGGTAGGGCTGTCCAGGCCTGTTTGATGGATGAAGTGGTGAGTGCAGAGGTGACTCACACGACTATCTATCACATACATCTGAGAGTTTGTCACGAGTTAACTGTAGACCTGACGGGAAGATGAGAGAGTGACTCCTACCTCACAGATTGCCTCCTACGTGGTTGGTGCTGTTAAATACTGTGGGGGAAAGGTCAGTACATCCAAACTTGGGGAATAATTTACTGTACCCCTTGCGATCTAGTGTGCAGATTAAGTCAAAGAGAAAAAAAAGTACATTTCCCCTTTCAGACCTTGTGATCTTGTGATCTATGGGGATGTTGATGTAAAGGTCTGTTTCTGTGCACCACGGTATCAAGGGTGCCATGTGGCCAGCACAACGACCAACCGCCTTCACTTTACCCCAACTAATGGCAGGTACCAATCAGAGGCGCCCTAAATATACCAATAAGGGAAAATCCCAGTCTTCACCAGGATTCGAACCTGGAACCCCCTGTTCGGAAGCCAAGCACTTTACCACTCAGCCACTGCTCCTCCTAGAGGAGATAAAGGTCATCTACTGCGGCCCACTGTTAACGAAGATTTCATGTGGCCAGCACAACGACCAACCGCCTTTATTTTCCTCCATTAGAGTTGAGTGGCCTAAAAATTCCGAAATTCAAATTGTCCGTATTCGCTGGGATTCGAGCCCGAGACTTTGGTTCGGTAGCCAAGCGCCTTATCACTCAGCCACCGCGCACCTACTGTACACACAGTGACTTTTTTTAGATGCTCATCTCCAGCAATTTGTTTTATTTTAACTTTTAGCTCTATACACAGAAAGTAAAGAGTAACGTTTTCCTTCGAAACTAGAGTTAACTCAATTCAACTTGTTTTTTTTCAAAATGTTCGTCATTTGTCAATAGCATCAAGCTAAAGAAGTTTCCCCTAATTTTTATTATTTCCTATCCTAAAATCTCTTTCTTGTAGTCGCACATATCTATGGTACCAGTCCACACGGGATGCTTATATGCGGTTGGGGGGGGGGGGGGGAGATTTTCTTTATGCCTGTAACGTAGTCTGCTAATGGGTACGCTCATGTGCCACATTTGACATGGGTGAAAGAATACTTTACCTGAAGCTATGGTCAGTCTGCAGTTGTATGGTCAGTATGAAGTTGTATGGTCAGTCTGTACTTCTATTTACCATTAAATTTTATATATATTGCATTCATTTGGTTTTAAAATATTTATTAACTGTCATAATAATTTTTAAAAAGGCACAGTAAAACCATATTTGATAGGTCAATCACCTTCATCTACTTTGGGGAGTGGTAAAGTATTAAGATGCTAAGTGTTTTTTAACATTTTTTAAATCTAAATGTATTTGACTAATTTTTTAAGTTGAAACCATGCAAAAATGTAGATTTAATCATTATTTGAAAAAGTATCAATAATGTAAATTATTAATGTAAAAAACAAGATTAATTATTCTAAATTTAAAAACCAAATAGATAACAAAATATTATGTTTTATAACTTAAAATAGAACTAGCTCTTTTCGTTCCGGGACTAACATTTATAATTTTTAAATTTTATCTTCAAGTGTTGGTTTTCAATTTGGAAACGTGATCATGTAATAAAAGACCGAAATGGGCGTTATTTTAGCAGAGTTGCCAACAAGTACGCATCTTGCGTATTTTGTACGCAAATGGGTCGAAAATACGCATTTCTCCCTCTAAAGCAGAAAAAAAAATTAATTTAAAAAAGTAGTTCTTTCTAATCATATATAAATAGATCAGTGCGTCAATACCTGGAAATGAACTATTCCCATTAGATCTACCACGAGATAGATCTAGTATCGCTTTTTTTTTCGAGCTCGCTGACGCGCGATGATTTAAATATTTAAGATTTAAATATTTACTAGATCTAGATCTTACTGATTTAAATAAAGTTGAGTTCCTTTCAATGTGTCAGCTTATATGAAGTCTTCAAACTAATTGGGAATTAATTGATTGATTAGTTCTAATTCATCTAGGCTGGATGTAGAATCAGGCACCTATATTAGAATGTACGTACATCTAGATTTAGAATTGAGATCTAGATCTAGAGGTTTTCATAGAAGAAACATTGGTTGCGCTTAATCTCTATTTTAGCATGATAAAGGGAATCAAAACTGATGTTCCATAATTTGCAGAAAGTATCTTCTGTGGCAGCTATTGTTAAAGTCATTAGCGACTAGCTAGGTTTCATTACTTATGAAGGCCTAAGTTCAAAGAATGAAATCAGGGGCATTTAAGGCAGAATCAATAGCAAAGCTTTTTTATATTAGAAACAAGTTCAATGACTAATTAGGATTATCTGCCGAAACCAAATATTTAAAATGTTTGTTATTAGTGATTGTAGAGGATGCCAAAGCTTTCATTGCTAACTCTTTAAAAAAGGTCTGGAAGAAGAAAATCGGAGTGATATAAAATATTTCCAGTGGCTGGATACTTTGTAAAAAAATTGCCTATAAACAATATTACTTTATAAAACTAGATGTCACTGATCCAGCTAAATGTTCTATTGCCACTATTATGGAATGTGAATTACACAAGATGCATTATGATCATAAGATCATTGCCAATTGACAAGAACGTTATCATTCTAACATAGTCTAGAAAAGTCTAAGACAAAGACTAAAAGTGTAAATATTTTGACTTATGTACAAAATGTCTTATATAACTTTATGCTGTGTTAACTTTAGGATAGCTACCTTTCATGTATGTTATGTGCTTGAATGATTTAATTTAGGTCTTTCCTGGGTATATTTCTTGATATTTAGGAAAATACGCATTTGCTCCTCAAAATACGCATTTTCAGATCTGGGAATACGCATTTCAATTTTGGCATGTAGGCATCTCTGTTTTAGTGCCAGACCAAATATTCTGTTTACATTCGGACCCTGACCCAAGTATGTCGACAATCACAGATTACTTGTAGTACCTTCTGTGATGAAAGCTTTAAGATACCGAAACCCATTTTGCAATATAACAAATAAAATACTAAAATATCAGGTATCTTTCTTTACAATTAACATAGTAATGTTGGAATTGGGGGCGAGTAATACCCTCCTCTCTCTCTCTCTCCCCTCCACACTGAGAGGTCAAGATAATTATCTAAAATTGTCAGAGTTTGAATTAGCTGTTAACGAACAGATGATCTCATTAAAATGCATCTCTACGCAAGAGAGACAACTCCACGTCGTTTTACTATCACTTATCAATCAATTTTGAATGAGATCAGCTAGTATATAATTAAATAGCGGTCGAGAGTTATCAGATCAAAAATAATATTATAACCCAGGATATTTGCAAAACTCAAGAATTAATCGAAGACAAGGAACCAAACATATTGTTCTAATTAGTTGATTTGAATTCAAACTAAAGAAACAAATACAAATATTCCGCCGACTTTGATTTTAACTTATGCACATCAAAAAGAATACATTTGCCTTTTAAAGACTGAATTGCGCCAAGCGTTAAAGGTTTCGTCATATTAAACATAACATAATACAAAATAAAATGCCGTCAAATATAGAAATTTGAGCCTATTTTCAAATAAATTTAAAAAAGAAGCACTCCAAATATGACCAATCCTGCTAGTAAATCAAATTGACCAATCAGCGCTGTTCGTGTTGCTCATTAACTGAACATCAACACTCGACTGTTATCGGAAGACTTCGTCTGAAATCGTGGACGGGGGGTGAAAGACTCGGGGGTTACATTCACACGTACAGCCTGGCTCAAACACTGAAAGAATGCAGTGGGGATACTCTCGACACTCGTTTAAACATCATTAGTAATGTGGGCTCCCCGTTTTAGCTCGAGACTCGGCTTGAAACGCTTGAGTCATGTGATCGTTGATTGCCTTGACCTTCACCTCTGTGGATTAGGAAATCAATATCCATGTAAGTGGCTATGAGCCCCCGAAACTTCCCCTTCCAAAAGACACACACACATCCATACGCACCGAGATACTCATTCCCCATATATAATATATATTATTGGCGTCAGAAAACAAAGGCTTAAATTGGTGTGTATCATTGCAAGGGTTATTTCTCCTAATCTTATCTATATATATATCTCTTAATGCCCCCTCTCATCACTAATTCTCGCACTTGTCGTGGACGACAAAATGCGACCATTTAACATGCTATCACTTACCTTCGTCTAGGACAACTAAGATATTTTTTTATTATCGAAACCACAGCATTTAAATTTACCAAAAACATTTTTGTATTCCCAATTTCGACTTTTAAAAGGGGATACTGATAATCGAATTCACGGGCAAAAAGTTTACGTTCGCGAGGGAGGTAGGTTCGTAAAGCGAGCTGTGCCAATCAAATGTAACAGAAACTAAAATTCAAGCTTTTAAAGGAATAGCGGGGCGAAATAGTGGGGGAGAGCCATGGGATCTAGAATCACATTCCAGAAGTGGGTGTGTTTGGCAAGACGTTTCTATTATTATATTGTTATAGGTAAGAAAACAATGAAGGAGGTCCATGGCAAAAGAAACAATATATAGCCTTGGAACAAATCAATGGGCGTAGCCGGTGCGTAATTCTAGTTTTAAATAGTTACTAAGGAAGTCAGTGCACGCTTGAAACACGAAGATGTCTCCGTGTGTGTGTGTATGTGTGTGTCTGAAAGGGGGTGGGGTTACTCGGTATCTGGAAATTTAGGCACCGCATATTTAGGCACCGGATATTTAGGCACCGGATATTTAGGCACCCGGAAATTTAGGCACCCGGATATTTAGGCACCCGGAAATTTAGGCACCCGGATAATTAGGCACCCGGAAATTTAGGCACCGGATATTTAGGCACTTTTTGACAAGGCGGAAAATTAGGCACCGGATAATTAGGCACCGGATAATTAGGCACTCTTTAATTAGCGACCTTAATTTTGAAAATAATTTAAAAATGGTAACGTATATTTTATCCTTAGGCTATGGGCTATCGGTGACGTTATAATAAATGGAAACTATAACGATTCTAGCTAAAGAAATGCTGACAAAATGGGGAAAAATGACAATCATGAGAATGTGTGGAAAAAAATGACATTTGAGTCATTATATAATATAGACATCACAGGATTCAGGGGAGGGGAGGTAGAGATGATTCTCCGCTCATTGCTTCCCTCCATCACCAACCCCTAAGGTTGACTGGTGAGTTTTTTAAATTGATGATTATGCAATTTGTGTAAATATTTAGTTACTAATGTAAATACTTTAGATTTAAAAGCATTATAAAATATTTTTATAATGTCGGGGAGTGTTGGCGATAAATACAATCGCAATCGCCCTCTGCTTGTGGAAAAGGAGGGGTTGTACGCTTAAAACGGGATGGTGGTTGGGGGGGGGGGGGCACACACTCCCAGTTAATGGAGAAAATCTCGCAGGTAGATGTAAACTTGGTCGTAAAAGTTACGTAGTGAGTCTTAAGCCTACGGGCGGGGGTCCAGGGTAGAGAAATAAGATCAGCAAAGTACAAAGGTGTTTAAATGGAAGGTTGGGGATTATATTTTATAGGCCTTCCAAAAACTTCGGTAGACACATTTCTGTTAAAACCATCATAATATTAATACAGTAATAAAACTTATTATACAAGGGAAATGCAGATAGTTTAATTTCATTGGGCAGTGTTGAAAGTTAGGGAAACCAGTGATGTTATTTTTTGTTTTAATTATGTGTTTGTGTGTGTGTGTGTGTGTGTTTAATAATGCATGTATGAGACTATTTTCTTTTTTTTTAACTCTAACTTTTTTTTTTATTGAGAAGAGCAAACAATTGGTACTGAAAACAAAAGGAAGAGGGAATCATTTGATCGAGAAAATCATAATAAATATATTTAGTTTATGATAGAGAAGGCGCAGAGGTTGAATTGGAACATCCACATTTTCACCGCCCCATCCCATCCTTATCGAAAAGTACGACATACTTTAAAAAGAAGCAAATTAAGTTTGATGGGGAGATGGTTATTTTATTTGTCTTAGGGACTAATATTTATCTTACTATGGTTTCGGTTTAAATATTGTAATGAGGTAACAAAAGAATTTATTTTGATATGGAACTTATTTAGTTTTATTTCTTTACATAAATAATTTCCTTTTTTTTTGGAAGATTTATTAATTCAGGCAACCCATCTTCCTGCTCTAACGGCACTAGGGAATAGAAGGAACACACTAATGAAGTAACAGAAAGTGTGTCTCTATTTTTTTTTTGTCTTTTAGTGTATTTTATTAGGTTTTGTGTTTGTATATATAGTATATATTAGCTATAGCTGATTAAATTTTTTTATGCTTGCTACTAATCTTTATTCTATGAATATTGTTATTGTATTAAGAACACTTCAAATCATAAATTGATACTAAAATTTATAAGCAAATTTATTTACAAAACTTACAAAGAAAAAATAAAACCAAAGAAAAATGTTTTAGTTAAGGTGTAATACTTAAAGCTCACTCTAATTTACAAAACAAAGTCATTTTCAAAACAAAGTAGATTGAAGTCTTATATAGTCTAGTGAAATCTAATGTTGTGGCCAATTCCCTTTAAGAATTGTTCTAATGTTTTGTTTTTTTCCGTATATTGAGTACACAAATTTTGTAGTCTTTTTTGTTGGTCAATAAAAACCTTTTTGTATTTCTTTAATGGCGGATTGCCAATGGTGTCCTTTGCAATTAATGCACTAACTGCTGCCTCTTCTTTTTGTAAAGTTTTAATTAATTTCCAAATTGAAGGGTGTTGATAGCCCACTAAATGGAAACATTTGTTGTTCCATCCTTCACAAATGTTGTTAGTTCTGGGTGAACTGTTTAATGTAGCCGAATGGACGCTCCACACTTGCGGAGGGAAGATGGGAGGTACACGTCGAAAACGAAGAGACAGAATATTTGTTTGTGTGCGTGGGTTTCTTCGCACTATTGAACCAGAAACATATGTCTCATCAAAATAGTTCAAAAGTGGAAGTGCTTCTTCTGGACAAAGGCTCTGAAGCAAAGCCATTCCTGCTGGAACGTCATTTACTGGTAGAAATGCTAAGGAATCGATCTGGCCACAGAATTGTCTGAATTCTTCACTTTCCTTATACTTGGTAACGAGACCAAGTTCTTGAATTTTCCGCCACGTATTTTGGGCAAGGTGATAAAAACACCCCTGTATGTGTATATGATGCCCAAATACACTTTGAATGGAGTTAATAACAGACTTTTCAAAATCTACGACAACTGTCGATGGGTCTGGATTTAAATCTAGTTCATGGCAACAATTGCTGGAAACATAGTTTCGTACGTTTCTTCTGTTTTGGATTGTAGACAGTCGAGACCCGCCGCTGTATTGCCTCGTGGGACACATATGACATAAAGCTGTAGGAAGCCATTTGGAGCCATTTTATAGTTGCCATCCATCAGCCAAGTATCACTTGATACAAGTCATCTTATCGACTCGTCAGAACCAAAAACAATTATCCGATTATCTGTATCTGGCCCATTATCGAAAATCAAAAACTGTTTTGGCTCAGGCCCCAAAGTCATAGCCCATGGGCCATCTATAAATAGATCAGTAAGATACTCTGGGACCCGTGGACATTGACTAGTTCTCTGATACCTCAGGTTTCGCTTGACGGAATGTTCACAAGGTAGAGAAGACCTTTCTTCGGGTGTCAGATGTTCCAAACAATTTCGATATATCTGGTGAACTTCGGTTTCCTCGTTCAATATTAATTTATATTGTATAAAGATCTTTACTTTTGTGCTATTCAGGTTCAAAAATTATGTTTATAAATTATGATCATCTATGGGAGGCACAAGTAGACTAAGTTATCGCCTTGAACATTGCAAAATTAAAAAATGAGAAACGAATCCTACCCTTTATGTCATTATTGTCCTTCATCTTTAGCATAAGAGGACTGAGTTTCAGAATGTTTCCTTGTGTAATAGTATTTTCAAGTGTTTGTGTAATAACATTTTTGTAAATCTATATTATAAGCTGTATACAATAAATAATGTAAAAATGATGTTATGAGCTTTTAGATCATGGCTTTTATGCTCTGAATGTATCAATTTACTGTGTTTGGTCTACATATAAGTAGACCTATGCCATTACAACTGTTAAATTAGGTTTATTTAATTATTGCTTTATAATCTAAATAGCAGTTTACTAAAATGTTTATCTAACTTATGCTAAATAAAATTCAAAATAATAACAGTCTATAATGCTCACTAATAAAATTAATAAAAATGTACTTACATTAAACTTTCTGGCTAACAACTGTGAGCGCCACTTGGTTGCAGAAAGAACAAATTAACGGACAGGAACAAACACTTTAGTAGTCTGTATCAAGAGCTTTCAAACATTGAGACTTATAGTTGTCACAGAAGCTGCTTTTATACAGTGGCCGGCTGAAACAGGCCACTAACACTGGACCACAAATCGACTTTGATGTAGATGGATAAATACGTTTATAGCATCAGCATGATATTTCGCATGTCGCGGAAAAGCCTTGATACATTTCAAAAAACTCACCAGTCAACCTTAGGGGTTGGTGATGGAGGGAAGCAATGAGCGGAGAATCATCTCTACCTCCCCTCCCCTGAATCCTGTGATGTCTATATTATATAATGACTCAAATGTCATTTTTTTCCACACATTCTCATGATTGTCATTTTTCCCCATTTTGTCAGCATTTCTTTAGCTAGAATCGTTATAGTTTCCATTTATTATAACGTCACCAATAGCCCATAGCCTAAGGATAAAATATACGTTACCATTTTTAAATTATTTTCAAAATTAAGGTCGCTAATTAAAGAGTGCCTAATTATCCGGTGCCTAATTTTCCGCCTTGTCAAAAAGTGCCTAAATATCCGGTGCCTAAATTTCCGGGTGCCTAATTATCCGGGTGCCTAAATTTCCGGCTGCCTAAATTTCCGGGTGCCTAAATTTCCGGGTGCCTAAATATACGTAAATATGCGGTGCCTAAATACCGGTGCCTAAATTCGGGGTTACTCATTTGAAGGACTTCTATTAGAAAAATAAAGCAGCTGCTAATCCTCAAAACGACACACGTGAAAACAATAGAAACAGCGAGAGATCTACCGAATTGAAACGGTCACACTGTGTAAGTAAGTATACTAGATACATTGAGGAAACAACAATATAGTCAAAGTATTCCTTAACAAAGTAGAGGCAGTCGAAGGACACAAATAGTGACTCAGTATCAGTAACTAATTACAGAGTCCTATATTATAGGACTCAGATAAAGTCACTAAAGTCATACATTTTTTTTATGTGTTGTTTTGTTAGCTAGCAAAAGGGACAAAAGGTTTGTTTTGCTTGACTGATTTAGACATGGGTGTGTGTAATGCATGCAAGTAGGTCAAGTGAAGTCATTATTATAACGTACTGTTATAAACCTGGTGGTGGCACAAATGGGGGTGGCGGTGTGTGTGTAGTCAGCCGACGCAAATCGCCCCAGGCCAGCGCTAGACGAGCGGTCAACCGTGACGAGTTACGATGGTCAGCCGAGTCGAGTGTCAACAGGACGATTCGGGAAGGATCGCCGTCGTGAACCGAGCTCAGGAGCGTCACGAAAGTTGTAGTCATCTGACCACCTAGAAACGTCGAGCGGCGTTCTGTCCGGTTCTAGAAGGCCAGTAGGGACCCTATATAAGAGCGGAGGTGTCGCAGTCAAGACGGTCGAGAAAAGGAGCTCAATACAGCACGGTTCACGAGAGAAGGTTCACGACAGGGGCTCAGAACACGGTCAACTACAGCACAGTTCAACGGTGTGGTTCTGTACGGAGAATTACGACGGTTCAGTGCGGAGTACTGTCAAGTACAGTTGAGACGACTGGCGTCTTGATCTTGGTCTGCGATCGAGTCCGACACAACGAGCCTAGTGTGTGAAGTCAGTCCTGAACTGTTGAACCCAGTGCAAGCCCGGAACGAGACGAAGAGGTCAGTGCAAGAGTTGATACGGCGAAACGGTGTTATCGGAGAGATATTTGTACAGTATACGTGTTGCCAATTGTACAGTATTAGCTGTTATTTATTCAACTATTTAAGTGATACGTTACTTTGGAGCCCTGAGTTGTCAAGTTCTTTAAGGTGCAGTTTGCAGAGAGCCTGGATAGTGAGATTCGTAACAGTACTTTTTAAAAGAAATTAAGGAAAATGTGTATCTAGCTTGGTTACGTCAAAGAATCCCTAGCCCAATCACAGATGTGTAGTCAAAGAGACACACGTTGGTTGCATCTCATCAGCTGCGGTGTAGAGTTCATTTCTTGTCTATAGTCAAAGTTTAAGTTTTTTAAGAAAATGAGAATAATTAATTCTGTGTTCACAAAAAAACAAACATATCCATGATTTAAGTTACCATTGGGGACTATGTTTTCTGTCCACTAAGGTCAGTTTAGTTTAATGTATGCACACTAGGTGACATGTCCAGACGTCCACATAATGCTAGATTTAAATTTAGAGCATTGATTGTTTCATATTTAGGTCAGAAAAGATGTAACTTCATAATGTAGGCAGAGGTTTCTTTGTAAGTTGAGCTCGTGTTGGTGCGAGTTTTTCAGTAGTGTTTTGTGATCCTCTATCTTGCCATCTTAAAGTATGGAATGGAACTGAGAAATCGTGTTAGTATGTAATGATCCCTAAGCCGGGGCTTAAGTAGATGTACTTAAGTGTTAGTATGGTATGCTGACATAACTTCACAGTGGGACATACGGTTATTCGAAAATTTGATACCATATGTAAATTCTGAATTTTAAATTGGCTGATGCTGAATTGTGTTAGTTGGGCGCCTGTATGTATGTAACTTTCTCCTGACATCTCATCACATGTTCACAAAATAGATTTTACCAAAGAACCTGCTATAGGGCCTAAGGAAAAGAATAATATTATTATTTGATGAATCAATTTCAACAAACATCTTCAAAATTTCTCCTGAATGTGTTTCCTGATTTACTGTTGTATTTGTTATGAAAACAAAAACAAAAACAGCAAATGGATATACTTTTTTAGCGCCCCCGAAAGGGGAAAAGACGCTATTAGTTTTGTGTGGAATGTCTGTCCTTCCGTCTGTCCCGTTTAGATCTCGTAAACTAGAAAAGATAGTGAAAAGCCGACATCATAATATTTTATACCATTGAAAGTTCTGATGCAACGGCTTCTATTTTCTTTTCTGAAAGCGAAAAATCTAATTTTTTAATTCACATATACAAGCAGTTTTTTAACACAAATACACAACTTGTACAACAATTCCACTATTTTAAAAGAGTAACAAACACTGGAGGCTCTTTACTAGGGTACAGATACCAACCATACTTTTGTAATACATGTATGCAAACGGTTGTAGATTTTTGTCAAAATATTTTTTTTTTACATTTGTATTGTTAAGTCATGTAAGCTCTGTTATGCTAAGTACTAAGTACACAAAAAATGTTAAAAACTTTTTCAAGAGAAACAATCTATTTAGTATGCATATAAGTTGGACATAATTTAAAACAACAATTAATAAGTACTTTTTCACATTATCGCGTAAACTGTATCGTTACAGAGAGTACTATAGAGCACTTAACCAATGGAAAATTTATTTTTTTAAATTTTTATTAAATGTTTTTGTTCTTGAGGAATAAGAGATTGACACTTTACAAAACGATTAGATCAATTAGATATTCATTATAAGTCATCAGTTAGGCCAGGTTCACATCTAACTTCACATTCAATTTCAATTAGGTCTGCTGGACCGCCGGGACACCACACACGATCTGTTTACCTTTTTTCTCCATTCTTCTCTGTCATTTGTCTTTGATAGAATTTCATTCTGATAATATTGAAACCTGCCTTTTTACCTGCCTGGGTGGACCACTTCGGGGGCCGATTTTTAGTTGTGTTTCAGCACAAACTGTCTTTGTAACCTTGTTATGTTTTAACTTTTGTTTAACTTGAAATACTTTAATTATAGTTCTATTCTTCTCTTTCCTCTTCCTCAGGTATCTACCTGACTATTGTGATGGCTTTAACTTCAGTCTCTGTTATCATGACCGTTTTCGTCCTGAACCTACACCACAGAGGTCCACTGAAACACTCGGTGCCACCATGGCTGAAGAAGCTCTTTCTAGGCTCCGCTCCGGTGAAACGTCGGTCGTTCCATCGTGCCAGCGATCGACACAGCAACCTCCACTACTCAGGAGTTGGCGGGCTAGACGCCCACTGCCTGGTGAAGAATATGTCACTGAAGATGACTCTAGACAATCTGGCGCAGGAACTGCGTGACGAGCTCCACCGAGAAAATGGATGTGCTGATTCTACAGAGTATGCTCAGTCTAACTCGGCTCCTCTATCTACAAATGCTTCTTGTACTCTCGAGGAACACATTTCTGAGGTTCCAGTTCATAATTCTACAGCGATGAACCAGAGATTAAGACAGAATGAGAGGCTGTGCAATGACTCAAACCCTTTGCTCGATACAAACAGCAGCACTCCATTGAGAAAGACAACTGTCTCAGGATGCGGCTTGGAATCAGCGCCAAAGGGTGACAACTATGCCCATCGGCGATTGAGACAAAAAACTAGAAGCCCTTACGAGGACGCCTTATTTTCTCTTACGAAGCTCCTGGAGAGGCATGAGGTGGAGGAGAAGGACTTTGACGACATTCAGGACTGGAGGCGACTTGCCCAAAGTGTGGACAGGATTTTGTTTGTGTTTTTTCTGGTTGCGACAGTGTCTTCCACAGTGGCTGTTCTCATCATTGTTCCCGCCATGCAAGACTTATGATCCAAGCTACCCATAGAGTTCAAGACTTATGATCCAAACTAGTCATAGAGTTTAAGACTTATGATCTAAGCTTCTCTTAGAGTTCTAGACTTATGATCCAAGCTATTCGTAGAGTGCAAAGAAAAAAGCAGGATTCATATGTTAAAAACAACTGTAAAATAGAACTATTTTTGCTACCAAGCTGTTTGCTTATCAGGCGAAGCTTAACGAATTATGGATAATTCTTTGAGCTTACTCAAACAAGATGACTATACGATCCTAAAATGTGTAAATAATTGATGTGGTTAGAAATTCATTATAAGATAGGTTGAAGTTATTGAAAAAAATGTTTAAGATATATAGAGTGATAGACCAACTTATGTCCTGGATAAATGAGAATGAGGTCCAGATTATCAGGAACATTGTTTATTCACTTATGTGATGTGAGACTGTTATAAATTTAATGATCTATACATAGTCACATTGACTTCCAAGTGAGTTCCTCTGACCTGCCGCCATAGTGAGGCTTGAATAAGGATTGGTTTAAATGTTACATTGTTACAGAGAATACTTTGTAACAGAGAGGAAAGACTTTGACATAATTGAAAGTTCAGTCTTTTATTGAATGTATAATGAAAACACCAAAACGTTAATCATGTGTTTGAATGTTTCTATCAATTAATTTGAGAAAAAAAATGAAGACCTTTGTCAAAAGTGTAATTGTGTATGTAGACTTCTGTGTGTGTGTATGTAGACTTCTGTGTGTGTGTATGTAGACTTCTGTGTGTGTGTATGTAGACTTCTGTGTGTGTGTACACGATCCTTTGATGTAGCAAGGTTGAAAACGGCGATGGAAATGTTTCTGAATTGAAGTTACAATTAAGTTATAAATGATTCTCAAATAGTCGGAAATGAACGATATCTTACTTAAGAACATGAACATTTCAATAATTGGATCTTGATGTTTAGTTTTGTAAGAAAAAAATTGTTTTTATCTTTGGAAAAAAAATGTATCTTAGAAATGTATTAGTTCGTCTTTCGATCAGATTGTCTCATTTCTACTTTGTTTTATAACATCTTGCCAAATGTAACAATATGATGCTGCCAATAGGAGCCATGTCAATAAGACTCAATAGATTCAGAGCCAATTATATGCTGTATGGGAATACTATTATCTAAATTGGGAATAGCTGACGGACGCGTTTTCGAAACCCCCCCCCCCCCCCCCCCCCCAAAGCTTTGCATTTTATTATACTCGTCACTCTTACCCTCATCCTCTAAATAAACAACCAATCATAATTCAAAGATAAATTCGAAATAAATCGAAACATGTATCATTGTTGTTGTTTTTTTAAATACAGAATTGTGCTTTAAAAATAATACAAGAACCATCTCCAGAATAAAGATTTTTATCTCTGAAAAAAAGTTAAAAAAAAGAAACAAGTTTAACTCAAAACGTTCTCTTGAAAAATTTATCTCTATTAAAACGATTCTACCCGTCTTTCTTGCTTCAGTTGCATTTCTCCTGAGTGCTGTAAAATGGTTCTGATGATGTTATGTTTTTGTGATGGATGAAAAAGCGTCTACAAGAAGATGGTTTTATTGTAAGATTACAGCTGCAGGTGCGCAGCATTTGCCTCTCTTTCAAACTTTCTCGACAGTGAGTTGATATAAGCTTTATAAAAACATATGTTCAAAATATAATAAACAGTTCCTTTTCAAGCTTGTTAACTTACATTTCTGGCTGACATCAGCAGAGATAAGGCATTGTCTTCGGGTCCAAAGATTAAGAAAGAGTGCAGTAACTTAGGTGATTACGATGAACCAGTTGTGACCTATATATTTGTCTCATGTAATGTAAAAGTGTTACTGCATTTCATACCAACACACGTCTTTACAAAATATTTGATCATATTTGTGAAAACCGGAAGCAATATATGTACGGATAAATTCAAGCAACGGTTTGTGAGAACAAAGATGTCTACACATTGAGGTCATGTGAAAGCAAAGATGTCTACACATTGAGGTCATGTGAAAGCAAAGATGTCTACACATTGAGGTCATGTGAGAACAAAGATGTCTACACATTGAGGTCATGTGAGAACAAAGATGTCTACACATTGAGGTCATGTGAGAACAAAGATGTCTACACATTGAGGTCATGTGAGAACAAAGATGTCTACACATTGAGGTCAATACTTTTACAAAAGGGCTTTCTTGTTTATTTACCGTCTCTCAACTGGCAACTTTTATGTTTCCCTTCATTGTTATCAAGTGTTTATAGCTAGAGATGTATTCTTAGTTGAAATAGAATCAGTGTTCAAGTCTTTGATTTCCTCCCTATACGCTATTACACCATTCATTACATGTATACATACGTTGTAACATAATGTTTCATAACATTTCCCTATTTCAATTGTTATGTTCTAAACTATTTAAGTATTAGACTTTAGAGAACTGGTCATTATGATTTAGAAACAAATTTTTAGACAAATACTGTTTCAAAGTTCAATTCTTGTAGAATAATAAATATAATATTTCTGCTTTTTTATATTTTTTTTGGTGTATTTAGCGCTAATTATATAAGTGACAACGTCCAAAATTGTATCCTTGGGCAACGGGTCTAAACTCATTATAGGGCGCTACGTGTATTCATCGGGCGTAAAGTTTTCTGGATTAATTTAATAAACTAAAATCCTGATGCATTAGCATTGTAACCATATATTTATATTTGAAAATTGATTAAATAAAAATGATGTTTTTTACTTAAGTTGAGGCCTTCACCTAAAGCAAGTTTGTCTCTTTTTTTTCTGAGGTAATTTCACGTCATAAGTTTAACACATTGTAATATTGCCGACTGTTACTTTTAATATTGCATATTATAACTAAGCTACTATCGTTTAAAGGTTAATGTGAGATTGTTGTATAAATGTATTTTTTATAAATAACTTTTCCATTATGTATATTTTTAATAACGTCAAATTAGTATTTTTAGCAATGGAAAGAGGATCAATATAATCTTAGTTTATGTAAATAATACAGCTATAAAATATAAATTTATTTCATTTTTATCTGCCTATGTCATTCTCAAGTGTATCATTCTAAAACAAAATATGGTTTACAGTAGAATCAAAGATGTCCATGTAACCATGGCAACATTCACATTTGTCTTGGGGTGGGGGGGGGGGGGTAAGGAGAGTGAAATAAAAATGTGAAATACGAAATCTTGATAGCTTCACTTTTTTCCATTTCTTCCACCGTATTGTTCAACATAATGCGAGGATCTGACAGAGGATATACTTCTAGTTCTTCGACCGTATTGTTCAACATAATACGAGGATCTGACAGAGGATATACTTCTAGTTCTTCGACCGTATTGTTCAACATAATGCGAGGATCTGACAGAGGATATACTTCTAGTTCTTCCACCGTATTGTTCAACATAATACGAGGATCTGACAGAGGATATACTTCTAGTTCTTCCACCGTATTGTTCAACATAATGCGAGGATCTGACAGAGGATACACTTCTAGTTCTTCCACCGTATTGTTCAACATAATACGAGGATCTGACAGAGGATATAATTCTAGTTTAGTTTGGTAGATTTCAGGAATGTCCAACTTAAGAATGTCGTCAAGTCAGAGAAATATTCTACAAAAAAAAAAAGGCAGTTCAATTTTACTTTTTTTTTTTTTTTTTTTTTTTTTGCCTTTTAATTTTTCTAAAACGTGTCTGGCATTTCTTTTTATTTTGTTTCCCCCAAACTTTGCATTGATTTTGTCTTCCATTTCGAATGTCTAAACTTTGTCCTCCCATCCACAATTCACCAATTTCTTTCAAATTTTTTTTCTTTCGTTTCTTTCTCATTTATTGATATTGCCAGTTTTTTTTTTCTCTTCAGTTTAACTTTATTATTGGTCTGAGCTTTTGATACTATTTATAGAGTAAGAACGAATGAAAAAGGCAGAGAGAGCGAGAGAAAGAGAGTTAGAGAGAAAGAGAGAGAAAACGTGAAATGGAGAAGAAGAGATAGACATTTTCAAAAATTATGAAAGAATAAAATAGAGAGGTCAATGAGAGACATCCAATGTCAGTGTACTATAATGAATACAGTGGTTCTAAACGTTGAAAGCGTTATCTGCATTTTATTTTCTCCTCTTACCAGCTGTGTGTTAATGGCGTCATGTCAAATAAATGTCAAACAATGTACATCTTCCATAGTCCAATCAATAAATACTACATAGTCAGCAAAGTATTGTTTTACACAAGTGTAACATACTCACTTGTCGTCATTGGGGTCACTAGGAACCGAATTTCCCACAGTTTAACATAATTGTCATCATTGGGTCAGTTACCACTGGCATAAAAAAAAGTTAGCAAGTGGTTATTTATGTCCTATTTTCTAATTAATATTTATTTTTGAAATCATTTAAATTGTACAGTTTAAGAAAAAATAATCTTGTTTTAAACATTTGACACAGAAACCACTCCAGTAATATATTTAAATATTCATTCCAATTGTTACTAATTAGGAATTTGAATCTGATGTACTTAATGACCTTGTTGTGTATATTGTATACGATTCATAAGCAATTAATAAGTATGTCATTTCTTCTAATATCCAGAGTTTCCATCAGTTGAAGATGAAATCAACATATATAAATGGTATTCCTTTAAAATTGTGTATAGAATTAAGGGATTCCTATTAGAACAGGCCCCGAACATTACATAAGTGAAGATTTGACAAGCTCAATATAGATTCCAGGCAGGGCCGGCCTTAGGCCACTGCAGCCCACGCGCTTTCATAGGCCCCGCGCTAATTCTAAGTTTACATTATTCAATTAAACCATTATAATGTATGTAAAATAACTGGGTTTTCACGACCTCCTGATTTTCCATGTCCTCTCATGAAAGGCAAAATATACGATAAAGTCCTGAATTTATTCAAATCTCCTGAAGAATAGACGAAATTGACATTTTGGGGAGCCAATAAATAAAAAGTGGCATTGCGAGCTTTCATTTGATAAAAATTTATTGCAAAGACGAAAGTAGGCCTATTTTCTAATTCAAAAAAAAAAAATTTGACATTATGCTTATCCCTACCCAGACTAGGCCCCGCGCGATCCGTTTTGCATAGGGCCCCGCAAATATTAGGGCCGGCCCTGATTTCAGGGTATGCCCCTAAAGATTTGAATCTTGAAAATATGAAAAACAAAACTGACATAAAGACTGATGTACACTACTTTGAGATGTCAGAACCCGCAATAAAATATGAGTAAATTAGCCACTAGTAACACCGTTTATAGGAGAGCTGCTTGTGACGAATTCTCATCTTGTAAAGAGCTGCCCTGTTACTGTCTCTCCCCGGGGAAATTTACAGGAGTCAGAAATCGCTGCTCGGCTGAGAATAGAAATTTTTTTTTTTTTTTAGAAACTTAAACACGGCGACATGTGCATATTTACACACATGGATTGAGTTTGACAGGTGTAAACACATACACACTAGCTTATAACGTCTCGCCTTTATTTTATTCTATCTCTATTTTCATCTTTCTCTTTTATTCATTCTTTCATTATTATTTCTGTCTCTCTCTCACCTCAGATTTATCATTAAATTTTTTCTAAATATTTGTGCTCACAAAATTAAACAGCTTTAGCATTAGGTGTAGATGTCTGTTGTAAATGATGTTTTTTCTAACAGTGGTACCAAACCTTGTTAAGTCAGGAGACTTTATTACCTTTCTAGCACGGTGTCATTCAAGAGTTGCCTTCCCCCTTTTACCATTCCTCTTATCAGCTTGCAATTATTCATCAGGTGAAAAAAAAAGAAAACATGGATGGACATGGAACTCGAAAATGGCTCTAACGAATTGGATTTTAATAAGAAACACTTTTTACAAAGCTTCTAACAACTCACTCTGTCTGTCTGGCTAAAAAAGTTTGTTCACGTTATTTTTCCCACACCCAATTTCGGATTAAGTTGAAATTTTGCACAATTATTTCTTTACATGTCAACACAAGATTTACTAAAATAAATTAACCAATAACTATTATGTTGTTTGGTATATCTTCAAGGGAAAGAAATTTTACTTGACTGATAAGGTGGTATAAGTTGAATTAGGCCCCTTTAATGTTTTTTGTCACGTCGTACGTGGTAAGGAGCCATTGTTCTAAACTGCCCGCAGGCTGTGACGTTGCTGGTCAGTGTTCAGGACTTCTATAACGAATGGTGTCGGCTGGATAGCACTTAGAAACGGACAGAATGTGGCCCGCGGAAATTAGTTTGGGGATCACACGCCCTAAGCCAAAACATACAAAGTAGCTTCTCTCTCTCTCTCTCTCTCTCTCTGTGTGTGTGTGTGACTCTCTCACACAAACTAAGCATACAATAAAATATCAGTTTACTAAGTATGTATCTCTAATGACTCTCCGCTTCTTGGGGTCTTTATTTCAGTTTATTTACCCTTTTCTTCTTTTGTTTTTATGCTTTGAAAAATGGATGCAAAGAGAAGAGTTTAGAATGAAATAAGAACTTACATTTTCTGTTTGTTGATACAAAATATTAGAACAATGCTATTTCTCTTTTAAAACCTACTATCAGCTCAACATATTTAGTGTTGTGTAGAAGCTCAGGTCAACCACTGCCCTAACAATGTAAACCACCTAGTTATTAAATTTTGAGTAGAGTCAATTGAAATTCAGTCCTTACATTGGACTGGTTAATGATATATACCATATCTAGATCTAATAATAGATTTGGGTATACAGTACTCTAAACTGTAACTTTTATATTCTGATATACATTTTTCCGTAAACAAATAAGCTATCTGTTATATGTACTATAAACTATAGTTATATTCCAACCACAGAACACTGACTGGGACTGACTAACTAGATGTGCAAATGATCAGTGTGCCGATACCCAAATAGGCCAGTTTGACCACCCTGAATAACATCTAGAAAAACTTCTTTCAGAGATTGGATCTCATTATCTAGATTCTCAAGACGATCATCACACATTTCACTGGCGTCTGTCCACTCCACCACGTCATCAGACACGAGGTCTCGCCATTCCGTCGTTCTTTCTTTATCAGTCGCTATGGTCTCAAGTTTGTAGTAGTTTGGGCCGACCTCGTCCCCATGTTTGTGTGACTTCAGCGAGGAGAACGGAGGAGTGTTAGTTCCTGTGAACTTCTAAGTTTTGTTTACGTAACTAAAGCTTCAGACCCCTCTCCTCTCTTGTAACAACTCGTAACACATTTTTATACACTCTCTCCCTTAGTTGTGACGTCATATCCGAACGTTCCCATACACACTAAACCAATGCTTCCCAATCTGTATTACGCAGAACCCAACTGGTCTGCGAGGCCTTTATAGGAGTTCCACAGACTACTGGAATAATTACTAGTAGGCCTCTACGTGAATTATTCTCTCTAAAAAATAAGAAAAGTGTTCCGCCAGATTGTGCGCATTGTTCCGTTAAGGAAAAAAGTTTAGGAAACACTGCACTAAGCGATAAATTAGGCCCATATTTTTATAGTCATATAGACGTCGCGTTAGTGTGAACATACTTAGGGGGAATGAGCCCTGAACTAATAAATTAGTTGATAATATACTTCTAATGTCCCGACGTTATAAGTTAGTACTGTATGCAGTAGTCCAGGGGTCGGCAACCTTTTGAGTCGGAAGAGACAAAAATTACAATTTACTAAATTTCAATGTTTTTAAAGAGCCACAAAATTTTTTCTTGCCGACTATAAATAGTACTCGGATAAATAAAGTTCTTTGATGAATAAAAACGAATCTATTTATTCAAACAAAAATCTACTTATTTATATATGACTAGTGTTTTTCACAACAAATTAGATAATATATATTTATGGAATTATTAGATAATTACTTATTATGAATGTAAATAAATTAAAAGAATTAAATATTTACATACAACACAAACTTGTACTTTAATAACAAAACAATTGAGCAAACAAATTCAACGGGAGCGATGGCTTTGGTTTTAGAAAGTTTGGAGACATTGGGGCCAATGAGACTCGCATCAGTTGCTATTGAAACTAGTTTATTTTAATTGATCTTATTGTCTTTTAGGCATTTTTGCACGGCATTCGCTAAATCTTCTCCATAGTTTGTCACGAGAGCGCTACCATCCTTGGGAAGACATATACCTGAGAAAAAGCCAACTTGTGTCGTGTCTTTTATGTCGCAAGACGTATCTATATCATTGACAAGGCAGAAGAAAGTTGAGTTCTTCCACCTGCAAATATGTTACAATTGAAGACATGGGGAGGGGTGCGGTGAAAAGCAATTACAAGCGGCTAGAAATTGAATCGGTGCCTAATTTTAGATAATCGATTCAATTTTTTTCGATAAAATAAATAATATTTGAGTATGGGACTAAAGAGCCGCAGCTTAACATCCAAAGAGCCGCATGTGGCTTGCTAGCCGCAGGTTGCCGACCCCTGCAGTAGTCTATACATTCTCTAGTAACGAAATCGACTCTAAAATTGCTTGTCCAGTCTCATTTCCAACATATTATTAGGTTGATCGGTTTGCTGCAAGATCCCAGAATTTGCCCGCCAAATAAAAGCCTGTAATGAAGTATTCCCACCTATTAATTTTGCTATTGAAGAGTAGATGTTCTAGTTACGAATTAGAGATAGTACCCTAAAACCTGATTGCCTATCTACATATAGAAGAAAGACAATACTTGACGGAAATTCACGTTCATTTCTTCAGTTTTCGTGGCGTTATAAAACTTATTATATCTTATGAGGGCATTCTTCGAAAGATGCACATCCTATGGCACAGTAGGCACGCAACTTGTGATCGTACCGCAATGCCGGGGTTAGTTTGAATCCCAGTCCACCCCTGGATACAGACATTATTCAGCAACTATTGAACTCGTATACACAGACCTTAATACATTGACATTCACATTACACTGTCATTGCAGAACCAGTTAACCAGTTTATACACTTTTAACTATAGTATTGCTGTAACTCTGCCTACAGCGAGCCCAAAGAACCTCAACCAAAGTGATAGATAAAAACAGCAATTTAATAATAGACTAATAGTCGGATAACAATTACACATTCGAATAATAACTACATTTGTTTACATCAGCCATCTTTTGACTTCCACACTTATTTCCTGTCTCTGTCCCGTGTCTCCTGGTGCGCAGTCTCACACCTAATGATAACGTGCAATGTAGAGTCATAACAGTATTCTGATTTATATAATGTAGACTAGACGTAGAAATGATACATTCAGAGACGCATGACGTCCTTTCTTTTGCTAACAACGCAATCAGAAATCCCATAAGGCAGAACATGAATCCATCATTAACATCGAATTTGAAGAGCGTTGCCCCTGATCTACCTCTGACAAAGATTCAGTGGGTTCTTCCCCCTTGACTGACCAAACAACGTAAGCTCCCGACTCTTAAAGGTTAATGACAAAAGTAGATGGTCAGTAAACTAGGGCTAGTAAGATTGTGTTAAGACTTTGATTGGTAACGGTCCTCGTGGATTGGTTGTACAGTCAAGACAATTCTTTCCTTTTTTTTGATCGCTCAAACTGATATTTGGTTTCTTAATATGCAGAATGCAATTTGAATCAGAATGTACATGTATGTCCTTTTTTAAAAAATGATACTGCTTTCAACTTAAAAGACTAAATTATTTCAACTAACGATACATAATTATTGAAAGATGCAAGATAATCGATTTCAAGAAGACTCTCTAGATAGATTTCAGAAATCTAACAAGTATTTTTCTTAATTCGATAGGAAGAAGAATGTTTGAATGAGCCCTATAATATGGTAAATGGTCAAGACAGCAAAGAACACAATATCACAAGAACTTATTAGTGGGGGGGGGGGGGGGGGGGGAGCAGTAATTAATGCTATCGTTAAAAGCGTCTTATTAGAGTGTCAGACAACGTCAAAGAATGGGCGGGCCCGTTTTTTGGAATGTCATTGAATAGTTCTGGCAATACACAGAGAGGAATTGAGATGCACTGTCGACAGATCGTATGTGGTGCCCCAACGGACTAGGTACAGAGCACAGCACAACGGAATAAAGACCTAATGCTTATTCTATACTTATAAAGCCTAAACATGAATACATAAGAAGTGTTTCTTCTTCTTTGTAATTGTCCTAAAAGTTGAGTCGAAGACTCTTGGAACTTTGAGGTTCATGGAAGCTCCTCTCCATCGGCCTGCTGAACGACATTTGTTCAAACCCTAAAACCGATGGCTCGTATCCCAGGACGCTTGGGTTAGAGGCGAAGTCGAAGGCCAAGAATACTCCTATTTACCACATCAGCCGTGCATGTGTTCGGCTGTAGACGGCACTTCTATCTCCAGCACTGCAATGGACCCAATTACAATAGTTACTTTACGTTTGACGAGGCACATTTATACACTACACTCACTACACTGACAAATCATAGAATGACCGGGACTATGACAACTAGATTTTTTAAGTTGCTTTTTTTTTTTTTTTTTAGCGCACTGTGCAAGCTATAAGCATTCATGAAAATAAGCATTCATTTTTTTTCTTGTTCTTTTGCATGTCGTGCTACAGATGAGTCTGTGAATTCTTCTATCGCCTCTCTACTGACGCCTTCTGTTTTAATTCCAGACGAACTGACAGACAAAGAAGCAGACAGGGAGAAGCAGACAGGGAGAAGCAGACAGGGAGAAGCAAACAGAGAGAAAGAAAACGGACCTCACCCCTCTCCCCACAATCTTGATGTAATTATCGTTTACCTAACTAGAGTGTCAGACTGAAGAGAGAGAGAGAGAGAGGGAGAGGATGACTGGCCTGGGGTAATGATGGATGGTGACCAAGGACTCGGACTGCGTGGTCAAATTGGCCTTTCATTGCCTATTGAGACATTGATCCGAGCCCAAGAATGACAAGGTTGGAAATCGTATGTACTCCTCAGCCATTTTTGTTTTCTTCAAGATTTAACTGGGGCGACACTTTGGTTCAAGAGATACACTGGTTCAAGGGAGACACAGACAGAAAATTAGGAGAAAGAAAGAGAAAGTAAACATATGAGACAGAATGACACAGATACAGTATGCGAGAGAGAGAGCGAGAGAGAGAGAGCGAGAGAGCGTGAGAGAGAGAGAGAACAAGAAGTAGAATGAGAAAGTAAGATCGAAAGAGAGCCGAGAGATAACCAGTGAGGAAATAGAGAGGTAAAGAGAGAGTAAGAAAAAGAAAACCAGAGAGAGAACGAGAGAGTTAATGAGGTATCCGCAAAACTCAAGACAGAAATATGGAGATGACACAGTAAAAGAGATTAAGGGGAGATAAAAAGATAAACAGAGAAAGTTAGCGAGAGAGAGAGGGGGGGGGGGGAGGGAGACCAAAAGAAATTTTTTTAAAACCTTATTTTATTAATTTCATATTTCTTTAAAAAGAAAGAAAAAGAATCAAATTGCAGTATTATTGTGTATGGTTCAGTTCCCTTCAGAATTTCGGAGACTTTGATCTTTTTAAATTCTTATTAAATTTCTTATATTATAAACATATTATGCAAACATACACTGCGATGGAGGCTACTGTCATGTATATTCCAAAATTGGAAAGTAAAAACGAAACGAAACTTATTCAAATATTATATTCGAATAAATAGAACTGAAATATTTCTTATATTTCTTTATTTATTATTCAAATTTGGCACGTTATTCTAGGATATACACATAATTTCTATGACATAAAAGCACAACACTTTCAATGTGCAACCGTCATGGTGTTGATAACAAAATTCACGCATTTTGCAGATATGTTTAAATACAAGTAGAAAATAGCATTCAAATCCTCAGCAGATGCAGCAGTAGGTGCATCACTACAATTGTAATACAAGTGCACTAGTTACACTTATTTATTTTAAAAGAAAAGCATAAAAAATATTTTTAAAAAAATGATTATGAAAAAAAGAATGAAAATGATTTGTTCTATAAAGTTTGCAAACAAAAAACAATTGTACAAAATGAGCTTCCAAATCATGGACATCATTTCATGAGAACAGTATGAACAATATCGAGGTCGAGATAGAAAATGTAACAAAAAATATAATAGACACAATAACAGTGTAGTTTTATTCAATAAAAAAGGTTAAATGCAATCATATCTTGTAGACTTAAGTGTTAATTTATTAGGAATAGAATCTACAAATTATAAGTCTTGTGGACAGTAGTCCAGCATTGTGTTAGGTATTTAACAGATCTACATCTAAATAATAGATAAAAGAATAATTCTTTAAAAAAAAAGAGCAGAGAAATGTGTTTGGTATTGTTGGAACTGAAGCTGCAGAGAAATGTGTTTGGTATTGTTGGAACTGAAGCTGCAGAGAAATGTGTTTGGTATTGTTGGAACTGAAGCTGCAGAGAAATGTGTTTGGTATTGTTGGAACTGAAGCTGCAGAGAAATGTGTTTGGTATTGTTGGAACTGAAGCTGCAGAGAAATGTGTTTGGTATTGTTGGAACTGAAGCTGCAGAGAAATGTGTTTGGTATTGTTGGAACTGAAGCTGCAGAGAAATGTGTTTGGTATTGTTGGAACTGAAGCTGCAGAGAAATGTGTTTGGTATTGTTGGAACTGAAGCTGCAGAGAAATGTGTTTGGTATTGTTGGAACTGAAGCTGCAGAGAAATGTGTTTGGTATTGTTGGAACTGAAGCTGCAGAGAAATGTGTTTGGTATTGTTGGAACTGAAGCTGCAGAGAAATGTGTTTGGTATTGTTGGAACTGAAGCTGCAGAGAAATGTGTTTGGTATTGTTGGAACTGAAGCTGCAGAGAAATGTGTTTGGTATTGTTGGAACTGAAGCTGCAGAGAAATGTGTTTGGTATTGTTGGAACTGAAGCTGCAGAGAAATGTGTTTGGTATTGTTGGAACTGAAGCTGCAGAGAAATGTGTTTGGTATTGTTGGAACTGAAGCTGCAGAGAAATGTGTTTGGTATTGTTGGAACTGAAGCTGCAGAGAAATGTGTTTGGTATTGTTGGAACTGAAGCTGCAGAGAAATGTGTTTGGTATTGTTGGAACTGAAGCTGCAGAGAAATGTGTTTGGTATTGTTGGAACTGAAGCTGCAGAGAAATGTGTTTGGTATTGTTGGAACTGAAGCTGCAGAGAAATGTGTTTGGTATTGTTGGAACTGAAGCTGCAGAGAAATGTGTTTGGTATTGTTGGAACTGAAGCTGCAGAGAAATGTGTTTGGTATTGTTGGAACTGAAGCTGCAGAGAAATGTGTTTGGTATTGTTGGAACTGAAGCTGCAGAGAAATGTGTTTGGTATTGTTGGAACTGAAGCTGCAGAGAAATGTGTTTGGTATTGTTGGAACTGAAGCTGCAGAGAAATGTGTTTGGTATTGTTGGAACTGAAGCTGCAGAGAAATGTGTTTGGTATTGTTGGAACTGAAGCTGCAGAGAAATGTGTTTGGTATTGTTGGAACTGAAGCTGCAGAGAAATGTGTTTGGTATTGTTGGAACTGAAGCTGCAGAGAAATGTGTTTGGTATTGTTGGAACTGAAGCTGCAGAGAAATGTGTTTGGTATTGTTGGAACTGAAGCTGCAGAGAAATGTGTTTGGTATTGTTGGAACTGAAGCTGCAGAGAAATGTGTTTGGTATTGTTGGAACTGAAGCTGCAGAGAAATGTGTTTGGTATTGTTGGAACTGAAGCTGCAGAGAAATGTGTTTGGTATTGTTGGAACTGAAGCTGCAGAGAAATGTGTTTGGTATTGTTGGAACTGAAGCTGCAGAGAAATGTGTTTGGTATTGTTGGAACTGAAGCTGCAGAGAAATGTGTTTGGTATTGTTGGAACTGAAGCTGCAGAGAAATGTGTTTGGTATTGTTGGAACTGAAGCTGCAGAGAAATGTGTTTGGTATTGTTGGAACTGAAGCTGCAGAGAAATGTGTTTGGTATTGTTGGAACTGAAGCTGCAGAGAAATGTGTTTGGTATTGTTGGAACTGAAGCTGCAGAGAAATGTGTTTGGTATTGTTGGAACTGAAGCTGCAGAGAAATGTGTTTGGTATTGTTGGAACTGAAGCTGCAGAGAAATGTGTTTGGTATTGTTGGAACTGAAGCTGCAGAGAAATGTGTTTGGTATTGTTGGAACTGAAGCTGAAGAGAAATGTGTTTGGTATTGTTGGAACTGAAGCTGCAGAGAAATGTGTTTGGTATTGTTGGAACTGAAGCTGCAGAGAAATGTGTTTGGTATTGTTGGAACTGAAGCTGCAGAGAAATGTGTTTGGTATTGTTGGAACTGAAGCTGCAGAGAAATGTGTTTGGTATTGTTGGAACTGAAGCTGCAGAGAAATGTGTTTGGTATTGTTGGAACTGAAGCTGCAGAGAAATGTGTTTGGTATTGTTGGAACTGAAGCTACAGAGAAATGTGTTTGGTATTGTTGGAACTGAAGCTGCAGAACTTTTAAAACTTCTGATGTTTGTCATCAAAATACAAAAGATTCATCTCTCACGTAATGAAAAAACGAAATTCATTTACATTTATATGAAAAAAATAATTTTAAAATGCTATTAATATTTTTTCAACGATGATGTGCTATGCAAGCGAGTAGAAACATTCACACAGATATACATAAATAGATCTATTCATATATGACAGCTCGCATACATATCTTCAATCTATGAATTAATAACTAATCGACAGACCAGAATCAGTGAGAAACTGGCAAATGACTATCAAAAAAATCATGGAATTGAAAACCAAAAGTAAATGGCCTTAAAAGCTAACATCTTGCTATAGTTCCTAGTGACATTGAAATCAGTGATTCTTAGACTCGGACTAATATCACCGATGCACTAGTGTCAGAGATTCATAAATACTTGTAAAATGTAAAAGCAGGCTCATCACAGTCTCCAGTTACACAAACAAATCCATCCAAATCAAACGTTACTTTAATTTTCACTAAAAATGTCTAGTAATCTGGTCCACTGTTTGGTCAATTAAGTAACAAAAGACATTTTCTATGCAACGTATAGATATTGTTGGAGATCAACTAATTATGGTCAGTGACGCTCAATGAAACGTCACAGTTGCCAACTAAATAATAAAAAAAAGACGAGCACTAATTGTAACACTCAATCTCAATGCGTTTATCTTCATGTCAACTCTTCTTTAGACATCTAGGTACTCCTCGTTTGTTTTTTGAAAAGTCGTAAAGTGAAAGTCTACTACTTCCTGTATATTGAAACTATATTGAAACTATTTTGTAACAGCTTAGAAAATTTGATTAAAAAAAATCACACAAAATATTATAAAGCTTTAAAAAAAATTGCTATTAACACTTCCATGATTTTGTACACCGGATACACCAACAAGATAGCTAGGTCTAGTTTTTCAGCCATGTATGAAACTCTCCTATAGAGCGAATAAACAATTTAGTTATGGACGTTAACTATAAAATGCTCAAATGATAATACTGTTCTACTGTTATAACATTTAACTATTAAATATACAGTTTATATTTGAAATTAATTTCAAAGACTAATAAATGTACAAATCATAAAGATTTGAGAAAATAATAAACAACTTTACATTTTTTAAAATCATCTTTGTCAACCTCTCATATATTCAAAAATAGCCGGTAGCACTTAATTCAGCAAGTCCTTCAATCTTAAACTTCTATCAAAATGTAGCTGGTTTTAATAAATGAGAAATGCTGCCATGGCTGCCACACAGAGAGCCACCAGAAATATTGTGTAGATCACGAGCAGAATGGTCAACAGTTTGGAAGATTTCTTCTTTTTACTTTTCTCAGTGTCACCTTGGTCATCTGTGACATTGAGAGGCCAACCTGAAAGAAAGACATTAAAAAGTGTGATAGATATATAGAAGGGCCTTTAGAAATATTTTCACCAATCGTTTAGCGCAATCTCATGCTTTTAGATTTCTCAATACAGTATGATACTAACACGTGTCTGGACAGTTGGTAAAGGCGTGGGAAGAAAGAAGGGAGTATCCGCTGAATCGTGATCCGTGATCGCGTTTTAAATGCATTTTTGTTTAAAATTTAACCTTGGATTTGAGGGCTCTATCCTCCTCACGCTAGTATACTAACCACTGTACCAGAGAAGTGCTTATGAAAATAGAAGGTTTTATCTATTGTTAGGTTCAAACTTTAAGGCAAAGTATACATGGGACTAATTCAACTTATACCAGCACATCAGTCAAGTACAATTTCTTTCTCTTGTTCGATACCACACACAATAATTAATTACCAATAGTTAATTAACTAATTGGTTAATTTTATTTATTGATCCTTTCTGTTTGTTTTTCAGGTAAAAAATAATTGTGCCAAATTTCAGCTTGATCCGGGATTGGGTGAGGGAGAAATAACGTGTACAAACTTTTGACCAGAGAGACAGACAGACAGACAGAGTGAGGTGATATAAGCTATGTAAAAAAACAAAAACATACCTGGTCGACTTAAGACTTCAAAAATGACATGCCACACAATTTGACCAACTAGCCATACAGCCACAACAGCCAAACCAAACGTTTTCATATCCTGGACAGTCTGGTCCATCCCAAACCCAAGGAACATGGTGACAGCTGTAAAGAATGACCAATGTAAAATTATTCCCTGTGTTCAACTTGCACAGTAGCTGGACAATAGTTGATGAGAAATTAGGAGTTTTAGTAAAATGGGCTATAAACTCTAGTACCTGCTGTGATGTGAGTGAGCTGACCTAGAACTCTGTGACCCCAGTTAAAGATGATTCTTCGTCTGTGATCAGGACCAGGTCTTAACATGCCCATTATGATTTGAAGGCCAACAAAACCAGTGACTATCAGTCCCAGAATTGAATGAGGAATCGAGCCCTGGAATTTAAAAAAAATCCACTAAATAAAATGCGAACTTGAGCAAACTAAATTACTTAGTATATAAAGCTACGTGTTTAGTTGTGTATGAGAGTTGGATACATGTATAAATTGTATATAAATCATTTGTGGCATACCCCTTCAACAGATTATGTATTATGCTGCTACCTATTTACCTATTTTAAATATTAAAGCACTCAGTTTAGATAAATAACATTGTTTCTAACAGTACGCCTGTAATCTCAATACATATAAGTAATGAATTCCAAGAAAATATTTTAATGTTAATTAATGTCAAAATGCTAACTAACGAGCCACTTTATGATTAAAATGTTCCTTCGGAATTGAAGCTTGTTAAATCCTAGAGTCCTAACCTCCCGCAGGACGTAGAGGGATGGTGTCGGACAAGGGATCATCAAGATGACGGTCAGGAATGCATATAACACCATCAGTTTTACTGACTTAGTTCAGTGGAAGTAATGGTAATCAAATAAATGAGTGACCTTTGATAAAATCACTATGTACAATTATTGCCCTGCTATGAGGTGGAATGAGCTGAGTCAGAAGTATATAGCTCCAGTTAAAGATGAGAGGATATATATAACTAAATCTAGAAGTAGCAAGAAAATACTATCTTGCAGATACGAATTATAAAGTAATACAAGATACGTAGGATCAAAGAGTACTATTCAGTAACCACAATCCGATAGAAATGTTCAAAACAGTGAAGCAATAATAAAATATAGATTACCTCCCTTATTTCTGCCCCGTACTCAGTAAACACCATGACAAGTCCTAGGGCAGTTAGAAGAATGACCAAGAAGGCAAGCCCGCGATGCACCTGTACACAAAAGACAAATGTTAATCTGAACTAGGACGTTTTAACAATTAGTTTTAAAAGTAGTTTTTAAATTGCCCAGGTCTATTTTACATTGGTCGAACACAAACCTGGAACCAAACTTTGGTACCGAGAATCTTTTTTTCCGGCAACCAGTTCTTGTAATGTCTTGAACTGACTGTTGTGACCCCAGTGATAAACAGCCAGGCCACAAGCATCAAAGAAACTTCAGGGAAAAACAAAAAGAAAAATTAATAAAAACAAAATTACCTCAATTTTAATCACCATTTCTAAGTTATCACAAATCATACATGTGTGTGCGTCTGTGTCACAAATCATATATGTGTATGTGTGTATGCAGGGCCGGCGTTAGGCATAGTCAAATTAGGAGGCCACCTAAGCCCTAAGATTGGTGGGGGCCTCACACATGACTCAAAGACATTTTCTTGAAGAAAAATGGAAAAACAATGATCAAATCTGAAACATTGCAGAATTCTATGGCTCTGTGTCTACTAGCTTAGCTGTTAGTCTTTAATATGATTCAAGTTTTATTCGCAAATGTTTAGATTTACTTGGACTACATCTGTTAGAGGACCTTTTGGTGAAATGTTGAAACCTCATTTCTAGTCTGCTGATCATGAATCGTCCTCAAAGTACATTAGTGTTATCGGAGGTACACGAATTTAATTTATTTGTTGATTTGGATATAAATACAGGACTATTTATAAATCTTTGCATATTTTTCGGTCTTATATTTTTTTTTACTATTTCATTTGGAGCCGCCCTATTCGCTTAGTCTTGGGTCTCCCTATTCGCTTAGTCTTGGGTCTCCCTATTCGCTTAGTCTTGGGTCTCCCTATTCGCTTAGTCTTGGGTCTCCCTATTCGCTTAGTCTTGGGTCTCCCTATTCGCTTAGTCTTGGGTCTCCCTATTCGCTTAGTCTTGGGTCTCCCTATTCGCTTAGTCTTGGGTCTCCCTATTCGCTTAGTCTTGGGTCTCCCTATTCGCTTAGTCTTGGGTCTCCCTATTCGCTTAGTCTTGGGTCTCCCTATTCGCTTAGTCTTGGGTCTCCCTATTCGCTTAGTCTTGGGTCTCCCTATTCGCTTAGTCTTGGGCCTCCCTATTCGCTTAGTCTTGGGCCTCCCTATTCGCTTAGTCTTGGGTCTCCCTATTCGCTTAGTCTTGGGCCTCCCTATTCGCTTAGTCTTGGGTCTCCCTATTCGCTTAGTCTTGGGTCTCCCTATTCGCTTAGTCTTGGGTCTCCCTATTCGCTTAGTCTTGGGTCTCCCTATTCGCTTAGTCTTGGGTCTCCCTATTCGCTTTGCCTTGGGTCTCCCTATTCGCTTAGTCTTGGGTCTCCCTATTCGCTTAGTCTTGGGTCTCCCTATTCGCTTTGCCTTGGGCCTCCAAATACCTATGGCCGGCCCTGGTGGCTAGTGTGTGTGTGTATGTGTGTGTTCATGTGTTTTTATGTGTATGTCTTTCTTGACAACTACAATGAAACTGCTGCTAATCTATGTTTTTATTTTGGTGTGTCATGTCACAAACAGTATTTAAGAACTAGTCTCAACTGTCGCTTGACAATAACCAGAAATGATTCTTCAAAGCGTCCTTTATAAAAAAAAAAAGTGCCAGATTTGCTTTGTACAGTAGAAATATGTCATCAATCTCTTCACTTACTTCCTTCTTTCTCTACTTTTAAACTGTCGTGATCAATTTCTATGTAAACATAAGTCCATGTACTTTGGTTCTAGATTATTCAATACTTGTCTGGGGGACGAACGTACGCCAAAAGCAGTCTTCTTTGGAGAGCTGAAAGGTGGTCGACGTAACAGAGGTTCCCCAAATAAACGCTTTAAAGATTAGCTTAGGCACCAACTTGCTTTAACTGACATAGAAGAAAGAACCTGGTTGCAGACGGCTTCATAAATATGTAGGTCACAGCTGGGGTTGTGCAGCCATGGGAAATATTGCATTCCCCACTAATCTTCGAAGACAAGCCTTATTATCATCATTATAGAATATCCGACACACAAAGCTAAATCCCAGTCGCCAGTCCTACTTAATAAGTGCTATTATTTAAAAAGCTTTTAAAGTGAAATATTTAATTGATATGTGAGTTGTTGCTATCTATGATTAGAAGTGATGCATGATTAAACTATGTTTATGAATGAAACAACCTGAACAACGTTTGGGTAATAGGTTATACTTGAAATTTCTTATTACTGATTTTGGGTTCAAATCAGATTCTTTGAATAAGTCTGACCATAGCCCTTGAATAGATAATCACATTGTCCTACCGTGGGCGTGTACAAGAATGCCATAGGCGGAACCCCTGAAGATGCTCTTATCACTGAGACTTAATTTGTCGAAAGTAACTGGTGGCATGATTTCGTGTTGAGCGATGACATCCGAACCTGAAATAAGAGAAAAGAGAAAAAAAATTATATATATATAGATACAGATATATGTGGAGAGTATGTGTGTGTGTGTGGGGGGGGGTGAGTTGCATGAGGCTACCAAACAAAGGAGCTTGAGTATGAGTTTTTTTTTTCTTTTTTTAATTGAGACTTCAGCGAGCTCAATAGCAGCATGGGAACTTTCTCCTAGATACTCCTCACCACATATACTCAAAAAAGGATTGAGCAATAGCGCACTGATAATACTATAGAAGCATTAAGGAAACGCTATTCAAAAGCAACAATAATTAATAAGAGCAACAATAATAATGTCTACATGTGTATGTAATATCGACTTTATATATTGGCTTTTGTAGAAGAGGTGCATGACAGCCTCGCGAATCCAAACCCCTCCACTTTTCCCGGTCAGCAACTGTTCTTAGCAGGATACCAAGAAAGAGAGAGAGAGAGAGAGGTTGGTCCATTCTTTTAGTTATCCGGCTAGCTCGTGTAATCTATCAAATGCTCATTCCAATTAGTACCAGTATCTGTACTATACCTGCCATGACGCTGCCCCAAGCAATCTGTAGGTAGTAGGTTTTGCCGTGGTCAAAAGAGGTATATTGAAATGATTTGGCTCCTTGAGTGATCAAATATATGTCAGTGATCTTGGGCAGCTTGAAACGGCACTGAATACGTCCGTCTGCGTTTTTTACTTGCACGTTGGATAAGGAAGTCTGAAATAAAAATAAATAATTAGTTTTAAAGAAATTATTGTTGCCAACATGGTGTTCATTATTTAGCATAAAAGTATAGAAGCCAGTATAGGAATTATGTTATATGTGTTTTATGAAAACGAAGAAACCCCGAAATGATTTCTTTTGGGTGTTAATTTTGACTTCAAATTGTGGGAATAGAAATAGAAATAGAACATTTCTCCTTACTGTTAAATTAAATAGCAAATTGAGTGAATAGATATAAAAACATTAGATAAAGCACATTTTCACTTACTGTTAATTTTCTGTCATTGAAGTAACCAGGGTTATAGCTGTGCTGTACATTTAGTTTGGTGCCTTGGACAACACAAGTGATGGTCTCATCGTCACCCTGTACAATGGAAGAAACATGTTAAGATTGGGACTTTAAACCATGTCATTGTTTTTAAAAAGTCCAGACTTTGTTATATGCTTTTAAAAGTAGTTCTATCAAAGTGAGTCTGATAGAATTAAAGATTTTTTAAAAAATTATAATAGATAATAGTTTTGAAACGAAAGACATTTGACGGAATAAAGCGAGACACATCATTCAATGCTAAATAAGAAATAGTTACTAGTTTATGCATGGTACAATATTTTAACCAAAAATAGCACGTTATTTTATCAATGTTTATATATTAATAATGTTAACCATTTAAGGATAGAAGTTAATTATGATTTAAGGGGAGGATCACCTTTGGAAATCGAAATTTTGGACCCAAAAATCGATTTTTAGATTTAAACATATTTAGATAGCTTATCCATTTATTTACTTGATAAGTACTTTAATTTTTTTTAAATAATGCTTTAAAACATATTTTTTTACATTTTTCGGGTGTATATTAATGACGATTTTATAAGAAAATGCAAAAATTCTCCATAGTTACAGGTTTAAAAATTTTTGTGCATTGCAAATAAAATAGTCATATTTGGTATCAATTTGTTCAGCGTCCAAAGATCTTTTAAGATTTGGCATCACTTCCTAATCTTTTATTAGCACATTTTCGCTATATTTAGAAACTTACGTACTCTTTTTGATTAGTTTTGGTGTAAATATAGCCCCGCTATAATGGCTGCGTTCTGATTGGTCTATTAGGATTCCCCTAGCGACTTTGTGTACCTCAGGTTATCGAAAATAAATGGCTGAACTGACTACAGCTTGTTGAAATTATCGTATGTGAAAAATTGTTGTAGATCTAATAATTCTAATACTATAACTAATCAGACTAGTCTCTCTGGCGACTCTGCTGGATTGCCTGTGGATATCATATTATTCTAGTCTAGATTTATATAGATTCGATTTATAAAATATATAGTCTAGATCTATATTGATAATATTCTAGAGCTTAGACTTTTAAGTTCTACGATTGTGACTTATTCAGTGATTGTCTTCAAGTTCATTCTTATTTGAGCTTGACTAGATCTAAGTCTTATCTATAATTATCATCACATCTACTAGCATTAGTATCATCTAGCTCTACTGCTCTAGACATTCTAGCTCTAGTGCTAGCCATGGGAAGATTAAAAAAAAGAAGTAAACAACTTCTAGAGGCTCGCAAGATTGCCAAGATGAAGAACACTGTTGGCCTATGTCGAAAAGATCATGAACTAGATCTAGACAAAGTAACACCAGCTCCTTCAACTCCAGCTAACTCGTCGGTGTTGTTGTCTTTGCAAACAAGTTCCAAAAAAAAAACTGTTGATATTCCTGCTATGGACATTGGAAGCTCTAGCTCTCTATTTAATGATCAGTCAGCTAAACAGACATATAGAACAATCATTGACATTAGTCAAATTGAAAAATTGCTTTCACCTCTTCTGTGTCCTTATTGTAATGCTGATGGTCTAACTTTGCATTCAGATGACAACAGTCGTTTCGGACTTGTATTAAAACTGAAACTTTACTGCGATAATTGTGGCACTGTGGTTAATGATGTTTTTACATCTGAACGCTCACTCAATGATAAAAAATTTTCCATCAACACATCTGCTGTTGTTGCCTCCTCGTTGTGTGGACTAGGACCATTAACTTTCAACAAATTTTGTGAACATTTAGACCTACCGAGTCTATCAGCCAATCATGTCTACAACAGGACAAAGTCCATTTATAAGGATGCTGAAGATGTTCGTCAGGCTTTGCATAGTAAAACTATTCGACTTGTAAGAAAGGAACATGCAAAAAATAGCAATTCAGCTCTAAGTGATTATGACATTTTGGACATTGCCATTTCATTTGATGGTACTTGGATGACCAGAGGACATAAATCAATGATAGGTGTTAGCTGTGTCATAGATGTATTGACAGGCTATGTCATTGATTTTGAAGTACTATCTAGCTTTTGCCAAACTTGTAGCACAACTGGTACTAGACTAAAAGCACAATCTCCTGCACACTACAAAGAATGGTTTGAATCCCACAAACCTGATTGTGATATCAATTATACAGGTGAGATATTTTTCTATTGTTTTAAAACCTTTTACAGTAATTAAAATCTAGATTCATTTTTATACTGACATGTTTTTTTAAATTATTTAAAAACAGCATACAAAACAGTTTATTGTCTTTCCATTAACTTTTTGTTTTAAATTTTTCAGGATCATCTGGAATGATGGAAACGCATGCGGCCGAGATCTTGTGGAGGAGATCTATTGAGAAGTTCAAATTGCGCTACACCACTATGTTGTCAGATGGTGATTCTAAAGCCTTTAATAAAGTCTGTGAAATAAAACCCTATGGAGATGTACCTATAACAAAAGAAGAGTGTGTCAACCATGTGGGGAAAAGGATGGGCACTGCACTCCGTAATTTGGTTACAGATTGTAGCAAGAAAGGAATTTCACTTGGAGGTAATGGTGTAGGTAAACTTACACAACAAACAATCAAAAAACTGTCCAAGTATTACACCAGAGCGATACGGAAACATAATGATGCTAAGCAAATGAGAAATGCTATACTTGCGAGCATGTATCACAATTTTTTGACCGATAAGAGGCCGATGCATCATCTGTGTCCTTCAGGTGCAGATTCTTGGTGTTTTTATAAGTCTTGTGAGGCAAAAAATGTAAAGCCTGGTAAACACAATCTCCATATACATACGCCTCTCAATTATGACTTACTAGCAGAACATCTGAAGCCTATATACAAAAGATTGTCAGAGCCTCAACTTCTACAACGATGTTTGCTTGACTCAACTCAAAATGCGAATGAGTCTTTTCATTCATGTATTTGGAATATTTGCAGCAAATCAAGATTTTCTTCACTAAAAAAAGTTAACTTTTCTGTTTTAGCTGCAGCAGGACAATTCAATTTTGGCTTTTCTTTTGGTAGTGAAATAAAAAGTTTTTTCAACTGCCAGGCAAAAGCAGCCAGAGACTTGGATTATTGAGACTTAAGAAACGCTTGAAAAATGCAGCTTATAAAAAACAACAAGTTGTAAAAAGGAGACTGTTGTTAAGAAAGGAGGCTAAGGCACGTAAAGAATTGCAGTTTATTGAAGCTGAAGGAGTTTCATATTCATCTGGACAATTTTAAATCTTTTATGGAAGTTCTCAATTTTTGCTTTTTTTCTCATTTCTGTTTTTTCTTGATTAGTCTTCTTAAAAGTCTTATAACTTAAAAACTAGTTGGTTTAATGATGTGACATTTTGAATAACACTAGTTTACATGTTGTTCTTTAACTTACAAGTTTTATATATTCAAATATAGTTAGTTAACTTAGTTTTACAAACATCATTTTATTTAAAATCAGTTTTTCTCAAAATGGCCGTTTTCCAAAAATGCATTCACTAAAATTTATATATCTTTAGAACCATTACAGATATTTACATGAAATTTGAAACACTTAAAGATCTATTGTAATACTTTCATGTGACATCTTGATTTTTTAAATATCTTGTTAGGTTTTCATTTTCTATGGACATAAATGTAAAAAAAATATATTTTTCTTTAAAAAAATGAATGATTAACTTTACTGTTACATTTTAAAAACAAATATTAAAATATAATAAATTTTGAGATGTCACTTTATTCTTTGTTGTTTCCTTTTTCAAATGAAACAGATTTTACTTATATTTGTCTATTAGTTAAAGAGAAATAGCATTTTAAAAATCATATACAAAAAACAAGATGGCGGCCGTTTCCATGGCAACCACAAAAGTCAAACACATTTTTTCTATGTTTTTAAAATCAGGATGAATTACTGTATCAACCATACAAGTTTGATAAATTTCTGATAAATATTAACGTAAATAGATTTTTTAGGTGTACCTCCCCTTAAGTAAATTTCACAAATTGGGTACATCCTGTGCCTGCGGTATCTCTTTGGGTGACCAGAAATTAATTTTAGAAAGTATTCAATCTCCTGATTGTGCACCTGTATTCATGTTGGTCTAGTTCTTCTTTAAATACATTAAAACACGATTTTAAAAATAGTTTTGAATTGAAGTGTATATGCATGTTTTATATATTTATTTGTTTATATATTTATTTATTTATATATTTATTTTTTTATATATTTATTTGTTTATATATTTATTTGTTTATATATTTATTTATAACCATATCATCTCTTAATTATGTCCCTTACTCTATCGACCACAGCAAGTGGGAGAATTAGTCATCACATGGCCCGAGTAAGTAAAGGCCCCGGTGCAGGATTTATGTGGAGGTCCATACACATGATAATACTAATATCTAAATGCAGGCTTTGTTTTAGTAGAAAGAAATGCAGTAATAAATTTAATATCATTTTGCTCTTTATACAAAATATTTAATATGCGTATTTTAGTACATTCTGTTTTTATATATTTGAGTTTCTAGCCTTTGGCATACGCAGTGGCTCAAATCCGGAGCCACATAATTATATTATGAGCACGCTGGAAGCGGACATTTCTTAAACCACCACAGTGTTGTCAACTGTAAGGCTTTGAGTATTATCGGTAAAAGTGCGATAAATATGCTCGTATAAATAAATGTACGTTGAAATTTAAACTTTAAAAAAAATCTATTTTGTGGAGGCTCTTTTCCTGTCGAGTCCCCTGGGTAGTAGCCCATGGGTAGTAACCCCACCTGCCCTCGTAAATACGGCTCTAAATGATCATTATTATTATGAGTGAATAGTCTCAGGACCAAGAATTTTACATTGTAGATTATCTTAAATACAGAACTAAATAGTTAGAAGAGTTAGATTATCATTCTTCTATTTTTGAATGTGATGCTCAAAGTAGAAAATCACTTGATAAATTTATCGACGGTTTGACGGTAGATATTCAGATGTATGGTCAGCGGTTGTATAATTGAATAAACAAAAAGATATGGTTACAAAAAAAAAAGCAACAAAACACCAAGATATGCAGCCATGCTAAAAGTTAAAAAATGTTCTACTTTATGTCGACTTCCAAACATATTCAATAAAAAATCCTTTTGTAATTTTAACTTCTGTGGTTTCGATTATAAAAATATGTTAGTTGTCGTAGACCGAAGGTAAGTAATAACAGGTTAAATTTTCGTATTTTTTTTCATCCACGGCAAGTGGGAAAATTAGCGATGAGTGAGTGAGAGCGTTTTAAAAAGATATTTATAAAATATTTATTTAATTTTTTTAAACTGATATACTTTAACCGTCTTCTTCTCTTCATAGTTCCCGTGTCCAGTCTTTAGGATTTAATGACGTTTGTTCTCTGTCCTTCCTATTAGTTTGACTAATACCTAGGCCAAGAATCCTGATATTCATTATATGCATTAATGTTTACCATGTGACGGTCATCCGATAGTCCCAGGGCAACATAGTTTACACTGTCGTATTTGGTAGTTAACTCGATGGAATATTCGTCAGATGATTGGAGGTGCTCAAATGTTGCAGCAGCAATGCAGTCGTCCCCCGAGCAGCTAGAAGGATACAGGAAACAGCCTTTGCTGTTGCCACATCCTGAGAAGTCAATGTCTTGTACCAAACTCGTAGTGTTGATTTTCTGTGATGGGAGGTACAGATATAAAGACATTCAATTTTTAAGACATGGCTTTACTGTAGGTGTCAATAGATTCTACTCACTTTCATTCATTCATTCATGTTTAAAATTTTAAAATCGCGCAAACATTAAATAAAGAATTAAACAGAGACTCGATGAACTGTTTTGGATCACAATATAATTACAGTATAGCTATTGAACATTAAGAAGCTGCTCTAAGAATTAAGAATTATAGTGTATTTAGTGTGATATGAACACTCCCCCGTTTTAACTTCCAGAGCCTTCTCTTGAGTTTTTTGTAGTATGTGGTTGGTGTATGATTACTGTTTGATGGAGTGAATACTTTACGATGTCTGAGTCAAGTTGTACGAGCGAATTACAGTGCAGTTAATAATTACTTGCGAGCTACTGAGTAAAATTTTAGGAATAAAAGCTTTAAATGTAAGCGCAATGTATATTTCCATACATATAATGTACAACGTGGCATCCAGCTAAGAATCTATCTCTATAAAGATATAACGCTATGTCAACGCTAGGAAGGTTCTACAATCTATTCTTTCTACTGAATTTATTAGCTAAACCTTACTCTAAATTACGTTCTTTTCAATGTCGCAGATGTGGTAGATGTGGCTGTTGTAGCAGGTGTGGCTATTATGGAAGTTGTGGCAGGTGTGGCTGTTGTGGTTTTTGTGGCACATGTGGCTATCATGGTTGTTGTGGCAAAAGTGGCTTTTGTGGTTGTTGTGACAGGTGTGATTGTTGTGGCTGTTGTGGTTGTTGTGACAGGTGTGGCTGTTGTGGCAGATGTGGCAGGTGTTGCATATGTGGCAGATGTGGCTTTTGTGGTTGTTGTGACAGGTGTGGCTGTTGTGGCTGTCGAAGCAGATTATCGAAAGTATATCAATTATGCTTGAACACATGGTAGACTATACGATCAACTACTCACCGGATATTTTACACCAACTGCAGACGCTGGATTGAAAGAGTTTAACTGCGTTTTAATATCTACCCAAAACTCAGAATAGTCTCTAACAATCGTGGTTCTGGAAGAAAAATAAAAAATCAAAACTACTATAAACACAATAATTGAAGTGATGACTTACTTTTCTATACAAGAAGTGATGACTTACTTTTCTATACACTTTTGATGACTTACTTTTCTATACACGATTTGATGACTTACTTTTCTATACACGATTTGATGACTTACTTTTCTATACACGATTTGATGACTTACTTTTCTATACACGATTTGATGACTTACTTTTCTATACACGATTTGATGACTTACTTTTCTATACACGATTTGATGACTTACTTTTCTATACACGATTTGATGACTTACTTTTCTATACAAGAAGTGATGACTTACTTTTCTATACACTTTTGATGACTTACTTTTCTATACACGATTTGATGACTTACTTTTCTATACACTTTTGATGACTTACTTTTCTATACACGATTTGATGACTTACTTTTCTATACACGATTTGATGACTTACTTTTCTCTACAAGAAGTGATGACTTACTTTTCTATACACGATTTGATGACTTACTTTTCTATACAAGATGTGATGACTTACTTTTCTATACACGATTTGATGACTTACTTTTCTCTACAAGAAGTGATGACTTACTTTTCTATACACGATTTGATGACTTACTTTTCTCTACAAGAAGTGATGACTTACTTTTCTATACACGATTTGATGACTTACTTTTCTCTACAAGAAGTGATGACTTACTTTTCTATACACGATTTGATGACTTACTTTTCTATACACGATTTGATGACTTACTTTTCTCTACAAGAAGTGATGACTTACTTTTCTATACACGATTTGATGACTTACTTTTCTATACAAGATGTGATGACTTACTTTTCTATACACGATTTGATGACTTACTTTTCTATACACTTTTGATGACTTACTTTTCTATACACGATTTGATGACTTACTTTTCTATACACGATTTGATGACTTACTTTTCTATACACTTTTGATGACTTACTTTTCTATACACGATTTGATGACTTACTTTTCTATACAAGATGTGATGACTTACTTTTCTATACACTTTTGATGACTTACTTTTCTATACACGATTTGATGACTTACTTTTCTATACACGATTTGATGACTTACTTTTCTATACACGATTTGATGACTTACTTTTCTATACACTTTTGATGACTTACTTTTCTATACACGATTTGATGACTTACTTTTCTATACACGATTTGATGACTTACTTTTCTATACACTTTTGATGACTTACTTTTCTATACACGATTTGATGACTTACTTTTCTATACAAGATGTGATGACTTACTTTTCTATACAAGATGTGATGACTTACTTTTCTATACAAGAAGTGATGACTTACTTTTCTATACAAGATGTGATGACTTACTTTTCTATACACGATTTGATGACTTACTTTTCTATACACGATTTGATGACTTACTTTTCTATACAAGAAGTGATGACTTACTTTTCTATACACGATTTGATGACTTACTTTTCTATACAAGATGTGATGACTTACTTTTCTATACACGATTTGATGACTTACTTTTCTATACACTTTTGATGACTTACTTTTCTATACACGATTTGATGACTTACTTTTCTCTACAAGATTTGATGACTTACTTTTCTATACACGATTTGATGACTTACTTTTCTATACACGATTTGATGACTTACTTTTCTATACACGATTTGATGACTTACTTTTCTATACACGATTTGATGACTTACTTTTCTATACACGATTTGATGACTTACTTTTCTATACACGATTTGATGACTTACTTTTCTCTACAAGATGTGATGACTTACTTTTCTATACACGATGTGATGACTTACTTTTCTATACACGATTTGATGACTTACTTTTCTATACACGATTTGATGACTTACTTTTCTATACACGATTTGATGACTTACTTTTCTATACACGATTTGATGACTTACTTTTCTATACACTTTTGATGACTTACTTTTCTATACACGATTTGATGACTTACTTTTCTCTACAAGAAGTGATGACTTACTTTTCTATACACGATTTGATGACTTACTTTTCTATACACGATTTGATGACTTACTTTTCTCTACAAGAAGTGATGACTTACTTTTCTATACACGATTTGATGACTTACTTTTCTATACAAGATGTGATGACTTACTTTTCTATACACGATTTGATGACTTACTTTTCTATACACTTTTGATGACTTACTTTTCTATACACGATTTGATGACTTACTTTTCTATACAAGATTTGATGACTTACTTTTCTATACACGATTTGATGACTTACTTTTCTATACACGATTTGATGACTTACTTTTCTATACACGATTTGATGACTTACTTTTCTATACACGATTTGATGACTTACTTTTCTATACACGATTTGATGACTTACTTTTCTATACACGATTTGATGACTTACTTTTCTCTACAAGATGTGATGACTTACTTTTCTATACACGATTTGATGACTTACTTTTCTATACACGATTTGATGACTTACTTTTCTCTACAAGAAGTGATGACTTACTTTTCTATACACTTTTGATGACTTACTTTTCTATACAAGATGTGATGACTTACTTTTGTATACACGAAGACTTACTTAAACACAATGTGTCCTACATTGGCACTCGGTGCTGTCCAAGTGACGGTCACAGACTGGACACTGTGGTCATGGCTGTGTGTGATCATGTTGTTCTGTTGGTATATATACAAAAATGTAAGGGAATAGGGAAACGAATATGTACCATGAACAATGTACGAACAACCATTTATTTAGAACACATAAAAATGCAAAATGGTGGATTTATAGGATCTAGAAAAGTAGTTAAGAGTATTAAATTACGATTTACTGACAATCCTTTTGATATATAATAATTTGTTATAAATATATAAAAATCTTTTCAAAAATCTTTTTATCTTTTTCAGAGTTATTTTTTCAGAGTTTTTAGAAACAAAGAACTTCAAACATATTAGAATTAGTTTATCTTAAAGATCTCTATAGATAATAGAATTATATTATCCATAATCGGCTCACTGTTATGTTCTTAACATAAAACAAAATCATATAAAAAATTGAATAGTCGTTAGACAGGTGGATACATAAATATGATGCATGGTCAGTTGGTTGGGTGTATGGATAAACAAACAAGACAGGATTAAATACGTTTAAATTATGAATAATATTTCTTAATTAGTTAACCTAGACCAGCGGTTCTCAACCTTTTAAGCCCGGCGACCCCTTTTTACAATCCCCCACTCTGCCGCGACCCCTCCACACACACACATACAGCAATAGAAGAATTGACAAAAACAATCCATATTTTCGATGGTCTAAAGCGACCCCTGACAAATCGTCATTCGACCCACAGGTTGAGAACCCCTGACCTTGACTAATCAAAGAATTACTTACAATAGGAATATACGAATCAAATTAGTAACAAACAAATTATTTTTTAAAATCCAACGTACCGGCATTTCTCCGAAACAAGTGAAGGCCTTCAATTTGGCGTCCATGTTAGAAAATTGTCCTAGAACTTCTTCACTTAGATCGTCTGCTCGAAATGCTGCCATTTGAATTCCTTTGATTTTGGTTCCACTGACAGTTACTGGATTTTACATTTTAAAAGAAAATGTTTAATACTGGAGGGATGTATACTTTCTAGTTTTATCCATTAGTGGTTACTTCTTTTCATTCTAAGTTAGTTCGCTTAACTCATAAGTCTTAGATGTGCAACATAATGATATTGAAAAAATAATGAAAATAGACTGATGTAACTTCAAAATAGATTTAAGCGAAATCAAACAATAGATTGTTGTAACCCTGCCTTGCACCAGTGCTTGAGGTGCGCACTAGCGCACTGTTGAACGTAAACAGGAAGACACTAGAATGGAGACAAGAACAGTGCTTCAGGGATTGTGAAGAGTCTGAATGTTTGGGAAACTAAGAGGCCAACTTTTGTGCTGCCTGAAGGTTATAGTAGGGACCTGGAGCGAAGCGGGTAAGGCTGTCGTTGGTCCACATTCGGGTTATGTAGCAAAGGACTGGTATACTTAGTAGTAAGACTCTGAGGAAGCTGAAGGAGTTTATGTGTTTACCCTAGTGAATAAACACAACTATTTATTTCCTGTTAAACTGTGTTGAGTTGCCTGCCTTTTTGTTGAGTGCCTAACCTAGAGTTGCAACAATATAATAATAATGATAATAAAATAAAAAAAAAAATCTAAAACTCCAAAACAAAACTAAAATGGCATTTTGAAGATACGTCTGTAAGTTTATAAGATAAGAAGTTAAGGTTATAAAATCTTTTATCCTTGCAGTTTATAATCTAGTTTGGTAAATACTTTGAATGATCTAAAATATCATGATGTACGATTTTCATTTTCTCTTCTAGTTTCTGAGATCTAAACAGGACAGACGGACGGATGGACGGACGGACAGACAGGCAACACAAAACTAATAGCGTCTTTCCCCCTTTCGGGGGCCGCTAATAAAAGTCTAGAGTCTAGATCTAACTTTAGCTAAGGCGTGGTCAGGGCCGGCACCGTTTCCTGACGTTGTAGAGTTCCTGGTAAGTTAATCTCTAAACAAATTTTTTTTTCATCTTCATTATTCTGCCAATGTCGCAACTTGTTTTATTAACAACCTATACTGGGACCTTGTTGACATCAAATCCTTGGTGTGTTGAAAAGATAGAATGGAAAAAAAATCACTGGTAATTGAAAACAAATGAATGTCTTTGATTTGAAAGCTTTAAAGTTACTAGCAGATACTTCATTTACAAGCAGACACTACAGAAAAAGAAGCTTTTTAAAGTGGAATAGTGAGCTTCCATTCCTTACAAAGACTTTATGCTTAGTGGTAATAGTAGTAGGGCTATCAGAAAACAGGTCACCGGCCAGCTTGATAACTTTAGGCAAGGCATTTTACTTGTTTCATCTCATTAAGAACAAATTTTAAAAATGTGTTTTTCATGAATTTTGTTTGGCATTATGTTACCTTAATCTTCTCATGAATACAACTAAAAATACGACTTCACTTTCAGCACCTTCACCTATCCCTAAGACTATTGGACCGGTGGGGCACCACTTCTTTTTCCTGGTACTGTTCCCTGAAGGAAAGTCTTTGTGACCTTATAATATGGATTTAGTTTCCGGTTTTTTTACACTAATTAGCTGGTCATCGTGGGGTCCATCGCTGTAGTAGCTAGTTAGCAGGTCATCGTGGGGTCCATCGCTGTAGTAGCCCTGTCTCTAATCTCTTCCTTTGTGATACGGCTATTGAAACGTTAAGAACGTAATGATTGTTTTTGAAGCGTTTAGTACTTACTAATCATTAATATAAAAATATTTAAAGTTACTAAAAGTCTTGTTAGAAACTAGATCTATAAGTCAATCTATAAGTAGGCCAATGTCACCTTGTATTTTATCACTAGGACTGTAACTTTGTTTATCAAACTGGATAGTGTAAGGCGATGATGTCGTCTGTGCAGAGGCTCCATGCTTTGGGTACCTCGTCAAACATGTGCTGGTTGGGGCGCCATCCTCGTAACCTGCGACTAGAGATGACAGAAGATCAGCCAATAGTTAGTTAACATAATCGTAAACTTCACTTTAAACACAACATTTAAAGCAAAATAGCACGGTAATTGTAAATAAATAAAAATTTTGATTGAATAAATAGTTCAGGAAACAATTAAATGATTGTTTACAAAATCCTTATTTTAAATGAGTTAAATGTAAACAACTTGTTGTATGTCAGAATTTATTAAATGTAAAAAGAAACTTTATTTTAAAAAAGTGTCATATGCAAAGCGAGAGTGTTTTAAGTGTTAAATGTAAAAAAAAAGTGATTGTTACAAAATGTAAAAGGTGTTTGAATAGACCAAAAAATAAATGTACAAAGTTTTTAGTGCAGCCATACGGTCTTTATTGAACAGTGTGCTGCCGAAGTGTTGAACTGGTGACAGCAGAGCAAAAGACTAAAATCAAATTCCCTGATCCAATACATGACTCATTGTAATGTAATACATTAGAAGGTAATAAAATATACTGGCTGTCAAAATAGATCATGTTACAAGTCGCCTTACACTAGAAACTTTGGATTGTGTTACAGTACATGTACAGCACTTACCTACAGATATCTGGATACAGAGAAGTACGGTAGTAGCCCATCGACTGGTAATCATGGTTAGTTGTACACTTGTTGGCTACTGCGTCCAATAATGATTGACAGGTGTAAATCGTGTGTGCTAGTTTGAAAGAAAAAAAAGAGAAACAAATGAACACGTGACCTAAATAAATGAATGACCAGTAGCCCAGCAGTTGATCTGCACTTTAAAATTGTAAAAGTAACTTACAGTGGGAAAAACAAAAAGTTGTCCCTCTTTTTTTCTACATTAGGTTTTTGTTCTTAGTCTTTGAAAAAAAAAAACAGCAACAATAAAAGTAACTAGTCGACCGACGGCATAGTATACGCCGCTATGCGAACACAGTGGGCCCCGCACTGTCATAAGACCCGCGCTAATTCTATGTGTATAAGAAATTATTAAATTAAACCATTTTATAACTTTATAACAGATTTTCCACGGCCTCCTGACGATTTACCAGGAACTCCTGGAAATCTCCTGACATTGCAAAATATACGAAAACAAAAACTGGAAGTCTCCGGAAATTATTAAAATCTTTTGAAAACTCATACAAATCTTCTGAAATATATACACAAAAATTTTCATTTTTGGGGTGTCATTCAATATGGAAAACGCCAATCCTACGCACGATAAAAAAAACGGCATTATACAATACCCATAATTGTGGATTCTGGTGGAAGAAGCTTTTCGCGCCTCAAACTAATGAACTTGAGGTCAACAATTTTCGTAGATAGATTTAAACATTAGATAATTCTTGCTATTGAGCGCAATCTATGTAGGAAATAGAATTTTTATGATATACTGTATGACTTCGCTACAAGCAAGGCTCGTAAAGTAATTCTGTACGTAGTAAAGAATGAATAAAATGCAAAGCCGAATTTATTTTCTAATACAAATTCTTAATTTTCACTTATTATAAGTATCCCTACCCAAACTTGGCACCGCGAAATCCGTATCGCATAGGGCCCCACAATGGTTAAGTCCGCCCAGATATTTAGTGACGGGTGAGTACTAGTTGTTCTCCCTCCCTTTTTTTTTTCGTGAGGTACTCTAGTCCGATCAGCAGAAATAAAAAAGAGATGTTTCCTTTGCTTCTTGTTCAAACTCTTGAGCCATGAAGAGAATTATAAATATATATGTGAGATATTTTGATTTTTTTTCGCCACAAGTAAAGGTGGAGAAGTCATAATGGTGGATAAAATGTAATGGTGGAGTAGTTCCTATATTGTCCGTACTTATGGGCAGTGGCGTAGCTAAGGTGGGGGGGGGAGAAGGGTCGATATTTGAAAATCTCTGACCCCAAATGAGTGTTCAAAATGTGATATTACGCCATTATCTCATTTCATGATGGCAAATGGCAAAATGCAGGGTCCCCTAAAGATATCAAGATCCCAGGGACCCCAAATCCCTAGCTACGCCACTGCTTATGGGGTATGCTAACTGTTGGACCGCACAGATCCTCTCTACGTTGAAAGGGTCTAGACATATTTAGTTCTTTTCTTTATTATTCACGGACCAAAGGTTTGGAACTCACTCTCCATTGATCTCAGACAGACAACATGCTACACCACTTTTAAGAAGAACATTAAGACCTATCTGTTTAAAACTTTTTTTAGATTAACTGTCATTTTAGTTCACGTGTTTGTGTTTGTAATGTTACTACAGTGCTTTGCGCCTACATTTTGTTTGTTAACAGCGCTTTATACATAAAATTATTATTATTAGGCTTTGGCATTGACGATGAGATGATGATTCTCTTCCTCTTTACAGATTGCTTCATGTATGCTGATATGAGTACTGCATGTATGCTGATATGAGTACTGCATGTATGCTGATATGAGTACTGCATGTATGCTGATGTGAGTACTGCATGTATGCTGATGTGAGTACTGCATGTATGCTGATGTGAGCTCTGCATGTATGCTGATGTGAGTACTGCATGTATGCTGATGTGAGTACTGCATGTATGCTGATGTGAGTACTGCATGTATGCTGATGTGAGTACTGCATGTATGCTGATGTGAGTTCTGCATGTATGCTGATGTGAGTTCTGCATGTATGCTGATAAAATTGCTGGTAAGCACTCACAGCGATATCACTGAGCGTGGTCCAATCAGATCTTGTATACCCTTCGTAATAATAGGACCTTCATCGCCCATCAACACTGTCCAAATTCCGAATCTGGGCTAACATACTCCCAGGTCACTAACTAAGGTTTTTCGTCTATGTGTTTCAGCAAATCGTTTAAATCTTGTGTCTCTTTCAGCACGCAGAGACAGGCCTAGGATTGCGAGCATAATTTTAGTTCATCTGGCTATTAGTGCATTGGAAAACTGTTTCTCAAAACTATTTTAAACTATTGTATTCAAATGTTTTTGGTGGACGATAAGAAGTAGAACAAAAAATTAACCGTGGATCGAAATAACTAGGCAAAATTGAAATCATCATGGTTGTAGTTAATCATGTTATGTAAACATAAAAATTAAAAATACCCGCTAGGTAGCACTAAAAGTTTCATTAAAAATGAAAAAAAAAGTGTCATTTGAAAGCATTTTATATTCTTGTCGGTAATCATTACCTACCCCATATGCAAATATGTTCGGTCCTGCCTCTATCAGTTAGGTCAAGCTGACCAATGGCAGAAGCAAGAAAAGAAGAAATGTAATGAAACATTTTAAATGATTGCGATTAGGACATCACTTTGTGTAGACTACGACATCACTATCACGCTACAACTTGTATGTAGATGTGAATACAGCCATGAAGACAGACCTATCTTATTATTATTTAAACAGGTGATTATCAACCTATATTTAAAGCTGGACTCCAGGGATCTTCCTGGCTTGATAGCTGCCTGAACAGTCTTATACGCTTCAAGCTATAGCCACAATGCTTCTGACTAGAAACTCTTCACGTGGACATTCCTTGCCGTCTTGTGAGAGGTTTTTGCTATGAAATTATAATCTGCTGTCTCAGTACGGTGTGTGAAAAGTACAAGTGGAATATTTCCGAACCATATCAAAAGTCCTAAAACAAACCTGCGCCGAAAATAAATCTTTATATTGGTTTGCAACGTGATGCTGTGCTCGAGGTACACAGTTCGATTGCTGAGTTGAGTTGGGTGTAGAAGGAGGACACAGCCAATGGAAGAGTTTGAGACAAATGGTAGAATTGAACTGCCAATTTAAAAGATATTATTTTACGCATAAAATTGAATTAACCTTTTCTCGTAGATGTTTTTGCATATAAATAGTTCATTAACACTTAAATGTGAAATTATATTTTCTTAAATGATTTTCAAGTAGAGACATATTGAGTGGGACAGTCTAGGTCCACTCAGCTATCAGTTAAACAGATTAAAGAGGTCGATAATAATAACATTGATACTGAATACAGCCGGAATCAGCGAAAGTGCGCAATCAATTCCGTTACGACATCAAACTAAATTTCTTTATAAATAAATTGTCGTAATTCAATATTCTTATAAGGTCTGCAATTTACGACTTTATAGGTCTGAGCTGTGTATAGTAAAAATATTTTAAAAAAGTAAAGTTTCCCTTTCAGACCTTGCGATCTATAGGGCAGATGATGTAAAGCTCATCTGTTTGTGTGGCCCACGGTTAACAAGGGTGTCATGTGACCAGCACAACGACCAACCGCCTTTACCGTTTCCCCAATTAATGGCTGGGTGGTCTCAGAGACGCCCTAAAGATCCCGAAATTAAATATCCCAGTCGTTGAACGCTACTTACATCTCGAAATGTTTGGACTCCAAAAGCTTTTTTGTAAATATGTTTAGTAGAAACACAAATGTTTATGACCTTTTCCGCTGTGAAAGGAGTTGACTGCGTTGTTTAAAGAAGTGGACCTATTGAAATCACTATCTTTGAATCATTTTACGTATATAAGGTCTACCTGGTTAACAGACACACCCAAATATTCTGGGATAGAGCTCTGGGGATCTGAACTCTAAAGATTAGAGTCAACTTATCAGCGAATGCTGAACTTAGACTATCGAGGTACTTGGCCTTGGTTTCAATTTAAGGGGGAGGGCTCATGGTTAGAGACAAAGACGTCATTTTATTTTTTAGATCGAGGAGGAGAGAAGGATGATTTTTTTTTTGGGGGGGGGGGGGGCTGCTAATCGTGGAGTGTTGACGGGTACTAACTTTATGAATGACTGTTGGTTATTATAATGAGCCCGATGGATAGAGTTGATCAAGCTTTTAAACTATTGAGAAAAAAAGAATGTTCACAACATGAGCAAACAAATGTTAGCATGTGCTTAAACTGACACAAGAGACTTGAAGTGAAATAAATAATAAATATTAGATTTATTATATTTATTTTATGCAATAGATAGATAGACAGACAGACAGGCAGACGTACAGCTTACATATTTAAATGAAGTCACAACAGAACTACTTAAACCTACTCTAAAACATCTGCCCTACCAAACATTCACCATCATACAGATCACGTATTATAAGCCATAGGATAAATACAGAATAACAACCTAGACAGTATGTGTAGTTTCTTAATCAAGACTCCTAAAACTCAAATCACCTATTGTAGATCGCCGCCGAAAAAAAATATATTCGAAAAATAATATTTTTTAAAAACGCTCATTTTTAAGTGATACATTTTGTACAATAGGCATGTATGTAACTTTGTTTGGCTACCATAATTCAAAGCTCTAAACAAAAATTTCGAAAGTGGGGAGAAATCTAATGGATTAATTAGATTCTACTGTAATTTTTTTTTCATTTTTAGAATTCAAGAATATATTGTGAGTCAATGTGAGTTATAGTCCTAAATTTATTTATACAATAGAAAAATATCAGTTTGAGTAAAGGTTGGAAAAAGATGACTAGCAAAAGATATTTGGGTTCAGAACTCATCTCAATTGTTACTCTTATACCTAAAATTTTGTCAGTAGTAAAACCCTGTGGATACGTAATAAAAATGTGTTTCGTAATAAGAAAAAATCTCATTTTGACAAGAAGTTTCGATTTAGATTTTACTTTCACTCCTTAGAAAATGTAAACAGTATTGGTCATGTTCATTAACTGTAACGATTACGTCATAACTGTAACACTACAATCTCCCAACTGTCGTGTCGTGCTATCCCAAGGCTACAAAGTAAGGACCTTCATTTGTCAAATGCAATTTTAGTTTTAATATGAATTTTCTAAATTTTCGAATTGGTTCAAAAATATGTGATGTCATCTATATAGCAGCTTCTGTATGCGAATTCATGTGACGATTTATAAAAAAAAATTATAGAAAATCTTAGCAAGTCTACGTTTGTGTACATGAATAAATGTACAGTAATTATAAGTTGGTAAACGTATGTACGCAATACAAACCCCTACCGGCGACGACATGATTGTTTCAAACATTTAAAAAATATTTTTTTTATCAAAAACATAAAAGTTGAAGTAATTTTAGTGAAAGTTATTAAAAACAAAACTCTAATAGAAATTGGGCATGCAGTTCTAGGTCCAATGTACAAGGACTAAGAAGGTCGTGAAAGTAAGAAATTAGTCACATGGACCAACCAAAGTCATTCCAATGGTACGATAGAAAGCGGAAAAAAATATCCCCCCCCCCCCCCCCCCCTTATTCTAGACATCAATAATTTTTGTTAAAAAGCTGTCCAATTACTTTGTGTACATCTAGACGTTTTTGAACCGAAACTACTTCCATCGTGTTTACATCGTATGTACTTGCTCTTAGGGTTTGCTTTTTTTAAGTTTGGTGTGTCATTTGTTGTTGTTGTCATTTCTTCCTGAGACTTGTCCTAACATATTTTATTTTGTATTCTATACTCTTTTTTTGTCAAATGAAATATCTAGGTCCTGCACATTTTAAAAATATTGACACAATCCTAGAACTATTAGCACAACCTTACTGGCCACTTCACTCTTTGGACGACTTGATTCATCGCAGACTGGACGTGACCATATCGTACACGAAAGCAGGTATACATTTTAGTTTGTGGGGTGAAACTATAAAACTAGACAGAGACTAAATTTGTTATTTAATGGGGTTATGGCAATCCAAAACACAAATGTTCAGGTGAAAAAATAATAATCTTATAATCTTTGAGCTCACTGTCGTTTACATTAAGACCAGACTGAGGATATAAGAAGAGTATATCAATGACTAGCTAATAGATAAGTGCCCAGTCCTTCCAGAGGCGGCATACCTTGGCAGAGGCGGCTTTGTGTATGAATGGTAAAGACCTTGGCTTCCAAGCGGGGGCGCCAGGGTTCGTATTCTGTGGAAGACTGGGGTATAAATTTCGGGATCTTTAAGGTGCCACCCAGCGCTAATGGATACCTGACATTTTTGGTTAAAAGAAAAGCCAGTTGATCGTTGAGCTGGCCACATGACACTCTCGTTAATCGTGGGCCACAGAACAGATGAACTTTACATATTCTGCCCCATAATCTACAAGAAATCTAGGCCAAAACTCAATTACTATACTCAATCCTGGCAGCCTTGTCAAACTTTCTCTCTCTCTCTCTCTCTCTTTCTCTGTATATATATATATATATATATATATATATATATATCGCTAGCGGAACGCTGTATGCTTCTCCAGTGAGGTTCCCCCGCCGCCAAAATCATTTTCTTGCATTCTTCACTGCAGAAAAATATTCTCCTGACATCTACAGCTCATTATTCAATAGTGGAGTTCGGGCTTCGCCCCAACGCCAAAAGCGTTTTCTTGCAATCTTCACTGCAGAAACGCATTCACCTGATATCTACAGCTCATTATTAATCATTGGAGTTCGGGGCGAAACCCCGACGCAAAAAGTGTTTAGAGGATCGCCGCCGAAGCAAAAATTATTCGATAAATAATATTCAACAAAGTTCAAGCGTAAATTGTGAGTTATAGTCCCAAATTTATGTAACTAGAAGATACCAGATTGAGTAAAGGTTGGAAAAGGCGACTAGGAATCGTTTATTTTGGTTTAGAACTCATCTCAATCGTGACTCTTGTACTGAAAAATTTCGTTTGAATTCTAACTTTTCCAAAGCAAAGTCTTTCTTAAAATAATTATGATAAACTCATGTAAAATTCTGTCTGGAAAGGGGAGGGGCGATAGAGTGAAAACGATTAATACTCGCTCCTTTTTATAATTTCTGCTAATGATTGCATTTGACATTAAAGAATAGGGGTGGGGCGACTCGATATAGGAATTTAATTTAGAGCATATATAAAAGTATTTGTTTGTCCGATGGGGGGGGGGGGGAAGGCGATTGCATGTATCGCCCCTTCCACCTGGTACAACCCTTTTTCATTTTATATTTAATAATCATAAAATTTGAGATTAGAGTGTGGTGCGACATAATATACAATGGATTCACATATCAATACTTAGTTTATAATGTATAGATATTCAACTAATTGTATTCACAAACTATGATTTCTCCATAAAAATAGGACCGCCCCCCCCCCCACTAAGAGGGCTAGAGTGGGGAGGGCAATTAGGCAATACAGTCAATCGCATACCCCCCTACCCCACCGAATCGGCCAAAATACCAGAAGGGGAGCGACATAATATAACATTTATATTAATTCAACAAATTTTGTTCACCAACTATGATTTGTCCATAAGTAGGATCGCTCCCCCCCCCCAAACCTAAAGGGTTTAGGTGGGAAGGGCAGTAGAGGTATTCGCTCCCCCCCCCCCCCCCCCGATCGGTCAACAGGGGAAAGACATATATATAAAGATCGGTTAAAATATCAATAACAAGTTTTAATCATATAGATATTTAATTGATTCTGTTAGCAAGCTGTGATTTCTGAAAATAAATTGGACCGCCCCCCCACTCAAAAGTTTATTGGGAGGGGGGCGGATTGATGCCATCGCCCCCTCCCGACCCCACCAAATCGGCCAACATACTAGAGGGGGGGGGGGCGAAACAATCTAAAAATATGTTAAAAATATAAATAATGGGGCCATCGCCCCTAATATATAGATAGATAGATAGATAGATAGATAGATAGATAGATAGATAGATAGATAGATGGATAGATAGATAGATAGATAGATAGATAGGTAGATAGGTAGTTTTCGAGAGTAGGAAGGTGAGAAAGAGGGGCAGGCTTACTTTTATGTGTGTATGTGGGTGGGTGTGGCTGTGCTAGGCTGTGTATGTATGTGAAGCTGGCTTGGTGGGGGGTGTTAAAAGATAATAATGTTAGTGATTAATTGACCTCTAAGCCTAAGTCTAGTGCTATGGGGTCAACTAAGTTAAACCAATTATCTGCTCTCAACCTAACAGATGTAGATCTACGCCTGGAATGAATGGAAGAGGTCAGGACAATGGGGAGGTTGGTTAAATCGTTGGGGGAGAGGAGGTAAACATATGTCTGGATTTCATACTCAGAATAATTTCATTCAGAGTTAATCATCTTTCTTCTACTATATGTGATTGTGTAGATTATCTCAAAAATTATTTTTTGTAAAAGTGTATAGCGAAAACGTACTTGTATTAAGGTCACGTTGTATGTCCAGGATCGAGGTTTGGGCTGCGTAGTTTGTGATATGAAAGTTTTAAAGGCTTAGTTCGGTTAAGTCTCGAGTTCTTGATCATACAACTGGATCTATCCGAGAATGTATTGGACCAAAGATTGCAGTCTCGTGTTACCACTGATAACAATGTTATGGTTTCGGAGTGTGTAGTTAAGGTATGGCTCTAATTTTTACAATTACTAAAAATACATAAAAGTGCAATCATATTTTTTTTTAGTTTGTGTTTGAAACACTACCAAATATGGAACACGCAGGTGTTGTCTCAAGGTGTTTCTCAAGGTGTTGTCTCAAGGTGTCTCAAGGTGTTGTCTCAAGGTGTTGTCTCAAGGTGTTGTGTTGTCTCAAGGTGTTGTCTCAAAGAGAGCAAAACTAAAGAAGAAAACGTAGGAAACAGAATGCCCTCTGACACGTCATACTAAAAACTTGTCACTTATTACCAGAAATAAACTTTAAAGAAAATTAATGATCGTTGTGATTTGTCCTATAATTGTATTTCAATTTGAATGGCCGGTGTCCACATTACAGTGTTTAGAAAGACAATCTATCATTTGTACATGTTTGAGAACTGTTTTATCTTATTTCTATACAATTTGCATAATTCGTTGGCCTCCTTCAGTCGTAGAAAAAATATAGTTTATCTCGTAGAACACTTGTTCAGGTCCAGGTGACGTTTGCGTATGTGAAAATAAACCAGCAATTTCATGTTTGGCAGGCTTCTCTTCCATATTAGAAGTCATTGCTTTTTCCTCTCTCAACATAATGCGGTCTACCGTCGAAGGCTATGTTTTCCCAGAAGTCAGCATCGATGACCATTTCTTGGAGGTCTCGTTTGATTACATCCATATAACGGAGTTTGGGTGACCAGGTTTTCTTGAGCCAGTCGCAAGTTGCCCGTACCGTAGAGGATGACTTTAGGGATGTGTTGCCTGTGGGTGAAATACTGTGGAGACCTGAGCAGGTTAGTATCTCAGCTTCGCTTGTTCTGTAATTCTCAAGATACGGCGGAGACAACGCACGAGGAACGCGTTTAGTTTGCGCTCTTATTTTGCATATGTGGTGTATGCTACCGTATACGCGTACAGTATGGTACTCAGAACACTTGTGTTGTAGACTTGGATCTTTGTTTTCGATATGAATTTTTTTTATTTGTTTGTTTTCCCAGGTTAGGAGTCAGTTACAGGGATCAGGTCTCAAGCAAAGAAATCATACGCCGAACGGGGAGTCGACCACTTAATTACATTGTGACAGAGCGTCGCATGAGGTTTGCGAGACATGTTCTCCGACAGAATGAATTATGCATACCAAAAGTTGCGATGACATGGAGGCCAATACGTGGAAAGCGCAAATAGGGACGTCCTAGTTTAACTTGGCACAGCACTTTCATGGAGGACCTCAGAGCGGTAAACACCAGGTGGGAAGGGTCTTCAAGATATTGCCAGTAACAGATCTTTGTGGAGACAGCCTGCCGCCCAATGCGCCAAACGGCGGGGAAGATCTTGTCTAAGTAAATTGTTTTCCCAGACACGCGATTTCAATCTATCGAAAGTTAAAGCAGCCTTACCAATGACCATTTTGATCCTATCGTCTAAGGACAGAAGCGTCTAGAATTGTTGAGCCCAAGTAGCAGAATTAGTGCACAATATCTAGCAGAGATTCATCTAGAGATAGGGTTGGTGGCGCAGTCTCGGTTCCATCACATCGGTCTTTTTTATGCTGATTGTCAGCACATAAACTTTACAGGCCTGGGAAAAACTGAACATTAGTGGCTGCAGCTTCTCCTGTGTGTGTGTGTCACCACTGTTGCATCACATTGCACAAATAGTGTACATTATTTTAGAAAAATCAAGAAGACAATGGGCTTTACGAAATCCTATGCATCCATTTTACTTGTAAATATGCACTGAAAAAAAAATCGAATTTACAATAATAGAAACATAATTCTAGTTGTCTCAAAAATTATCTTGTTCTGACTGTGGATATCTTCCTTTGAATACATCACATTGATTCCAAATACAATAATACAATAAATAAAAGATGTAGATAATTCGGTTCACTGGGTGCAAAGACTGGCTTCGAATTAGAACGCCCACTTCTTTCCCTACCCCTATTTGTATTTGAACACATGATTAAATGATTTCTTGATCCTCTTTAAACACTTTTGTTTTTGGTTAATGTGACACTGTAAATAGCAATGGATTATAAACAAAGTATTTTCCCGAATTTCGCTACAAAAGTACGTCCCATTCTCCCACCTTTATTGTTAATTTAATAGGATCATTTCCTAAGAGGTAAACAATTTTCCTTTTTTTTATAAAAATCCATCATTCATTAGTTATTAAGAGCAAAATAATGGCTCTTACAAAACGTCATCAACTTCTTCAACAGATGAATTGTCTTCTTCACAAATATTTTGTGTATGTTGCTGATCACTTTTGGGTTTGTCGCTTAGGACACGGTTAGGCAGACATCCTTTCTTCTTTTTCTACTTCTGTTGTTCGTTTGTTTAACATCCTGATTGCCGCCAGCAGAATTTTTTTTTTTTTGGTTACAATTTTAGGGATAGTCTGCGTAGCTATTGGTAAGAGACGTCAAGAAGTCACAGCGCAGCCTGCGTGGTTACACTGAATATCTTGTTATCAGCTTCTGCTGTTCTAGCCCATGGTTCACAGACCTTTGTCTAGCAATGAGACCGTGTGACATTGACACTTCAGGCCTTATCATTTTCTACCATTTTAATTTAAGCAATCATTTTAGTAATTATTCAAATATGTGCGCAAATAATTCGTCGCTGGTATTTACTTGGTGAAGACTTATCTCAAAACTTTTTTTTTTCATTTTGAATGGCGATAGCATTTGCACTTGGGGTCTCCCCCTCGTGCTAGGCCACTGCTGATTAGTTTAGCAGCAGTCGGGCATGTAGTGCAGAAACATGCAACAGAAATATACTTAAAATACGTGATTTGATTTCAATCGACGCCGCGTTATTTGGAAGAGGCTTGATAAGGCATGATTCATTCAACAGAAATAGCAGGATTGGCAAAAAAGAAGGTGAGGGTCATTTGACATTGGTGTATCCAGAAAGTTAAACAGGGGCATTACTATTTGAGACCTGTTTACCCTAATTACCTCTCCCTCCCTCTAGATATATACAAAACGTATTTGAAATTGTAAAACAAGATTGTAGAAAAAGTAGAGACAAACAAAAGGTCTTACCTCGCACACAGTGGGGGGGGGGGGTCGTCAATGAGTTATTCTCACATTAAAAGTAAATAGAATAAAATGACTAACACAACTCTTCTATAGTCGATTATTTCCTACAATATATGAAGCTCGAGACCGAAATTTTTATTTCCGTTGGAGGGTAAGTTACAAAATCTTTATATAGCTAGAAATATTTAAGATTGAAGAAAGCTCTTTGAAAGGAAACACCGTAAATTAAGGTTTGCTTTCAAATTTAAATTTAATTCCAATATTCTTTCGAAATTAAAAACAAAAAAAATCAAAATAATTAAGTCGTATGGATGACAAACTAAAGAATGTTTATCTTGCGTACTTGCCCCACCCCGACAGTAAAACTCACTTGCCCGTTATGGTTAAAAATTTTCTGTATCCCTTCTTACTAAAATACTTGTTCGCCCATGTTGTAGAAAGTCCCGCTAGTCCATCTTGTAGAAAGTCCCGCTAGTCCTCTTGTAGAAAGTCCCGCTAGCCCATCTTGTAGAAAGTCCCGCTAGTCCATCTTGTAGAAAGTCCCGCTAGACCACCTGGTAGAAAGTCCCGCTAGCCAAGTTCTAGAAAGTCCGGCTAGCTCATTTTAGCTCTTGTTAAAATCATAACATGTCTCCATTACGCTATATCTTTGGGGGTTTTTTTGTTTAATGCCCATATATACAAACCTTTCTGCATAGAAACACTTTATGATTTTAAAAGTCTGACTTTCTAGTTTGTGATGTGTTTATACCCATGTGTGTGGGTGCGTCCATGTTCGCTAAGAAAAGACAACGAGACATGTTTACAATTTTAGAGTTTAATCCATAGAGTATAGAATTAGTTTCAAATTGTTGACACAGAAATCAAACAATGCAACAAACGGAAGAACATAATAAAAAGACAAAAAAAAACTTCATTTAAAATGTTTACAATAATAATTATGTTACAAAACAACATGTGTCTAAATATGTTCACTTCCGTGTTGTTCATTTTAGTTGTAACAAGTCGTTTATAAAGAATGTCTATAAGGCACTTATGCATAGCAGAAGTATACAAACATTACAGAAGCAGCAAACATTTGAAAACGATGTTTAAACAAGTAAAAACATTAAAAATACTTTTTTTAAAAAGATAATACCTCCTTTATACAAACTTATAGAGCGATTGTTTTTCCCCAGATCTAATACACTTTATAATATTTCAATGATAGCCCTTTAGATATAGACTTACAAGACGATGCGCAAATGTTTTACTGAACATTAATTTATTAAACCTTTGAATCAATAATGCTCTAAATTCGGTAATTTCCGAACGCGATAGTCCTCTCAAGAACCGATGTTGGATCTACATCTAGATCTACTTTTCTGTCAAAATTTAAATTTAATTTTGTCTTTTTTTTTTTTTTTTTTTTTTTTACTTTAAAAATTAAAAAATCAAATTAAAATCAAATGTTGCATTTCTAGTAAAATCGCCAGAGCCGTTTTTGAAAATCCGTGTCCAGGTTCCATCCTCCAGGTGGCATGAAAATCTGACTTGAGTAGGCCTAGAGGTATTGTAAAAAGAATCTCATTGCAAACAAACAAGATGACAAGTCGAACGTTAAAAACACAACAACCGATGAATAGTAAAATTGGTGACAGGAGTAAACATTATAAGGGTTGGGGGTGTTATGGAGTGTGTGTGTGTGTGTGTGTGTGTGTTTACTAGGTGATATTTAAAGGGAGTATTTATTGTAATTTGCAGAGAGAGCATTAACTCCATGCTAGTCTTGTAGAATGATGCAAAATAGGCGGCCCTGTCGTAAGCTGTGTTAAGTAGGGCAGCAGACGACTCCAGAGTGTAAGGACGGGGTTTGATAGTGAGATTTGTTTAAACATCAGTTGATTTCATTTTATCTCAAGTTAAATTTATCTATTTGTAACAAAGGTTATATTTAGTTTCATTCATAAAGAAGTAATTCAAATTATTTCAAGTTGTTTAAGTTAAACTTTTATACGACTACATTGGTTTAGTTGTCTACCAGCAGATAGGTGTTATAAGTCAACCAGCATCAACAACATGGAAAAAAAGAGGTTAGAGAAACAATGATTTGTATAGGACGACTGGATCAGTGAATGGTATTAGAAAACTGGAATATTTCTTGTAAGGGGCAACTAGACGAATGACATATGGAAAACATCACCATTTATTTGAAATGGGGCAACAGTAGCAATGACATGTACAAACCATGAAGTGAACGGGTAAAAAGACCAAGGCTTTAGAAGAGACATACATTTGGTGTCAGTTGTAAGAACAAAGTCAAAGTATGGGGGCATCTGAGACGATCTGGAATCTGAAAACCTATAGTTAGGATGACCTTTATAAGTAGCACATTATTTATATTCTTCACAAATCATGAACACATTTTTTGTGTCCATTGATTCCAAACAATGTGTTTTAAATTGAACTATTGAATTTGCACAATGTTCATTAGTTGTAACTCAATATTTGGAAAGATTTGCCAATGTATTAATGTTATTCAGTAAGTCAGATTTTTCAGCGCAAGGTTTTTATGACTAGAATTTCGTAAATATATTTTAGATTTAATAAAAATATTTTTTTTCTATTTTATTTAGCACCACATGAAAGTTTTTGAAGCTACTTTTCCCCCTAGATCTATAAATGATCACGGATAATTTTGATATTTTGTTAAATGAACAAACATCTTAACAATGGAAATGTTCTACTTTTGGGTTAAACAAACCTTACCAAGGGAATGTCGAATTACGTTCATTGAAAGTTCAATTGTTGAGGGAACAGTAAAATGTAATTTATATCTATAGTCTTATTTAGACTGACAACTTGTTTATACTAGACTAGAAACCAAACAAAATATTTTAAACCTCAACCATTTTAACAGAGTAATAACTAGCAATCAGACTCTCTGTAGATCTATCGAAGTGTATTAAAGAAATTAGATTATAAATACAAAGAAATAAAATTGATTGCTAAAAATTTATATTTCTAAAAATACACTTTTTTTTTAGTTGAATGTCACTCTTCAATACAGAAGGTATGTTTTCTATTCGTCTTCGTTCTATCAATACAATCTGCGTTTGTGCTTATATGTCAGATAGAGTTCTGAGATGTGAGACTTCAATTCATGCACATTCAGAGATTAGTTCCACAGTAGTCAATTATCATAAACCCAGCCACTTCTCCACTTGAGAAATACAAAGTAGATAGTTCATATTATATACCTTCCAGACCATGATGGCTGCGGTATGCGCGCTTGGCTGTCGTTCGGTCGTCTTGATAGTGACGGGTTTAAACCCTAACCCGTTGCCATCCCCCGTCATCAGGCGAAAAGTTTGCTCTAGGAAGTTGAAGGAACATCCGAAACTTGAAAAGCAAACAAAAATTGTATACAACAATACATACATATTTGTTAAAACATATTTCTCAAATAGTAAGAATTATTTCAAATGTTCCATACTACTATTTAAAATCGTATACAACTGAATGATTTGTCTTGAATACAGACATGAACTTAATAGATGAAGACAGCTGACATTGCCGCTATTGTCACAATGAGCAAAAATAGAGCGTATAATGTAAGAACTAGAGTCAAACTTTTGGATGTTTTATCTTTTTTGTCTTTCTCCACTTCTCCATTGACGCTACTGCTCTCTTGGCGTTTACCTGAAAGAGTACAAACAAAATGCAGACTTGTTCAAATTATTGTTTTGATGCAGCGTTAGCAATGGCTTAGAAATGAAAGACAGCCAATGTTATTAAATAAAAACAATTGTGACATTAAGTCAATGGGGATTAACCATTTTCGGCTACGGAATTATATTCATGTCGACTTGTTTGGGGGGGGGGGCACTTAAATAATCGACTTGCGTGTCACTGTTCACAATCAAAGCAAACAAAAAAAAATCCTAGATTACAATGAAAATGAGCTGCTCCCTAATGCATTGTTTACAATAATTTATGGGACCCAGACAGCACAGCGTCAAAGGCATTTAAGAGGATTTGTATTGAAAAGTAAATACATAATTCTAATTATAGCAGAGTTACTCATAATTCATCTTAGCTATTCAATCTATCCGATAAATCATCTTTGATTTTTAATTGTATTTTTTTCTTGCCTTTTTTTAAACTCATGATTGTAAGTAATCTTTTCTTTAAATAACTATCTACGACTAAACGCACCTTTACACTTGATAATTTCAAAAATGATGTGCCAGGCCAGTTGACCCACTAACCAGACACATAAGACAGTGGTTCCAAATGACTTGACGTTGTACACTGTCTGTTTCATATTGAAACCTAAAAACATTGTCACGGCTGTGGAAGAAATACAAACAAAACAACTGAATTAAAAACCAAAAAGACTTGATTGAAGATTGACCAAGTTCTTGGAAGGTCAGGAAATAGCTGAGAGAAACTGGGAGAAAACTGGGAGTTTGAATTTTGGGAATTTTAGAACGCCCCTGAAACCACCCAATATGATGGGTACCTAGCATTAGGCTAGGCTTCCGAACCGCTGTGCACGGGTTCCTGGTGAAGACTGGGATTCTTAATTCTGGGATCCCTGGGCACCTCTGAGTCCACCCAGTTCTAATGGGTATCTGACATTAGTTGGGGAAAGTAAAAGCAGTTGGTCGTTGGGCTGGCTACATGACACCCTCGTTTCCATAGGCCATATAAACAGATGACCTTTACATCGTCTGCTCTATAGACCACTAGGTCTGAAAGTGGATTTTTTTCTCTATTTATATATTGTTCTGGCCACTTAACATTTAAACAAAATAACCTAGGTTCAAGAGGGTCAGTAGTCTCAGACACCATGCCTCAAGCTAAGGTGATACACTTAGGGTCAGAGTGACCCGTCAAAACTTTTAGTACAATGTAATACAAACAGCAAATCTACAGAAGTCACGGACCTTGGAGAAGATGGACCTCCAGCTGAAAGGTTTAAGACGCATGTCGGTGAAAGCCAGAGTCATCTGGAAGCCGACAGGCCGAAGACCATCATCTCTAAGCAGATGCCAAGCAGACAGTCAAGACGTGGGGACAGTTTGTGAGACTCGCCCAAAACCGAGACGCCTGGAGGAAGCTGGTTGGTGGCCTTTGCCCCAGACGGGACCACAAACAGATATGAGATAAGGAATATAAAGACGATATATTGTCTCGTACTTTTTTGAACCAACCACCAAAAGGAAAAGCTTAGTTCAATCTGCATCGATTTGTCATACTTCATTCTATTGCTTAGAATTAGACTGTTTGGATCATAAATATTCTTCTTCTTCCTATTATTTTTATTTTCAAATTAACCAAAGGGAGAGAACTTAAGAATTAATATTTTTAAAAGGTAGTTTTTTGGTTATCGGAAATTTTTCATAAGTAACGAAATAACACTGTTAAAGAAATAGCAACAATATATGGCTGACTGGTCGTGTAGTACGAGCTCTGGACTGTCATTCTATGGTTCGAACCCTGCCCTCAACCATCCCCCAGTTCAGCTTAATTGGACGTAGTTTGCTCTAGGATGTAATAATCTTCAATTGTGAGGGAGCATCCGGAATGTTTAAATAAAAAAACAAGAAAGTGTTATGGCAGTTATGGCACGATTTAGGAATTTGGGGGGTAAAAGTTATTTGTTTCATCCCAAGGAAAAGTTTTCAATTAGAGACAATGACACGACAAGCTAAAAAAAGAGACTAGGATTTTAGGAAGAATAGCGAAATGTTAACAGACTACTTTTGACAGATCTATTTAGAGTCAGGTTTTAGGAACGTAGAGATTTAGCCTGACGATATTCAACGGTCCCCTTCCTAAGTATTCAACTTTTTGTTCGACATTCGCTATCAGTGTCGACGAACTTCTCTAGTGTTAGCCTTTGGCCTGTGTTCTTTGATTTCGTTGTTTCAATGTTACCTCCGTGTGATGTATCTACATAGAGAGGGACATAGCGTGGAAGCGCCTCACAAAACAATATGAAACGTTACGATGAGCAAGCTTTAATATTACTTAAACATACCTGCTAATAAGTGAATTATTTGACCTAGGATCTGATGACCCCAGTTAAAATAGACTCTCACTTTGTCGTCTGGTCCAGGACGTAGCATGCCAAAAATAAGTTGGAGTATTACCAGCGTTAGAACTGTCAGCCCAACGTAGGAATGGGGCACTGAACTCTGTGTGACGAAATGATGTTATATGTTGAGAGATAATGCAAAATATTGACCTGGCTGCTAACAGCTCACTATCCTTTAACGATGTTTATAATGCATTTACTATTTCTATTTAGTCCTAAGTATTTAGTCTCGATATTTAGTTCATATATAAGAAAACGGCAACCTTTCGTATTTCAAGTCCAAACTGAGAGAAAACACAAGTGAAAGCTATGACAGTGAGAGAAACGACTCCAATGGCCAGGGCTCGGTGAATCTGATGAAAGAAATACAGTTATGTTTAGCTGACCATGACAAGAAGAAGACAATATAAGTTTACAGTGAGGAGAGAACATAATATAAATACAATTCACTAAAATACAGGATGCTACCCAAAAATAAAACATCTCTTTCAAGTTCCTTCAATGTCTCACAAGACTGTAAATGTATTTAACTAATTCTCCTCTTTAGAGCTGACTTGTTTAGTGTATTTAGTTTCTTTGTGACTTTCGTATACCTCGTCAAATGGATACTTTGATTCAACAGCCACCCCCCTTTTACATATATTTAAATGGCGCTGTGACTGTGTAAAAGTAAAATTCCCTTTTTCAGACCTCGCGATCTATACGGCAGATGTTGTAATAGTTATTTGTTTCTGTAGCCCACGATTAACAAGGGTGTCATGTGGCCAGCACAACGACCAACCGCCTTTACTTTTTTCCCAACTCGTGTCAGGTACTCACTGTGGACACAGAGGCGCCCTAGAGATTCAAAACCCCAGTCTTCTCCAGGATTCGACCCTGGAATCCCTCTGTTCGAAAGCCAACAGCTTTACCACCTAGCCACCGCTTCTGTGGCTGTGTAAGACCAGGGCCGGATCAGGTATGCGGAGGCCCCTGTGCGATTTTTTTAGGGCCCCTACACTCTTTCAAAAGCTTTACTAAAGATCCACTCATGAATAAAAAGTACTACATATCTAAAAGCATTCTATATTTTAGCAGAAAGAAATGGAGTAGTACATTTAATCTTGATTTCCTTTTTTTAAAACATTAAATATGCAAATTTAGTTTTAAATAATGTATATGTTAGAGGTTAAGGAATGAAAGGCCCCTTAGTAGATTCACTGCCGTAAATCCGGAGCTTTGCCGGTATTTACATATTCGGAGCAAGCTACAACTACAAGCGGACACTTCTTAATCACGACATTGTTGATACCCGAAGTAAGATTTAAAGTGTTGGCGTTAAAATGAGAAAAAAAATACTTAAAAGTTTGTGACTCATTGAAATTCCAATATATTTTTCTCTTTTTCTATAAACCCGGGGCTGTAGCCCCGCATGCCCTCCCTTAAATCCGGCTCTGTGTAAGACATACATATCATGGCGACTGCCATGAGGGTAACGTATAAAAATTCTTAGCCTAGCTTGTACTTTTGCTATCTAAGGTGTGCCTATACCTAGTCTGAATGTTGTCGGCAAATAATCCAGGCATTCTATTATACACTATATGTTATTTTTCCATTTATGTTAGGATAATGTGATTTGGCTTAATGTATGAATACATTATAGCTATTTCCACAGCATGCACCATGTATATATATTTTTTTGTTCATTTATTGCTCTTTTTTGTTTAACTTTCTGGTCTATAGCTTTCTACATAAGTACTCATATTGTGTTGATTTAAAGATACGTCATGCTGAATGTGGCACAGCTAGTTAGATCAAATACATATACAAAAGCAGGAATACCAACAAATGACAGTAATGTTGACAGCAATTCAAAACACATTAGAGTGGAAAAAATTTAAAAGCTTTACAGAGATAATTACATTGAAAGGAAAATGGTTGGACAATTTTACAAACTTTAACGTGAAGGTTTAACCCCCCCCCCACACACACACCAAATCGCCTTTCTCCACACATCAGTCCCAGGTAAATTAATTACCTGAAACCAAACTTTCGTCCCAAGCCATCGAGTTCTGGGCATCCAATCTCTGTAATGTCTGGAGATCACTGTGACAATACCAGTCAAAAATATCCAGGCGACAATCATCAGAGCAGCTGAAAAGTATACGATCTATAGTTCAGTCTACACAAACATTTTACTCGTTACGATCTATGGTTCAGTCTACACAAACATTTCACTCGATAAGATCTATGGTTCAGTCTACAAAAAACATTTCACTCGATACGATCTATAGTTCAGTCTACACAAACATTTCACTCGATACGATCTATAGTTCAGTCTACACAAACATTTCACTCGATACGATCTATGGTTAAGTCTACACAAACATTTCACTCGATAAGATCTATAGTTCAGTCTACACAAACATTTTACTCGATGCGATCTATAGTTCAGTCTACACAAACATTCACTCGATACGATCTATAGTTCAGTCTATACAAACATTTCACTCGATACGATCTATTGTTCAGTCTATATAAACATTTCACTAGACACGATCTATAGTTCAGTCTATACAAATATTTCACTCGATACGATCTATAGTTCAGTCTACACAAAATTTCACTCAATACGATCTATAGTTCATTCTACACAAACATTTCACTCGATACGATCTATAGTTCAGTCTACACAAACATTTCACTCGATACGATCTATAGTTCAGTCTACACAAACATTTCACTCGATACAATCTATAGTTCAGTCTACACAAACATTTCACTCGATACGATCTGTAGTTCAGTCTACACAAACGTTTCACTCGATACGATCTATAGTTCAGTCTACATAAACATTTCACTCGATACGATCTATAGTTCAGTCTACACAAACATTTCACTCGATACGATCTATAGTTCAGTCTACACAAACATTTCACTCGATACGATCTATAGTTCAGTCTACACAAACATTTCAATACGATCTATAGGTCAGTCTACACAAACATTTCACTCGATACGATCTATAGTACAGTCTACACAAACATTTCACTTGATACGATCTATAGTTCAGTCTACACAAACATTTCACTCGATACGATCTATAGTTCAGTCTACACAAACATTTCACTCGATACGATCTATGGTTCAGTCTACACAAACATATCACTCGATACGATCTATAGTTCATTCTAAAGAAACATTTCACTCGATACGATCTATTGTTCAGTCTACACAAACATTTAACTCGATAAGATCTATAGTTCAGTCTACACAAACATTTCACTCGATACGATCTATAGTTCAGTTTACAGAAACATTTAACTCGATACGATCTATAGTTCAGTCTACACAAACATTTCACTCGATACGATCTATAGTTCAGTCTACACAAACATTTCACTCGATACGATCTATAGTTCAGTCTACACAAACATTTCACTCGATACGATCTGTAGTTCAGTCTACACAAACATTTCACTCGATACGATCTATAGTTCAGTCTACATAAACATTTCACTCGATACGATCTATAGTTCAGTCTAAAGAAACATATCACTCGATACGATCTATGGTTCAGTCAACACAAACATTTCACTCGATACGATCTATAGTTCAGTCTAAAGAAACAGTTTACTCGATACGATCTATAGTTCAGTCTACACAAACATTTCACTCGATACGATTTATTGTTCAGTCTACACAAACATTTTACTCGATACGATCTATAGTTCAGTCTACACAAAAATTTCACTCGATACGATTTATTGTTCAGTCTACACAAACATTTTACTCGATACGATCTATAGTTTAGTCTACACAAACATTTCACTCGATACGATCTATAGTTCAGTCTACACAAACATTTCACTCGATACGATCTGTAGTTTAGTCTACACAAACATTTCACTCGATACGATCTATAGTTCAGTCTACACAAACATTTCACTCGATACAATCTATAGTTCAGTCTACACAAACATTTCACTCGATACGATCTGTAGTTCAGTCTACACAAACATTTCACTTGATACGATCTATAGTTCAGTCTACAGAAACATTTCACTCGATACGATCTGTAGTTCCATCTACACAAACCTTTTACTCGATACGATCTATAGTTCAGTCTACATAAACATTTCACTCGATACGATCTATAGTTCAGTCTACACAAACATTTCACTTGATACGATCTATAGTTCAGTCTACACAAACATTTCAATACGATCTATAGGTCAGTCTACACAAACATTTCACTGGATAAGATCTATAGTTCAGTCTACACAAACATTTCACTCGATACGATCTATGGTTCAGTCTACACAAACATATCACTCGATACGATCTATAGTTCATTCTAAAGAAACATTTCACTCGATACGATCTATTGTTCAGTCTAAAGAAACATTTCACTCGATAAGATCTATAGTTCAGTCTACACAAACCTTTCACTCGATACGATCTATAGTTCAGTTTACACAAACATTTAACTCGATACGATCTATAGTTCAGTCTACACAAACATTTCACTCGATACGATCTATAGTTCAGTCTACACAAACATTTCACTCGATACGATCTATAGTTCAGTCTACACAAACATTTCACTCGATACAATCTATAGTTCAGTCTACACAAACATTTCACTTGATACGATCTGTAGTTCAGTCTACACAAACATTTCACTTGATACGATCTGTAGTTCAGTCTACACAAACATTTCACTCGATACGATCTATGGTTCAGTCTACATAAACATTTCACTCGATACGATCTATAGTTCAGTCTACACAAAGATTTCACTCGATTCGATCTATAGTTCAGTCTACACAAACATTTCACTCGATACGATCTATAGTTCAGTCTACACAAACATTTCACTCGATACGATCTATAGTTCAGTCTACACAAACATTTCAATACGATCTATAGGTCAGTCTACACAAACATTTCACTCGATGCGATCTATAGTACAGTTTACACAAACATTTCACTTGATACGATCTATAGTTCAGTCTACACAAACATTTCACTCGATACGATCTATAGTTCAGTCTACACAAACATTTCAATACGATCTATAGGTCAGTCTACACAAACATTTCACTCGATACGATTTATTGTTCAGTCTACACAAACGATTTACTCGATACGATCTATAGTTCAGTCTACACAAAAATTTCACTCGATACGATTTATTGTTCAGTCTACACAAACATTTTACTCGATACGATCTATAGTTTAGTCTACACAAACATTTCACTCGATACGATCTATAGTTCAGTCTACACAAACATTTCACTCGATACGATCTGTAGTTTAGTCTACACAAACATTTCACTCGATACGATCTATAGTTCAGTCTACACAAACATTTCACTCGATACAATCTATAGTTCAGTCTACACAAACATTTCACTCGATACGATCTGTAGTTCAGTCTACACAAACATTTCACTTGATACGATCTATAGTTCAGTCTACACAAACATTTCACTCGATACGATCTGTAGTTCCATCTACACAAACCTTTTACTCGATACGATCTATAGTTCAGTCTACATAAACATTTCACTCGATACGATCTATAGTTCAGTCTACACAAACATTTCACTTGATACGATCTATAGTTCAGTCTACACAAACATTTCAATACGATCTATAGGTCAGTCTACACAAACATTTCACTGGATAAGATCTATAGTTCAGTCTACACAAACATTTCACTCGATACGATCTATGGTTCAGTCTACACAAACATATCACTCGATACGATCTATAGTTCATTCTAAAGAAACATTTCACTCGATACGATCTATTGTTCAGTCTAAAGAAACATTTCACTCGATAAGATCTATAGTTCAGTCTACACAAACCTTTCACTCGATACGATCTATAGTTCAGTTTACACAAACATTTAACTCGATACGATCTATAGTTCAGTCTACACAAACATTTCACTCGATACGATCTATAGTTCAGTCTACACAAACATTTCACTCGATACGATCTATAGTTCAGTCTACACAAACATTTCACTTGATACGATCTGTAGTTCAGTCTACACAAACATTTCACTTGATACGATCTGTAGTTCAGTCTACACAAACATTTCACTCGATACGATCTATGGTTCAGTCTACATAAACATTTCACTCGATACGATCTATAGTTCAGTCTACACAAAGATTTCACTCGATACGATCTATAGTTCAGTCTACACAAACATTTCACTCGATACGATCTATAGTTCAGTCTACACAAACATTTCACTCGATACGATCTATAGTTCAGTCTACACAAACATTTCAATACGATCTATAGGTCAGTCTACACAAACATTTCACTCGATGCGATCTATAGTACAGTTTACACAAACATTTCACTTGATACGATCTATAGTTCAGTCTACACAAACATTTCACTCGATACGATCTATAGTTCAGTCTACACAAACATTTCAATACGATCTATAGGTCAGTCTACACAAACATTTCACTCGATACGATCTATAGTTCAGTCTACACAAACATTTTACTCGATACGATCTATAGTTCAGTCTACACAAACATTTCACTCGATAAGATCTATAGTTCAGTCTACACAAACATTTCACTCGATACGATCTATGGTTCAGTCTACACAAACATTTCACTCGATACGATCTATAGTTCAGTCTACACAAACATTTCACTCGATACGATCTATAGTACAGTCTACACAAACATTTCCACTGATACGATCTATAGTTCAGTCTACACAAACATTTCACTCGATACGATCTATAGTTCAGTCTACACAAACATTTCACTCGATACGATCTATAGTTCAGTCTACACAAACATTTTACTCGATACGATCTATAGTTCAGTCTACACAAACATTTCACTCGATACGATCTATAGTTCAGTCTACACAAACATTTCACTCGATACGATCTATGGTTCAGTCTACACAAACATATCACTCGATACGATCTATTATTCAGTCTACACAAACATTTCACTCGATAAGATCTATAGTTCAGTCTACACAAACATTTCACTCGATACGATCTATAGTTCAGTCTACACAAACATTTCACTCGATACGATCTATGGTTCAGTCAACACAAACATTTCACTCGATACGATCTATAGTTCAGTCTAAAGAAACATTTTACTCGATACGATCTATAGTTCAGTCTACACAAACATTTCACTCGATACGATTTATTGTTCAGTCTACACAAACATTTTACTCGATACGATCTATAGTTCAGTCTACACAAAAATTTCACTCGATACGATTTATTGTTCAGTCTACACAAACATTTTACTCGATATGATCTATAAATTAGTCTACACAAACATTTCACTCGATACGATCTATAGTTCAGTCTACACAAACATTTCACTCGATACGATCTGTAGTTCAGTCTACACAAACATTTCACTCGATACGATCTATAGTTCAGTGTACACAAACATTTTACTCGATACGATCTATAGTTCAGTCTACACAAACATTTCACTTGATACAATCTATAGTTCAGTTTACACAAACATTTCACTCGATACGATCTGTAGTTCAGTCTACACAAACATTTCACTCGATACGATCTATTGTTCAGTCTACACAAACATTTCTCTCGATACGATCTATGGTTCAGTCTACACAAACATTTCACTCGATACGATCTATTGTTCAGTCTACACAAACATTTCATTCGATACGATCTATTGTTTAGTCTACACAAACATTTCTCTCGATAAGATCTATAGTTCAGTCTACACAAACATTTCACTTGATACGATCTATGGTTCAGTCTACATAAACATTTCACTCGATACGATCTATGGTTCAGTCTACACAAACATTTCACTTGATACGATCTATGGTTCAGTCTACATAAACATTTCACTCGATACGATCTATGGTTCAGTCTACACAAACATTTCACTCGATACGATCTATAGTTCAGTCTACACAAACATTTCACTCGATACGATCTATAGTTCAGTCTACACAAACATTTCACTCGATAAGATCTATAGTTCAGTCTACACAAACATTTCACTGGATAAGATCTATAGTTCAGTCTATACAAACATTTCACTTGATACGATCTATAGTTCAGTCTACACAAACAACACTCTATCCCTCGATTTATAAAGCACAAAAAAATGAATGTAGTTTTGTCCTTAATAAATAACTTTATTATATTTGTACCATGAGCTTGGACCAGGTACCCATAGGAGGAGCCAGCAAAGATTTCGTTTTCTTTCAAATCAATTTTCTGATAAGAAACAGCAGGCGATTCCTCGTGCTTCGAGATGACATCAGATGCTGCAGAAAAGATCAATAGCCCCCATATTATAAAGACATTTCTTTTACATATATATTTTACATTATGATTGCTTTATTTAATCTATATTTTAAAAGGAATCCTATTTTTTTAATGTCCGAAACATACACGTAAAATAAGGCCTTGTAGTAATGAAATGAAGCTACAGAATTCCCTCCTTGTTTTGCAATTTTTTTTTATTTGAAGTTCCTAATATTTACATATAAAATATTTTCCGATAACAATTTTGTAATTTAAAGTATAAGATTCAGACCATCGTAATACAAATTTGACTTTGAACTAAAAAGTTAAGATGCTAATTTTTATAAATGTCTGTAACTTATATTAGAATACTTTCTTTAACATGCACTTATAACAAAGTTCATAGAATGAGATGTTATTCTAGCAAACCACATGATTTTATCATGATAAGCTTTTTTTTTTTAGACAATAATAATAATATCCACACATTCTCCACTGACCTGGTATGACTTTGCCCCAAGCAATCTGAAGATACCACCTTTCTGAATGATCAAATGTTTGATTGAAATACTCCAAGACGTCAGCTTCTTGATTGACTGTAACAACAGAGCTGAATCTCGGCAACATAAAACGACACTGGAGTCGGTCATCAGACGCTCGTATTTCAGCTTGGGATAAAAAACGCTGGAAAGAAGCAGAAATATAATTGTCAATGTTACAGTGCCTTGCCCAGAAGACTAAATAACATCTCTAAACAAGAAATAATCCACTAAATAGATATCAGAATCTGTTACTTACAGTTAACTTTCTTTCGTAGTGATACGATGGATTCCAGCCATGCTGTATATTAAGGTTACCATTTTTACTAATACATATTACAACTTCATCTTTACCCTTAGAAGAGATGACAAAAAAAGTTCTTGTCAAGGTTTGAAAATAAAAGAGAGACAGTTGAAACAAGCTGAAAATTATGTTGTTGTTTTTTTTTTATATTTTCTTTTTTATTTTACGGTTTCCCTTTATGTTGACTTTATTATCAAGTATAAGGCGTTCCTTATTTTACGGTTTCCCTTTATGTTGACTTTGTTATCAAGTATAAGGCGTTCCTTATTTTACGGTTTCCCTTTATGTTGACTTTATTATCAAGTACAAGGCGTTCCTTATTTTACGGTTTCTCTTTATGTTGACTTTATTATCAAGTATAAGGCGTTCCTTCAGGGATGACGAATATTATGTCCTCGTTCACACCTCCCGAAGATAGGCTGAGGACTGGGGGGGCAGGATTATCGTTAGAACTGTCAGGGGCGTACCACATCGTTACAAACTGACTTTGTTATTATAATGGTTGGACTATATTTATAGTCTCACTCTACTATTGCTTACACGAGATGGTGAGATTGTTGTCAACAGGTCAACTTGATTGTGTGTAAGGAGGGTACATGAGAGGTGGGAATTTTTAGTTAGTAGAGGACTAAGAGAGAAGGTAGAGTACTGTTGGTAACTGGAGACTAGAGTTTGAGTTAGTCGAGAGTTGTTTAGTAGGAAAGTCTTTTTTCCTATGGTAGATATATACTAGATAGTCTATGTTGGACGTTGTATTTTCTTTGAGTTTATTTGATGATCTACATGAGTAAATAAGTTATAGTTTAATGAAGTAATTTGTTACTATACTTACTGTCGTATGTCTTTAGAGAGGATATTAGTGGTCCATAGGTAAGTTAAGGTGTCCAGTCGTCAAAATATTGACCTGGGGCTTGGAGTCATTTTCCAGTGATCCATCATACCACCCCATAAACAACGACCATCACAACCAGCCTGGGCAGCCCTCATATATAGGCCACACACGACCAGGCAGCCCTCATATATAGGCCACACACGACCAGGCAGCCCTCATATATAGGCCACACACGACCAGGCAGCCCTCATATATAGGCCACACACGACCAGGCAGCCCTCATATATAGGCCACACACGACCAGGCAGCCCTCATATATGACCAGGCAGCCCTCATATATAGGCCACACACGACCAGGCAGCCCTCATATATAGGCCACACACGACCAGGCAGCCCTCATATATAGGCCACACACGACCAGGCAGCCCTCATATATAGGCCACACACGACCAGGCAGCCCTCATATATAGGCCACACACGAACAGGCAGCCCTCATATATGACCAGGCAGCCCTCATATATAGGCCGCACACGACCAGGCAGCCCTCATATATGACCAGGCAGCCCTCATATATAGGCCACACACGACCAGGCAGCCCTCATATATAGGTCACACACGACCAGACCGCCCTCATATATAGGCCACACACGACCAGGCAGCCCTCATATATAGGCCACACACGACCAGGCAGCCCTCATATATGACCAGGCAGCCCTCATATATAGGCCACACACGACCACGCAGCCATCATATATAGGCCCACACGACCAGGCAGCCCTTCATAACGACTTGAATGCTTACACGTCCTGTGAATTTCAATTCCCCGGTCTCAGTACGAAATGGTCTTCGATTGTATAATGTAGTCTATGCATGTATAATGTAACCTACGAACATGTCCCAGATACCCCCTTACCCTGATGGGACCACAACAAGTCCACAAAGAAGATTGGACCACAACATTTCCCAGATACCCCCAGCACAGGAAATCGGAACACAACGTGTCCCAGATACCTCTCCAGATACCTCTAGATGCAATTTGGAAGAAGGACCATTTGTATGAATGTATCTTGACATATGGAATAAAAAAAATATTTTCCTTTTTTGTGCAATTTGTAAAAATTTGTTAAATGGCTTTGAAAAAGAAAAGACAAAAAATGCAATCCACTGTGTCCATACCATGAGATTGTCATCTGAAAAACCCAAGGAAACATAATCTTGTTGATTGCTAGACATCAATTCAAACTGATAGTTGTCTGTGTCAGTGTCGTAATGGAAGGTTACAGCAGCCACACAGTCAGTCCCAGAGCATGTGGCAGGATACAGAAGACATCCCTTGGTCTCACCGCATTCGGAGAAATTGATCTCTGATATTAACTGTGTTGCTTTAATGGCCTGTGCACAAATGTACACACATTGCAATTATGTTATTTAACTGTATGACAAATAAGAGTTTATTAATCAATAAATATCAGTTAAGAAAAAGAGAATTAAAGGTGTTGATACATTTGACTGCTAGGGTACCCTAGGCCTAGCGCCAGCTGAATAGATTACGCCAATTAATGTTGCACTCGATTTATGAGTGTTAATGTAATCACATAGGGATACAGTTATTCATGAAGACATCAACAAATTGTGTTATTTCAACAAGATATACAAGATGTTTTAGTTAATCTTGCGCTTTTTCAATTTGGGGGAAAAAAGTTGTTCTGTTTAATTATCAAATTATTTTTATTTAATTTTTTTAGACCAATTTATAAAATATTTTAAAATTTGTTAGCTTCAATGAAAAAAAAAAATGGAATAGTTCATAACAATGTATATAAGATCATTCAAATTTGATTTTCATTAAATAAAAACTGGGTTGGTTCCCCTTTCCATTTAGTTACTGTTTATTATGTAAAAAAAAACTCCTTGGTAATTAATAGTAGTTCATAGTTTATATCACATAAAAAGGTAAAAACAGATAATTGATAAAGGTATCAATGGCGCAGATTTAGCCGTATATAATAATGTTGGCTTAAGGCGTTATGATAACAAAAACAGACAAAACCACGCGTTCTAAAATGACAAACTAATCTTTGTAAGTTTTGAAAAGAAATGTCTTTATGATCTACTTGAATGTAGCGAACCTTGTTGTTTGAGCTCAGTAAAAAGCAAGTTCCAAGCCTTTGGTCCATGCACTGAAAAAACCGAGGCCGTTGGTTACAAACTAATCACTCTGAAATGGGAGAACCTTGCTGTAACGTATTGTAGTACTTAGTACCAGGTGAGCCTCGCTCGGTTGAATAATTTCTTAAGGAAGTATATATACCCGAAGTCATTTTGGAAATATTTTTTATAATTACGAAAATGAACAATCTGGTAAAGACTATGAAGAGTTGCTTTAGTGTTCGTTAGTTCTAAATGTAATTGTTTTGGTTTGGGACAGTAGACTTTGAAGATTGAACGAATTGTAATAATTTGCCAGCAAAATAAAATATTACCCAGCATAATAGGACTATGTTAGTTATTCTAAGCTACCTAAACTGGGAATAGCTACTCATTTGCTATGAAAAGAAAACTCAGATTTATAGATGACATCTATTTGTTTACAGGTCACAATAAGTCTTAGCAAGAGGTCCAACTAAATACTTATCAACTGTACTGTACATAAAGGTGAAAGGATTCGAGTCACCAATTAGTATATTTTAAAAGCATCAAATATTCATAACTTGTGTTTAAACGTATAGTTTTTGGCGGCACCCGAAAGGGGAAAAGACGCTATTAGTTTTGTGTGAAATGTCTGTCCATCTGTCGTCCGTCCGTCCCGTTTAGCTCTCTTAAACTAGAAATAACAGTGAAAACCCGACCTCCCAATATTTTAGTCCATTCAAAATTCTGATGCAATCGTTACTTTTTTTTCTTTTCTAAAAGCGAAAAATAAAATTTTTTACTCACTTCTGCAAGCAGGTTTTCATGAAAATACACCGCTTTTACAACTATTCACTATATATAGTAACAAACAGTGAGGCTCTTTAGTTGGCAGGATAAACATTTACCAAATTTTTAACACATTTATGCAAATATTTTTATACTTTTTGTTAATTGCAGTGCTACATTATGGCAAAAGAAAACTTAACTAATGGATTTTTTTATACATTTTTTTTTTACGGAAATGTTTTTATTTCTTTTTTTGAGGATTTGAATAAGAGATTGACCCTTTACAAAAGAATTAGATCAATTAGATATTCATTATAAGACATCAGTTAGGCCAGGTTCACATTTAACTTAACATTTACATTCACCTATTATTTGGTCTGCTGGAACACTGGGGCACCGCACAAGATCTGTCAACCTTCTTTCTCCATTCGTCTCTGTCATTAGTCTTTGATAGAATTTAATTCTGATATTCTTTCTGGAAATATTGATACCTGCCTTTTTACCTGCCTGGGTGGACCACTTTGGGGGCCGATTTTGAGTTAGTGTGATGTTGTTGTTTTTTTCAATATTAAGCGACTTGAATGCTATATTTTATCTTGGCCTATGGCATACGATGTGTGATATGTGGCTGAGTGACTAGAGTCGCTTGGCTACTTATCAAATGGGCTTCAGTCTTAATCCCGACCCGAGCCGAGTTATGTTTACAAGTATCCGCTGCCTCACCTTCCCACTAAAAAGATTGGACCATGTGAGCTCTGTGAAGGCTTAAAAGAATGACAGTTGCACTATAAGAAAAAAAAGTACTGACTATTAAAGTATTACAAGCATTACAATGAATTATTTTGTACATTTTCTAACCGATATAACGGTTAACCTCGAGTTTTCGCGATGTGGCCAATGAGTTGAGATTTTTTTTCTCATTAACATTCAGATACCTTGAAATTTAAAAAAAAAAATCGTTACAGTCGTTTTTGAATGAAAAAAGGAATATATATATGTATATGTATATATTAAATTTATATGTTTATATACATACAACAATTGCTGGCTAAAGAGTATAGGATAACATCCACACATACCATCCTATTACTAATGTATAACCTAACGATTGGGAATATAGACAAATTCTGTTTGAAACATAACGAGGGAAGAGACAAAATGCAAACCTTGTAACTTGATTCGACAATGTTGGAATGATTCAGAGCTAAAAGATCGGACTTTAAGTCGACCCAGAAAAGATCATACACTTGTACCAGACTAGTTCTGTAAGACATGGAAAGAAAGAACATGTCACTAGATACTCAATACCAAGGCCAAGGGACGAGTAGGTACAATGGAGGGAAGGGAAGTGGAAATAATTCAAAGCACATTATAAGAGGGAAGAACAAGAGAAAATACGGAAATACATGAAATGGAGAAGCTTATAGGAAATATGGGGGGGGGGGGGGGAGAAAACAAATAAAACATTTTAGGCAAAATTGGTTAATTAAAAAGACAAAGCCTGTTAGTTGGTAAAGCATAATAAGAGAATCTGATTCAAGATAATAAATCGTTTTCAAAAGAGTATCTAATATATATATATATATATTTAGGCTTTATATATATATATATATGTGTGTGTGTGTGTGTGTTTGTGTGTGTGTGTGTGTGTGCGTATAGGCTATATACTATGGATCATCTAATGAAAATGAGATAAATGCTTGGACATTAGCTGTGGTCGGAACGATGTCGCCGACACATCAGTTTCCCACCCCCACCCCCATTCCTGAGAAAAAATCAGGAGCTGTCGACTCTAAGACAGTTTGCAGCACCCAGTGCTACACCCTGACAGAGCCTGCGACGCCGCTGACCCCAAACTGTATCGGCACTTGCCGTTCCTTTGGATACATCAGCTTCGTGGAGAGGGGGGAATATATATATATATATATATATATATATATATATATATAAAGTTGCTTGAGTCTGAATTTGAAATCAGCGTGTCGAGCCTCCATGATTAAAAGGCTTAGCCACTGAGCTATCCAAGTACATGTCAAATTATAATGTTATATAGAATTGTGTTAGTTAAATTGTTTGAGCGAAGGACCAAATTCTCCAAATAAGGTTGATTGCCCTAACGTTTCTAGCTTTTTCTATATAAAGAAAATTTAATTCTAATTGATTCACTTAATTGGTTCACAAATTGATTCACTAATTGATTCATGTTTTGCTTGATTCTTGTGTTATTATCGACAATGAAAAAAGTTGTGCAAAACTTTAACGTGTTCCGAGAACAGAATATGAGATAAATAACTTGTACACGATTTCATCCAGACAGACAGATAGACAGATGCAGTGAGTTATGATTAGCTTTGTAATAAATATAAAATAGATACAACACAGACTAAATAGTTTGAGGAGACAAGGAAATAAAATTGATGAGGTAAAAGTAGACAAAATAAGGAAGACAAAATGTGACTACTGAGGAAACAAAGTCTTAAAGAATGTAAGAAATGTGGACTAACCTCCCTCTGCTACTTATATTTGAGTTTAAATGTATAACTCTGACTGTATAACTCTGACTTTATAACTTTGACTGTATAACTCTGACTGTATAACTCTGACTGTATAACTCTGACTGTATAACTCTGACTGTATAACTCTGACTGTATAACTCTGACTGTATAACTCTGACTGTATAACTCTGACTCTATAACTCTGACTCTATAACTCTGACTCTATAACTCGACTCTATAACTCTGACTGTAGTATAACTCTGACTGTAGTATAACTCTGACTTACTTAAATAAAATATCTCCAACATTTGTCTCTGGTGCCCTCCATTTCACTGTTACATTCCACGCAGGCTTTTCATTCTTGTGAGTGATCATATTGTTCTGGAAATGAAAATCAAAATTCTAGTTAATTCTGTAAACTACTTTTTTTTCATAATATTTGTCCTCAATCGCTGTATAGGTCAGTTATTTTGAAATTTGATAGTATAGACAAGATCCAGACTGATTCGATTCCCCAGAACATAAAAAAAAGATGCCTGATATTTCTGGCTGTACCTGCCATAAGTCATCAAAAAGATTTATTTAATTCAGACGCTGGATTATATCTAAACAAAGGTAGTAATGTAACCTGGGCTAAACTCTAAACGAAAAAGCTATAAGTTTTCAATAAGAAGTCTGGGAAAGGATTCTAAAACACTAAATAACCAGTCCTGGGGTTGTTGTTGTTTTGTTTTTTTTTGTTGTTGTTTTTGCAAACTCTTATTGAATAAACCCACGGCATCGTCATGATTTCTTAACTTTTTGACTTGCGTTCCCAAATCTACAATAATTTGTAGTATACAAATTGCAAATTAGAAAAGAAATTGTTGAAAAAGTAATTATTGAAATTATAACTTTTGTTGGAAAAATTTTTTTTAAAAATTACTGGCTTGGATGAACATGATGGGATTTTATGAGTGTGTCCGGCTAAAAGTAAGTAGCAACTGAAAATTGCCATTAGAACTAATTTCTAGTCCTTTTTTTTTTAATAATGCTCATAATGGCACTGAATCAACATTCTACCGAATGATAATGATAACCTAAGAAAACAAGGACGGCTGCCCCACTTCCAAAAGACGCCTCTGATCTAAATACTACACAGAAAATTACATACCCGTCTGAAGAATTGTCGGTAATTAAACTGCATATATTTATACCTAGTGAAACTGGTTGAAAATTGAGGTTCTTGCTGTTAGGAATATTCTCATAATTAAAAAAATAATCAAATATTTTTTTCTGTAAATCAAATCCTACTTTATGTTTAAATACAATCGTACAGGATCGGATCGGAGGGGATACGATGAGTTTAAATTAGATCTGATCAGATCGGATCGAATCTTCATTGAAAAAAAAAGGAGCCCGTTTAAACCCACGTAAGTCCTGTAATAAGCGTTAAGCTTCGTTCTATCATCTTTTTCACCAACTTTTTTCTTCCACCCACTCCTGAAGAGAGTGCCAGCAGAACAAAGAAAAAAGTAATTTATAACAAAATAAATCTATGATATATAAATCTGAATCTTTGTAAACAAATAGCTTCTCTAAATAATGTGTTCAGGGCCCAGTGGCGTAGTTAGGGTGGTGGAGAATTTGATAATCCGCCCTGGCTCCCACTTGAGGGGTTCCCCCAAATGAGTGTTTTTTACATTAAAAATTTAAATATTATGCAAAATGCAAGGGCCCCCAAAGAGGTCAAGCCTCACGGGCCCCCAAACGGTGGAAAAGTCCTAGCTACACCCCTGTGAGGTCCTGCCTTAGGCATAGGCAAACTAGGCACCCACCTAGGGCCTCCAATTGGGGGAGGGGGAACCCACACAGGTCTCCAAACATTTTTTAGAGAAGAAATAGCGAAACTTGTGCCCAATGCTGTTGTTGTGGTATACTAGGTTTTAAATTTATTGCTGAATTTTATTTTTTCGCTGCTTAGTTCTTACTCTTCTATTTTATTTGGGGCCACCTAGTGCCTCTAATTATCTAAGGCCGTGTTTGATGTGTTTGCTAATGAGTCCACTTTACTATGAGAGTTTGCTTTGCAGCTTACACAGAAACTACTACGAACTCGTACACCTTGAACTTACTTTATAAGAGCCTACACAGGTGAAGGACTTGATCTTGTCTTCTGGAAATTCAATAAACTGTCCCAGAATCTCTTCGTCATTTCCTGTGGCCCTAAACGCAGCCATTTGTAGTCCCTTAAATGTGGCGCCATCTTTACTGACAACAGTCACTGAGAAGCGAACACAATTTTTGTTCTTAGTATTGACAATTATTTATACAAGGATCATACTTAAATTGTACTCTGTTTATTTTCTAAGTTTCCTATTCAAATATATAAGTATATCGCTGACTTCCAAGTCTGAAAATGGAGGAGGAGGAGATACAATGAATACTAATGTGGGAAAATTACAGAAATTGAATGAATTTATAATTTAAAGTACTTAAATATTGATATTTTTAAAATACTCGTATGTTGTCTCATTTATTACCTAAATCTAAACATAGAAGCGAGTTTAAAAGTCATGAAGCAGGTAAAATTATATTTCTAGACATTTTTAAATTAACTTTAAGAAAAAAAAAAGATGGGGGATGAATATTTTCACTCAGCCGTCCACTCCACAGTCGAGAACTAAAGACAAATTGTAGTTTGAAAGAAAGGGTGTCATACAGAAGGTTTTGGAGTGGGAGAGCATTTAAAAAACTGTATGATGATACTTTTGGGAGATGAAAATGGATTTAATTGGCATGGTACCAAATTCAATTACTTAGTATTTTATTTCGCTATATGTGAGCTAGAATTATATTTATGGTCAAATTTCAATTTAAATGGAAACCGGCGTAGACCTAGATGGACCTGCGTTATGAGAAGGGAAAATGAGATTAACCGACAACTCTCTTTTCTCCTTTTTAGCTTTTATCAAACTTTAGTCGGACTATTGATAACAATAAGTCAAAAAAAATGTTAATATCGGCATTGATTATTAGCGTATCATAGTTGTGTGTCCTTTTACTATTTCACTAGTCTCACAGCCTTTGAGAAGTGTAGTACTTTACACTTTATGTCGTGTAATATAAACCAGAAGACTTACCAGTAATTATGTCCCCTGGCTTGTATTGATTTGGCGACACTTGAATGTCGTAAGGCGGAGCGGAGGTCTGGGCTGCTGTTTTGTGTTTTGGGTATCTTGTGAAACATGTTCCACTTGGTGCTCCGACACTGTAGCTTTCAACTAAGGAGAAGAATGTATACACAGTTAACTAAAAAATGGAAAATTTGACATTTCTAGCTTATGTATTGTTAGACACTTAGTTTAGTTTAGAAACGCACTGTAGTAGACACACTTTGAAAGCGAAATTTTAGTGACGACATGGGCATTGGGTTAGAGATTATTGATGTAGACTTTTAGGACCGTTACTGCAAGGGATAACATCGCTTTTAGTGACTGACTCGACTGTGGCCCATTCTGTATTTAAGCTCGTTATTCTATTTCATCTCGGGTAAACTTAGTTACTGGGCATTGACCCTTTTGTATTCTTTTTGTAGCGGTGTATGTCTTGATAATAGAAATCGCATCAGCAATACTCTATACAAGATATCCAAGCATCTAGAATTGTTATCAAGGTACTGTAGAATACATCAAGTACAACTCGCATATACACCCGTTACAGTATTGATACTCTAAATATACAATTAATTTTTTTAAAATCTTTATATACACTTTTGTTTATTACGAAAATCTAGTAGATTGTTATTATATTTCTTTAAAGTATACACTTTATAGGTTTTATAGACTCTTGTACAGGTAAAGCTGGTAAGAAAACCTAAAGATCTATGACCTATGGAAGATCACCACTTTCTAAAGGACAGTTAAAAAAAAGTGAAAAAAAATATTTGTTGTTCCTTGACAATTAACACCATGCTCATAGCCGGTATTACCATCACTTACCTTCGCAACAGTAATACCGCCCCCCCCTCCCAAAAAAAAAAAGGTATTGGACATTTTCACGATAAACTAAACAATGTCAGTGAAATTGAACCTCAATATTGTCAACTAAATAATAAAATTGATCTCTTAAATTGGACGATAGTTCGAATGCGTTGATTTTCGTATTAGGACAAGTTAGTTGACCAGATGTTTTAACATAATTTTGTGCTACAAATGGAAGAGCTTAGCACATTTAACTCTGCGGTGCGGAAAAGTGCTTAAAATGATCCTATACCTTTATATACACATAGCTTATCATCACGTCTTTTCATTTGTATACCAGGTACATCAAAAAAAAAATCTAGATTTTTACAATCTACCGCCATGAATAAGAATCTCCAAGAGAAAAAGTGAATAAAGTCATCCATTCAGAACGTACGCAGGAGTTGTTTGTCCAGTCCAAAGATAAAGAAAAGTTCAGCATTTCACATGACGAGAAGACCCAACCTTGACCTATATTATTTACTAACTCAGGAGTTGTTTTTTGTTTTGTTTTAGCCGTTTGTGCTTGTCTGCGGCGGAAGTTTTCTTTGAGGTTTCAAAGGTACGCCTCTGCATTTCTAAAATTTCACAATCTGTCTCTTCGGAAGCGATTTCCTGGCACAATGAGGACAACCTGTTGCCTGAGAGGATCCTTGAAGCTTATTGAGGTGGATGGGGAACATTTCTAACAGACTGGAAAATCACCAAAAACATCGTTATTTGTTGTGTATTTTTTATATAGTATGATGCCCATAATAAAGCGCAGGCACTCTAGATGATTTCTACATGACATCCCAGAGTTGTGAGAACTTATAATTGTCGGACAGATGTTACACAAGAAATAGTCAGACAGAAGTTGTGTAGAAAAGAGGAGAGAAGGAAATTAATATAGACTCCCTAGAGCAGCGGTTCTCAACATTTTAAGCTCGGCGACCCCTTTTCACAATCCCCCACTACGCCGCGACCCCCCCCCCCCGACACACACATACAGCAGTAGAAGAGTAGACAATAAAAATCCATAGTTTCGATGGTCTTAGGCGACCCCTTGCAAATAGTCAATCGACCCCACAGGTTGAGAACCCCTGCCATAGAGAAACAAAGATACAGAAACTACTTTTACAGAAAGATATATTTTTAAAAAGTAAAGTTCCCCTTTCAGACCTTGTAATCTATGGGGAAGATGATGTAATGGTCATCTGTTTCTGCGGCCCACGGTTTACGAGGGTGTCATGTGGCCAGCACAACGACCGACCGCCTTTACTTTTCCCCAAGTAATGCCAAGTACCCTTTAGAGTTGTGTTGACTCAGAGACGCCCTAAAGATGCCGAAAGTAAAAATCACAGACTTCACCAGGATTCGAGCCAGGGACCTCCAGTTTCGAATCCAAGCGCTTAAAAACTCAACCACAGCGCCTCCAAATATCTTAAAAGTATAGTTAAACAAAATGAGTGAAGATAGACTTTTAAAGCTTGCAATCTATGGAGGCAGATAATGTCAAGCTCATCTCTTTCTATGGTCAACGGTTTATGAACACTATAAAAGGTGCACTGTGTTTTGCAGTGTATGTGTGTGTTTCTATGGTAACCATGGCGAAAGTAGGGAGGGTGTTGGGTGGGTACGCTGAAGTTTTTCTGACGAAACCATGAGCTGGTCTGTCATTATAAAGATAAATATAAGTTACTTGGTTGATAGTTGAAAAGGAAGCGTGGTTGATTGACTAAAAGGCGTGAAACGGAAAAAAGTGTATTTGAAGTGCTTAAGTTTATTTTATTATGACTTGAAAAAGCATACATCAGTTTACTTGTATTAGATGTTTGAAGCTACAAACCAACGATCTATCTATAACACACCGACAGACAGAACAGTTGTCTAATATAGTCTATTATAAATAGCAAATAAATCTATATTTATACAGAAACACACATAAAGAGATAAGCTTACGCATACATTTAGACCAACGAACGTAGTGGCATCCAAAGAATTATATGGACACATCCAGAGGTTTTATAAATGACTCACCATTAATGCAGGCGGTGTTTAGCATAATCCAGGCTATAGTGAGCACTCTGCGGGGCCACATTGTTTACTCCCTGAGATCTCAAGCTGTTTAAACCAACTTTAAAACTTCATCAACCTGCTCCTGGAAATACAAATGAAAATCAGCTTTCTATTTTTGTCATTTCACGACAAGACGTAGCTCTAAATCTAGGTCATCTAAGACTCTTTAATCTTTTTTTTTCTTTTACAACAAAGCGACTCATCGGGCAATAATTCTGTGCTTCAATTGCAGTCTTTATTTTTTTAATTGCATTTGTTTAGCGTTTCTTTCTTTCTAAAGCATGCTCAGTGCGCTATGGTCTAATTTCCTTTGTGAGCGGAGAGGGGGGGGGGGGTCTGTGAGAAGGTTTCCGTGCTGGCGTATTAGTCTCTAGACGTAAGCTTTCTACTGTAGTGCGCTCCCTCTACCTGTTGCCAAATGTTTATTTTAGTTGTTTGTGTTATTCTGTTGTATCCATTTCTGAGGTGAAAAATTATGCGTTGATCAAGATGAAATATTTTGCACAATTAATTCTTTTACCTGACATCATAAGAATTCCCCCTTTTTATAAATGCTTTTAAAAAGCGATTGCGGTAACATCACCCAGATATTCCTTTGTTACTCCCCCCCCCCCCATCCTGACACATTTTCCCAACAGGTCCAGACAACTGATAAGTATCATAGCGTGTTGAGAAAGCTAAAAGCATGAAATAGAGCTAAACAAAAAACATTTGGTAAAAATATTTGTAATCGCACAGATTTATTATTGTTGGTCTTGAGTTTTAAGTTTAGAGTCTATATCTATTAAAAAATTAGTGACTGATATAAACTAATTGTTACAACTACACTTTGTATACTCTTTGCTTTTTTTTTTAAAAGTATTTTTTACGTTCTACTTAAACCTCCATTATATCGTCACCATATTTCCTTATATTGCGTTTTCCTTCTTTTATTCTATCACCGTATTTTATTGCTTAAAAACATTAGCGGGATCTTAAAAATGAAAGTCTAAACAACGAAAAGATTGCTGTGATTAAATTTAGTGTAAAATCTCTAATTGAATTAGGGCTCTCAGGGCCGCCTTCAAGTATCCTGCTTTAAAAAAAAAACTGAACTGACGTACTTCCCTACAGACATAAACAGTTTTTCTCCGATCAATAGTTGACTTCTTCTTAGCTTGATAAGCAGTTTCAAGTCTTTGCATTGAACGTTTCATGCGTTGAATACATATTTGTACATTTTAATTATTATTAAAATTATTCATTTCAAGAGATATATTTTTATTTAATCTGGTTTAGTACTGGTTTCTTATCAAGGGTCGACAGACAACACAAAATAATTCAACTGTCTAATAATATTTAAAAAAAACATACTGTAGAACTTTGTCTAAATTTGAAATAAGATCAAATTGTTGTCACAGCAACCTAACCAGCCCCTTCGCCATACTCAGCTCCTTATCTTATTGATTGGAATTTAACATTCGCTCAGCAGAAAATAAAGTGGGGAATTGAGAAATGTGAATACACTTTACTAAGGCTATCTCACAATACCATCTTCTACTCTAACATTTTTTTTTTACATTTATCTTGAATATTTCTGGATGGTATCGTGAGATCTGTCATGAAGTGTACAGAAAATATTAATTAGTTTGTGCTCTTATTGGTTTTTGGGTGTGGGGGGGGGGCATATTAATGTTAATGTCCAATAATTTTTTAATTATCAAGAATCTAGATGTTTACTTTGCTCAATGCTACGGTGTGATACGGTCTCACCTAATATAGCCTACTGATGAAGCAGACACTATAAAGCGCTAGCCTTAACTCGGGTAACTCGTGCCTGGTGTGAATACAAAAGTTAGGGTCATACGTTTTATGATTGTGTTTGAAACACTGGACTAATTGTTGTTGTTGTGTCTGAAATCAATTTAAAACCTATAACCTTATACTTTATGTTGATAGGTCCAGATAAGCTATTTACCTTTCAAGTGGGCTAAATTCACCCCTTGGTGTTGACTCTTTGTATAACATCTTCTATTCAACTATTAGAATTAGCTTAATAAACCTGTTTAATTGAGTTGATAAACATTGGAGAAGTTTCAAATGCATTTTTTTTATTATCAACTTAAATCTTTTTTTTTCCTTTTATCTCATAACACAGTAAATATATAGTCTTGTATGATGTATCTAAAGGTTAAAGGTTAAACACTTCTATGACTTCCGCATCTAGATCGAATTTGGTAAGAACTATTATTTCATTTCTACTTTCTACTACAGTTCTAGATTTGAAGTATTTTAGTCAGCTGTCTGGAGAAGGGGGGAAAATGTCTAGTTTATTGTAAGAAAAAAAATCTATTTTATCCCAAGTCTTGCTATTGATTAGTTCTGGGGACGAGAAATGCTGACAGCCTCATAAACTTATTTAATAAGGCGAAACAGTTTCAGTGTAGAGAAACTGAAAGCAAATGTAATGTAATTACGTACAGTGTCACATGTCAGAGTACATTCACATACAGTGTCACATGTCAGAGTACATTCACATACAGTGTCATATGTCAGAGTACATTCACATACAGTGTCACATGTCAGAGTACATTCACATACAGTGTCCTATATTAAGAATTAAGGAAATTCACAAAGTAACAATTTGTCAATACGACTTTAAATAATATACACTCTCCTAGTTCCTAGTCTGTATATGTGTATGTGTGCGTGCGACGGAATGAGTGACAGATAGAAGCTATAGACAGAGAATATGTTTTAAATACTTTAAAATGTTAAAAAGAAACATTGAATTGAAGTTTAAACAAAAGAAATGATCCGACCTACAGGAGTATAAAGTAAAAAGTTTGAAACAAAGATTTCGATAAAGGACAGTCCAGTTTATTGACAGTTTTACTGTACATGTTCAAATTTCTACAAAAACTGATACTATTATATCATTGAAATGTTTCCTAAATTAAATGCTCACATTTTGCAAGGCTACTGTAAACCTATGCTCGGCAGACTAATTGTAAATCCGTTTTTGAACTAAAGCCATTTAAAATATTACCTTCACTCTAAGTATTAAAAAGGAAAGCGTAAATGAAAGAAACTTATGCGGCCTGTCATCAGCATATAATGTGTTAATTGCTGGTGGGGCTTGCGAAACATATAACTAGAGACTGACATGCATCCTGGGAAACTTCACTATTGGTGGATCCCTTAGTTCTTTTTTTTTTCTCCCTAGGTCATGATAACCCGAAACAATGTCGAAATGAATCCCAAGGTTCCCCACCAGCAGCCCCGGCCAGAGAGTGGTAAGAAATGACAAACTGCTTCCAGAGCTCATTCCCTAACAGCTTCCGGGTCACATGCCCTAACAGCTTCCGGGTCTCATGCCCTAACAGTTTCCCTACGCCGTCTTGGTAACTGGACACAACCATTGTTTGCTGTGAAGACAACATCACACCTTAAAGCAATTCTCATGCTCCCACACCCAAACTATGCTTAGGATTATGTAAGGAGCTACCAACCCTGATTTCTTCAGAATATATGGAGTCCATTGGAAGAAGACTATTCTCTAATCCAGGTCAGATGTAAAAAGGTTTTCACTAGCATAATCTTTTAATAAAAACAAGAGAGAGAAAGAAAAAAGACAGAAAGAAAAAAAAGAAAGAAAGACAGAAAGAAAGAAAGAATAAAAAAGAAAAATAGATTATGATTATAGTTTCTTTCTTTCAGGTCAAGTTGTGTTCTTTCAGTCTTTTTAACTAACTGGCACTAATCATTACGAGAACTCAAAGTGAGAACACTGAACGTACTAGACTTATTATTGAAGTATACAAATATGACAATAATAAAAGTCCGTGTTAATATATTTGTACAATTGTTTCCAAATTCTCAATACTCTAGAACAAGCTATAACCCCGTCTAGGCCTATTATCAGGGGATACACTGGTAACAATTGCTATAAAGAAAGAGAGAGCTGGTTACAATATAAATACATTCTCTAGATATATATACTTTTCTTTAAAAAAAAAAAAAACAATGTCATAGTGAATGATGGCCTAATAATAATACCCCTGGCAAGCTCCGACTATGAGAATGACATCTCTGGTTCGAGCCTCATTTTAAAACAGAGATGACCAAGAAATTGAACTTGCTACCAACTGAGACAATGACATGCATAATCAGGTGCCAAGTCACTTGTTACCAACTGAGACAATGACATGCATAATCAGGTGCCAACTCTACACGCCATAAATTGGAAGGATTTGTTACACAGCGACACCAAAAGATAGGGCAAGAGATGCAGTCAAAATAATCCGTGAATAATTGGATATTTATCTAACAATTTATTATTCAATATAGTAGACACCTAATCGATATATAACAAATTCGTTTGAAAGGCCAAACAATCGTCTGCTAATGGAGGATTGCTGGCGAGAAATATTTTTAAAAAAAATGGGTTTTAATCATGAACTTGAGACTGTCTATACCCCACACACACAAACACACACCAAATCACGTAAAGCCACACAACTCAAATGAAGAGGTGGGGGAGCAGGAATTCGATAAAAGGAGTGAGAGAGGAAAACAAAAAGAATGCCATCCTGATAGCTACAGACTACTGCAGGTAACTGTCGGCCTCAAATTGATCTTTAGGTTTTCCTAAAAGAGATAGAAGTATAATGTTTGCTAATAAAATATGAAACAAAAAGTAATGTTTGCTTATAAAATATGAGACAAAAAGTAATGTTTGCTTATAAAATATGAGACAAAAAGTAATGTTTGCTAATAAAATATGTGACAAAAAGTAATTTTATGTTTTATTCCATGACTAATTGTGTTGCCTTAATACAAGACATTGATTGGAATACACTTACTAGAGATTAACATCAGTGCCGGCATGTGGAGTTCTATTTCAATGATTTTAAAATTAAAATAAAGTAGAAAAAGTTCAAGGAAAAGTAAGTAATTACTTTGATGAATATTTTAAGGAATGTAGAAAATAACATTAGCAGTTAAGTAATGTTTCACTAAATCAGGATAAAATAACCGAACTCAGGGGAAAAAAAGCCATAGTCAAACAAATTGAAGAGAGAGAAGGCTTTGCTATCGGTGTCTTGTATCTCTTTTGTGATAGTAAAATCACAAAATACTGACCCAAAGGGTGATTTTTATTTCTAGAATCTTTTTAGCTTTTTTATGGATGTTTGTCTCAAACAACGGCCCAAATGGGGTTTGTTTTTTGCCAATGACTTTACCAGCAGCATGTACAGTTACTAAAGATTGCAATCTATGACGTAAATTCCTAAATTTTGAAACACGTAAAGTAGCAATATAAAAAGAGTATAAACTAAACAACTAACAACTCAATAAATGTCCACGTGTCAAACTAATTGGTTAGGCTAGTATTAGGTATTAGCATATATGTCCTCCGTTTGGAACACATCAACTTAAAAAAACAAAAACTAGAACAAACGCAAAATAAAGCCCATGACATTTATAACAAATGAATATTAGATTAAAATTAAAGTAACATCATAATTAAAATCACTAAATTTAGTGACACTTCAGGAGAGAAGACTCAAAAGTAAAGAAGAAATTCTCTACCTAAAACACTGAACCCTAATTTACAAATACAAACAGAAACTTTGCTCAGAAAGATGAAACAAGCCATTTTTGTTTTCCAATATGCTAGGGACATGTTTGCAGACATACTCTTCTTCCCTAGTGGAATGAGTGTCCTGAATCAGTTAGGGGAAAAAATTAATTAAAGCTTATATTAAGCGTAGTTGTATCAATTAGTTTGGATCATTCATATAATTCAATTTATATTGTTTCTGTTTATCACTATTTCATGCTTTTAGCTTTCTCAACTACGCTCTGATCTTATCAATCACTTATCTGGACCACTTGGAAGAGGTACGGGGAAGAAAGAAGGGGATATTTTTATATTTTTCTTGTTTTAGAGATCTTTTTAAGCATGAAATAGGGAAAAGTAGTCAATAAATGTAAACATATAAAAAAAAAAGTAAAAGGAAAATCTTCAGTTAGCATAAAACAACTAAAATTACTCTTAAGTAGTAAGTAACTATTTTCTTTGTAGAAAGAGTTCCTAATTACAAAAATTTTTCCATCTACAAATAAAAAAGGTATTTCCTCCTCTAGGGTTACACGTGTGTGCAGTCATCCATAAACTTACGCTAAATAACAAACGGTGTCTGGAAATCTTTAGGGCTATAAATAACTTTCTGCCAGTTCAATCCTAATGTACGTAAGGTTTTGTTAAGAAACAAACGTTTTCTGGTTTGCTTTTGAATGTCACATAGAGATAGTTTACTTTATAATAAGAATTTGTTGTGCTAATTTGAACCTGGACAAAAACAAGATAACTTATTTATAATACTTCCTAAAACATCTCATATATTTATATATAAATACATAAATATAATAAATATATTTATAAATATATAAATCTATAAATATGTTTGACTGTGCGTTCCGGTATGACCCTCGCCGAGAGCAAAAGGAATTAGACTGATTCAGTTAAGTTGGTCTTAGAGTGCCTGGGTCAATAGAAAAAAAAATACCATGATATACAAGATATATGCATTCTCATGTACGATATTTGCCTCTTCAGACTTGGCTTATTAGGTGACAGCAGTGTACAGCACATTGTGGCCCGATTCAATGGAAAAAAAAACATCTGTAATTCATATATTGTCTTTGAAGACGGGAGTTATATATATATATATATATATATATATATATATATATATATATATATATATATATATATATATATATATATATATATATATATATATATACACACACACAATAAAGAGACACGACAGACAGAAATGACAAGAGATAGGTTGTCACATAGATAGATAGATAGATAGATAGATAGATAGATAGATAGATAGATAAATAGATAGATAGATAGATAGATAGATAGATAGATAAATAGATAGATAAATAGATAGATAGATAGATAGATAGATAGATAGATAGATAGATAGATAAATAGATAGATAGATAGATAGATAGATAGATAGATAGATAAATAGATAGATAGATAGATATAGATAGATTAGATAGATAGATAGATTAGATAGATAGATAGATAGATAGATAGATAGATAGATAGATAGATAGATAGATAGATAAATAGATAGATAGATAGATAGATAGATAGATAGATAGATAGATAGATAAATAGATAGATAGATAGATAGATAGATAGATAGATAGATAGATAGATAGACAGGTAGATAGATAGATAGATAGATAGATAGATAGATAGATAGATAGACAGGTAGATAGATAGATAGATAGATAGATAGATAAATAGATAGATAGATAGATAGATAGATAGATAGATAGATAGATAGATAAATAGATAGATAGATAGATATAGATAGATTAGATAGATTAGATAGATAGATAGATAGATAGATAGATAGATAGATAGATAGATAGATAGATAGATAGATAGATAGATTAGATAGATAGATAGATAGATAGATAGATAGATAGATAGACAGGTAGATAGATAGATAGATAGATAGATAGATAGATAGATAGATAGATAGATAGATAGATAGATAGACAGGTAGATAGATAGATAGATAGATAGATAGATAGATAGATAGATAGACAGGTAGATAGATAGATAGATAGATAGATAGATAGATAGACAGGTAGATAGATAGATAGATAGATAGATAGATAGATAGATAGATAGATAGATAGACAGGTAGATAGATAGATAGATAGATAGATAGATAGATAGATAGATAGATAGATAGATAGATAGATAGATAGATAGACAGGTAGATAGATAGATAGATAGATAGATAGATAGATAGATAGATAGATAGATAGATAAATAGATAGATAGATAGATAGATAGATAGATAGACAGGTAGATAGATAGATAGATAGATAGATAGATAGATAGATAGATAGATAGATAGACAGGTAGATAGATAGATAGATAGATAGATAGATAGATAGATAGATAGATAGATAGATAGATAGATAAATAGATAGATAGATAGATATAGATAGATTAGATAGATAGATAGATTAGATAGATAGATAGATAGATAGATAGATAGATAGATAGATAGATTAGATAGATAGATAGATAGATAGATAGATAGATAGATAGATAGATAGATAAATAGATAGATAGATAGATATAGATAGATTAGATAGATAGATAGATTAGATAGATAGATAGATAGATAGATAGATAGATAGATAGATAGATAGATAGATAGATAGATAGATTAGATAGATAGATAGATAGATAGATAGATAGATAGATAGATAGAGCTTTTTATTCATCTTTTCTTGTTTTTTTTTAAAATGGCTTGTGTTATCCATTACTAGTTTATCTAACTAGCTATGTACCTAGCAACACATCTATCTATCAGCTATCTACCTAGCAACAAATCTATCTCTCTATCTAACTAGCGACACATCTTTCTATCTATCTACCTAGAGACACATCTATCTATCAGCTATCTACCTAGCAACACATCTTTCTATCTCTCTACCTAGCGACACATCTATCTTTCTATCTACCTAGCGACACATCGATCTTTCTATCTACCTAGCGACACATCGATCTAGCAGTTACTTACCCAACTACTTATCTACTTAGTTGCCTTGTGTGTTCCTAACAAAACAAGATTGTCAGCTTTTGTTTTCTTTCTGACCATTTTCTCTGTTTCTCTCTTTCCTTCAATCTTTAATTAACGAAGCTTCAAATTGTATTAGTGGATTAACTATCAAGAGATTATGTTGATGTGTGTTTAGCTGGGGGGGGGGGGGGAGAAGTTGTATCCTGTATAAGTTATTTCATGTCAAGGTATATATATTGAATGTTGCAATGAGTATTATACTATAAAGTGGGGAAATTATTTACCAGGTATATACGTGCTCGTGCAGGTGGGAAATTATTGATCGTTGTTGTATTGTAAGACGAATGGAGAGATTGTATTGAATGATTGAATGTAAATATTTATTCGTCATTTCATATGTTTTACGTTTGTTGTATGTTTGTGTAATATTTTGAATGGCTGCCTGGTCGTGCGTTATGTTGGTTATCTGAAGACCTTCTTTTGGAGGAGGCCAAACAAAAATTACAATTCTATTATAATGCTGATTGCTCCACTGAATATATAAGGCCCAAAAAGTGAGATGTTGGGGGAGAGGCGTTTCATTGGAAACTAATGGGGGGGGGGGCGTTATAATGCAGGCAGATGAAAAAAAAAAACAACTGATGGGCCTAAGTAGTGATTGTCCATTCTCTATATTCAGGAGTTTTTTCAACCGTAGCGCAGCAAGGGTATCTGCTTACTGTATAAGATGATTTATGCTAATTTTATCTCTCAATATCCCATAAAATACTGCGCTACATAAATCGTGTATCGATGAGACTGATCACTGAATCTGAAATTAGCGCATTGACCTACTACAAGCTCAATACAGGTCTCTATCTCAAACTAATTATCGAAGATCTATTTCATCAGCAGACGATCTCCCAATTTATAACGTAACAAAGATAAGATATAAATCTCAAGCCTGGACATAAAAAGTATACAGACAGAGCACATTGGAGAGATATCGATCTGTAAGCCCAATCTGGGATCACAGCAAGGCCAGCGTGTTGATTCCACCGCCGGCATCCTGCTGTCCCCCGTGGAGTCTGTTATCAGCACATCATTAGTGTATGTCCTAGTGTAGCACTTTTATTTTTTGGTAATCAGTTTTAAGAAGATCTGAACTGGACACTCTTATATATTTTGGTAGTCTCAGTCTTTAGAAGAACTAAACTAAATCTAGGTTTATTATTTTATTAATTTCAGTCTTTAAAAGAAGTAATTTATGTTTTTTTTTAAATGTAATCCTGGATAATGGTCTAAGGAAGGGGTCTCAAACACGTGGCCCGCGGGCCACATGTGGCCCACGAAACAATTTTGAGTGGCCCGCGGCCACGTCCGCGAATTCAAAGAAAATTAGATAAAATTTACAATGACCACATATAAGCCTTGAAATGATTTACAACTGCACAAATCAGTAAATGAGGTATCCGCCCACTGCAAGCGAAGATTCTGTGAAGGCAAGCTTTGTTGTTAGCGAGATGATAGCAAAGGCATCACGACCATTCACTGAAGGCCAGTTTGTAAAAGAGTGTATGCTACAGGCGTGTGAAATTATCTGCCCCAATAAAAAGAAAATCTTCGAAGGCATAAGTTTGTCTTCGAACACAGTTGCAAGCAGGATCACCGAGTCCGCGACAAATGTTCAACAGCAACTGATTGCCGCTGCAAAAGACTTTGTAGCATATTCCATTGCACTGGACGAGTCTACTGGTGTAACAGACACCGCATACTGTGTCTTATTCATTCGTGGGGTCGCCGGAAACTTGAACATTGTTGAAGAGCTATTAGACTTACTACCCATGAAAGAAACGATGACTGGACGCGACGTGTTTCAAGAACTGGAAGCTTGTATTGACAGGTGGGGGCTACCATGGGAAAAAACTTGTTTCAGTGGCTACGGACGGTGCACCAGCAATGTGTTCAGAGAAGGTTAGTGTTGTTGGATTAATGGTAGAGAAACGAATCAGCTCAGCTTGGCGGAACCTTTTGCAGCCATACACTTTTTGCATTCTGCATATAGAAGCACTCTGTGGCAAAAGTCTACAAATGAAGAACGTGATGGATGTTGTCGTGAAGACGGTGAACTTCATACGTGCACTGTTCTGAAGCAAAAATACGCTGATATTGGTGTCCCAGATTTCTAACAGTTTCTTCCCAAAGAGAAGTTTTCAAACTTATTCTGCGAAGCTGCTAGAATTCTAGCGATGTTTGGGAGTACGTACGTTTGCGAACAGTTTTTTTTCCAAAATGATCAACAAAAAAACAGCATTACTATCAAGACTGACTGATAAGCATCTGAGAGCAACCTTGCGGCTTGCCACTACACGCGACTTCAGGCCTAACGTCGATGGTCTGGTCTCTGCCAAACGCTCTCAACTGAGTCGACAGAAACATGAGTGGCGAGCCATCTGCAGTAGACCTAGAAATTATAGCTGTTGTTTTTTGGGGGAACTACAGTTTCTGCTTTTTAATAAGTGACATAGACAACGTCAACTTATTTTAGTAAACTAAACTGCCTGTGCATGTAATAAACTACACTACACAAAGATAAAGGCACATTCCTCGTCCCATATGCTAGGACGAATTTGTACAAATACTCCTTCTTCCCTAGTGCTATTAGAGCATGGAATGGGTTGCCTGAGCTAGCCAGGAAAACCAGTGACTTTGCAGAATTTAAGTCATTGGTTAATATGCATGACTAAATGCATGACGCGTAGGACGTAATCATCTTCTTTTTTGAAGTAACGTCTGTATTATATAAAATAAGAAGATAAATGTAATTAATAATTATAAGAAACTTTATTTTAGCATTTAACTGCAGTGACAGTAGTGTTCGTAAAATTTCATGAAAAAAACATTCTCTTTTTGTGGTGCGGCCCGCTGAATGGTTGTTACTTTCCACTGTGGCCCACATGCTGAAATGAGTTTGAGACCCCTGGTCTAAGACTTGGTGGTCGGTGTAGACACCATTAGTAAGCACTAAGATTATATTTGAGATTAGTTTCTAAATTATGAAGTATATAACAAAAACAAACAAATAGCACGTAAGGGGCCAGTAAGGGAGCGACACATTTATGACAGAATAAAGTTTAGTTATGAAATAACTTCATGCTAGACTAAGCATAGAGAAGCAGTTCAAGAACGCGAAGGGCCTTATAGAGACATGTTTGTGGGGATCCTACCCTCTTCTAAAGGCTTGAATGTCAATGCAATCGATGAATGCTTGGAAAATGGCACATTACAGTATTTGTATTCATGGAACCTGGAACCTGCATGGACGCTGGTCTCAAAAACGTCTCTAACGATTTTCCTATAAATTCAGCTGTTGGCCATATGGGGAAACTCAAGTTTGATAGTTATAATTTTTTAAAGTATATAAAAAATACTTAAATTTGGCTATAAATTATAGTAAAACAAACATAGCGTGGTCAATGATATTATACCAATAACTGAGTAGTTTATTCAATTTAATGTCGATTAAAATTTATTGATCTAAGCTTTGCTTATATTTTTACATAAATCTATTTAGAGCACGTCTAGATTATATATCTAGATTAGTTAAAGAGATCTAAATCCAATGCGTTTAATTAAAAGTACCAATAAAAAAGTGTTAGATAAAGCCCGCTGGACTAGTGGGTAGAATTGCTCGTACAAGAGGCTGACGAGTTCGATACCTTGTTAAGCCTAATATTTTCTATTCTCTAAGTTCAATAGTGAACGTATTGTCTCTTAAAATGTGTATTTTTGTTATGTTTTTCTGGTTAAATATTTAGTATTCATATTTTTTATCTTTTATTATTTTTTGTTTGTTTGATGGTGAAGCACTGGGAAGCTGCACTCTTTGCACTGTCTGATCCTGGCAGATTACGTTAGGCCGGTTAAGTCTCGATGAAAATTGTCAAGAAATAGAACAACACAAAGACCTTCCAGGAGTACAGCAAGAAGCACGCACCTCCTATTCGGTAAATACAGCCTAGCAACATGGCAATTAGCACAACTTCTCAATCAAACATCCAGGTCTACGATTAGTGGAGCATTGACCACGTGACCATTGAGCGTTGAAAGCAAAAACAATTAACACTGCCGACCAGAAATCGTAAGATCTGGATGGTCGTGTATGAAGTTAACCTGGTGTCTGTGATGCTGTTAGGTCTGGTTTTTGCCCTGGTCTTTAATTCACATTGTATTCACCAATTTTTCTTCACAACTGTTCTAATATTATGCTTTTATTTATCTAATATTAAGTCTCTGTTGACGATAGGTATATTATCTATAATACATCACTTATTGAGCTGTAAAGCGCATTATCATAAATCACTTCTAGAGTTGTTAAGTTTATAATCATGCATCACTACTTCAGTTGTAAGATGTATTATCACACACTAGTTATTGATTAACTGTATTATTATATATACACTTATTGAGTTATTAAGCATATTATCATACATCACCTGTTATAATCTTTAGTGTATTATCATATATCAATTGTTGTGTTCTCGAGTCTATTATCAGACATCTCTTATTCAGTTGCTAAGTGTATTATTTTACAGTACAAGTCAACCTGAAGTTCGGCTTTGCACGGAGACTTCTTTTTTCTTCTACCCATCTTTCTGGCATCATCTGACAAGTCAAGTGGCTACTGAAGTACTCTTAGACCAGGCTTCAAGAGAGTCATGTATTGGAGTAGTCCCAACGTAAGATAATTTCACAAACTTATTGATTTTGAAGAGGCCAACGAGGGGAGGCTAACCGATCACTACTAAGGGAAGTAATTACTTTCACCTTCCGTTTGGAGCGAGTGAAATAAATGTAGCAGTTACAAAATGTCGCCGATTATTGAATTATAAATGAACGTTTAAGTAAGACAAGAATTTAAGTAAGTCAGAGAGTCATTGACGAAATGAAATAGGCAGTCCAAGAGTCATTGACGAAATGATATAGGCAGTCCAAGAGTCATTGACGAAATGATATAGGCAGTCCAAGAGTCATTGACGAAATGATATAGGCAGTCAGAGAGTCATTGACGAAATGAAATAGGCAGTCAAAGAGTCATTGACGAAATGATATAGGTAGTCAAAGAGTTATTGACGAAATGATATAGGCAGTCAACGAGTCATTGACGAAATGATATAGGCAGTCAAAGAGTTATTGACGAAATGATATAGGTAGTCAAAGAGTCATTGACGAAATGATATAGGCAGTCCAAGAGTCATTGACAAAATGATATAGGCAGTCCAAGAGTCATTAAGGAAATGATATAGGCAGTCCAAGAGTCATTGACGAAATTATATAGGCAGTCCAAGAGTCATGGACGAAATGATATAGGCAGTCAAAGAGTCATTGACGAAATGATATAGGCAGTCAGAGAGTCATTGACGAAATGAAATAGGCAGTCAAAGAGTCATTGACGAAATGATATAGGTAGTCAAAGAGTTATTGACGAAATGATATAGGTAGTCAAAGAGTCATTGACGTAATGATATAGGTAGTCAAAGAGTCATTGACGAAATGATATAGGTAGTCAAAGAGTCATTGACGAAATGATATAGGCAGTCAAAGAGTCATTGACAAAATGATATAGGCAGTCCAAGAGTCATTAAGGAAATGATATAGGCAGTCCAAGAGTCATTGACGAAATGATATAGGCAGTCCAAGAGTCATTAAGGAAATGATATAGGCAGTCCAAGAGTCATTAAGGAAATGATATAGGCAGTCCAAGAGTCATTGACGAAATGAAATAGGCAGTCCAAGAGTCATTGACGAAATGATATAGGCAGTCCAAGAGTCATTGACGAAATGATATAGGCAGTCCAAGAGTCATTGACGAAATGATATAGGCAGTCAGAGAGTCATTGACGAAATGAAATAGGCAGTCAAAGAGTCATTGACGAAATGATATAGGTAGTCAAAGAGTTATTGACGAAATGATATAGGCAGTCAACGAGTCATTGACGAAATGATATAGGCAGTCAAAGAGTTATTGACGAAATGATATAGGTAGTCAAAGAGTCATTGACGAAATGATATAGGCAGTCCAAGAGTCATTGACAAAATGATATAGGCAGTCCAAGAGTCATTAAGGAAATGATATAGGCAGTCCAAGAGTCATTGACAAAATTATATAGGCAGTCCAAGAGTCATTGACGAAATGATATAGGCAGTCAAAGAGTCATTGACGAAATGATATAGGCAGTCAGAGAGTCATTGACGAAATGAAATAGGCAGTCAAAGAGTCATTGACGAAATGATATAGGTAGTCAAAGAGTTATTGACGAAATGATATAGGTAGTCAAAGAGTCATTGACGTAATGATATAGGTAGTCAAAGAGTCATTGACGAAATGATATAGGTAGTCAAAGAGTCATTGACGAAATGATATAGGCAGTCCAAGAGTCATTGACAAAATGATATAGGCAGTCCAAGAGTCATTAAGGAAATGATATAGGCAGTCCAAGAGTCATTAAGGAAATGATATAGGCAGTCCAAGAGTCATTGACGAAATGATATAGGCAGTCAAAGAGTCATTGACGAAATGATATAGGTAGTCAAAGAGTCATTGACGAAATTATATAGGTAGTCAAAGTGTCATTGACAAAATTATATAGGTAGTCAAAGAGTCATTGACGAAATGATATAGGTAGTCAAAGAGTCATTGACGAAATGATATAGGCAGTCAAAGAGTCATTGACGTAATGATATAGGTAGTCAAAGAGTCATTGACAAAATTATATAAGCAGTCAAAGAGTCATTGACGAAATGATATAGGCAGTCCAAGAGTCATTGACGAAATGATATAGGCAGTCCAAGAGTCATTGAAGAAATGATATAGGCAGTCCAAGAGTCATTGACAAAATTATATAGGCAGTCCAAGAGTCATTGACGAAATGATATAGGCAGTCAAAGAGTCATTGACGAAATGATATAGGCAGTCAGAGAGTCATTGACGAAATGAAATAGGCAGTCAAAGAGTCATTGACGAAATGATATAGGTAGTCAAAGAGTTATTGACGAAATGATATAGGTAGTCAAAGAGTCATTGACGTAATGATATAGGTAGTCAAAGAGTCATTGACGAAATGATATAGGTAGTCAAAGAGTCATTGACGAAATGATATAGGCAGTCCAAGAGTCATTGACAAAATGATATAGGCAGTCCAAGAGTCATTAAGGAAATGATATAGGCAGTCCAAGAGTCATTAAGGAAATGATATAGGCAGTCCAAGAGTCATTGACGAAATGATATAGGCAGTCAAAGAGTCATTGACGAAATGATATAGGCAGTCCAAGAGTCATTGACGAAATGATATAGGCAGTCCAAGAGTCATTGACGAAATGATATAGGCAGTCAGAGAGTCATTGACGAAATGAAATAGGCAGTCAAAGAGTCATTGACGAAATGATATAGGTAGTCAAAGAGTTATTGACGAAATGATATAGGCAGTCAACGAGTCATTGACGAAATGATATAGGCAGTCAAAGAGTTATTGACGAAATGATATAGGTAGTCAAAGAGTCATTGACGAAATGATATAGGCAGTCCAAGAGTCATTGACAAAATGATATAGGCAGTCCAAGAGTCATTAAGGAAATGATATAGGCAGTCCAAGAGTCATTGACAAAATTATATAGGCAGTCCAAGAGTCATTGACGAAATGATATAGGCAGTCAAAGAGTCATTGACGAAATGATATAGGCAGTCAGAGAGTCATTGACGAAATGAAATAGGCAGTCAAAGAGTCATTGACGAAATGATATAGGTAGTCAAAGAGTTATTGACGAAATGATATAGGCAGTCCAAGAGTCATTGACAAAATGATATAGGCAGTCCAAGAGTCATTAAGGAAATGATATAGGCAGTCCAAGAGTCATTGACAAAATTATATAGGCAGTCCAAGAGTCATTGACGAAATGATATAGGCAGTCAAAGAGTCATTGACGAAATGATATAGGCAGTCAGAGAGTCATTGACGAAATGAAATAGGCAGTCAAAGAGTCATTGACGAAATGATATAGGTAGTCAAAGAGTCATTGACGAAATGATATAGGCAGTCATAGAGTCATTGACGAAATGATATAGGCAGTCAAAGAGTCATTGACGAAATGATATAGGCAGTCAAAGAGTCCATAACTCCAAGACCGGAGCTTATGCTAGAGAAAGAAACCCAAAATCACTGCCATATATATCAATACTGCAGGAATGAGCTCCCTTTTTCTGTATAGAACAAAATTAATTAATTACCCCTTAATTGGTTAGTTTTTTAATAGTTCCTATATTTTTATCAATTATGAATAATTATGAAACATTTCTACTTGATCCGAGAAGAGGAATTAGGAGACAAAACGTGACAGGTGCAACACGTTAAAAGGGGGATAACTCCATTTATACAGCCACATCTCTCAATTAATTACCGATAATTAATTAACGAATTTGCTGAATGTTTTGATTGATTCATGTTTTTTTAGAAACAATAAATAATTGTGTAAAGTTTTAAGACGATCTGAGCAAGGGTGTCCCTAAAGCGTTTTCTTTGTAAGCCTTGCCAACGCTTTCCTTCCCTTAATTGGCCATACAGGAGTCGCTTAGGGATGCTAAGGGCGGTCTTCCATTCTACCAGATATGTATTGTTTTGCTAAAAAGATATAATTCTCAGCAAATGCTTAACTTTATGCACTCGATAAAGAATTGCAGACGTCTGAAAAGTTATCTTTTAACAACAAATAGTTTCTTGGCATTGCATCAGAACAGTTGTTCTTAAACGAAGTCCCGAAGGGGGGTCCGAAGAAAGATGAAAATTATATACATTAAAAATAACTTCTTCACTAAAGGCCAGTTTATCCAATCGGATAATTTTAATAATAATCAACACGCCTTTAACTACAGTTGAATATGTCTGTAAAGTACTTTTTTTTATGACGACCTAAACCAAAGATTTAAAGACATTCTTCACTTGGATATTCCCGACTGAGTATTGAATCTTTTAGTTCGCGAACAAACTCTGATCATAATCATATGTAAATCCAGTGCTTTTTTGTGACGGTACGCAGTGGTAAGCGTACCGGCACCTTTTTCAATGTTTGGAAAAATTATTACTTTTCTTGTAATTTAACGTTTATTATTAATAGTTAAAAGTTAGTCAATCCATCACTGAGTACAGGCACCTATTTATTTACAAAAAAAAGCCCTGTGTAAATCCATATTGATACAGAAGAAGCTATTTAAAATATCCACAAACGAGGAACTTAATCCAATGCCTGAACAAGGCGACCACAAATTTCTGGTCTCAAAAACATATTTCAGTTTTATAGTCTGCATTATGGGTCATTGTACAGAAGTTCTTAAATTGGCGGTTGCTACTTACAAACATTGAGGCGAACATAAATACACTCATAAAATATCATTAGCCTATCCTCATCCAATTTTTTGTATATTTTATTTTAAACAAATGTTATAATCTTTATTGAAAGTGTAATAGCCTTACGTAACGATATTCTTATAATACATTTATAACAATATACTATGCATTTATGTAGCTTTTTTTCACCTAGGGGTCCGTGGGAAAGTTTTGACTATATAAAAAACAGTTTGAGAACCTCTGCATCAGAAAACATTCAGTCGATTACTTTTAATACTCGATTACATTGATAGTCTTCACACTCGCGATATCTTTGTTCTTTTACTTCAGTATCAAAAACAACGTGATTCTGTTGTTGGTTATAAGACAGAGTTGTTTCCCCCGACAGAAATTATTTCACTGATGTTATCAACTACGAGAACCAGCTCCACCCATCCCCCCCCCTCACCGACAACGTTTTGTTTATCTGAAGCACACGTGCGTTTAACAGCAAAAAAAAAAAAGGAGCACACATTTGAGTTTTTCTCCGTGGGTAATGTTAAGTTAATGTTAGGTTTGTGTTAAGTGTGGCAAGATAGTCAGTGATGAAAGAACAAACACAACACTTGTGTCTGTCAGGAGCACTATCTTTGCATAGGTCATGTGACCCAGGGCTGGGGTGAAAATAAAATTCTGCATCAACCGAATTCTGCTCATTCCAGAAGGAAAATTATGACAAGGGAAGTGAGCGTGGAACGTGAGCTCAAACCTACTGGACAGGATTTACACACTCCCACTCTCGCGACAAACACACATACACAACTATAAGCACCCCCACACACTCACACACTCAAAACACACATGTATTATCCATGGATTGAGAGAGCTCGGATCTGAATATCAAGGCGAATTATAAAGTATTACGTCATAATTTCTTATAATATTTTACAATGTGCATTAAGTAAAATAAGATTCTCAGACAGCATTCCCAAAGGTATTCTGACAATAAACATTAGATAGACAACATTTTTAAGGTATGCAGAAAATATTCTTAGGTATTCAGACATTTTTAAGGTATTCAGAAAATATTCTTAGGTATTCAGAAAATATTCTTAGGTATTCATACATTTTTAAGGTATTCAGAAAATATTCTTAGTTATTCAGACAACATTTTTAAGGTATTCAGAAAATATTCTTAGGTATTCAGACATTTTTAAGGTATTCAGACATTTTTAAGGTATTCAGAAAATATTCTTAGGTATTCAGACTTTTTTAAGGTATTCAGAAAATATTCTTAGGTATTCAGACAGCATTTTTAAGGTATTCAGAAAATATTCTTAGGTATTCAGACATTTTTAAGGTATGCAGAAAATATTCTTAGGTATTCAGACAACATTTTTAAGGTATTCAGAAAATATTCTTAGGTATTCAGACATTTTTAAGGTATTCAGACATTTTTAAGGTGTTCAGAAAATATTCTTAGGTATTCAGACTTTTTTAAGGTATTCAGAAAATATTCTTAGGTATTCAGACAGCATTTTTAAGGTATTCAGAAAATATTCTTAGGTATTCAGACATTTTTAAGGTATGCAGAAAATATTCTTAGGTATTCAGACAACATTTTTAAGGTATGCAGAAAATATTCTTAGGTATTCAGAAAATATTCTTAGGTATTCAGACATTTTTAAGGTATTCAGAAAATATTCTTAGGTATTCAGACATTTTTAAGGTATTCAGAAAATATTCTTAGGTATTCAGACAACATTTTTAAGGTATTCAGAAAATATTCTTAGGTATTCAGACATTTTTAAGGTATGCAGAAAATATTCTTAGGTATACAGACAACATTTTTAAGGTATGCAGAAAATATTCTTAGGTATACAGACAACATTTTTAAGGTATGCAGAAAATATTCTTAGGTAATCAGACAACACTAGCAAGTAAGGCATTAATACAACATTTTAAAGTGTTCAGACACTATGCGTTATGGTATTCAAACAATATACTTTAGGTATTCAGACAGTATTCTTTTAAGTATTCAGACAATATACTTTTAGGTATTCTAAGCGTATGCTGATTGGTATTCAGACAATAAATCTTAAAAATATAGAGTCTGTTTTTGTAACTTTTTATAACTGTTGTATTTTAGCACTAAAAATACAATTGAAAAGCCTATCACGTTTGTGAACTAAGAAACCAATGCAATGTTTTTTAATGGCAAAAAATACAAAACAATGGACGAACTCTTTCTATTTTCTGAAACTAAAATCGATATGAAACTTTTTGATAACAGAATTTCAAGGTCATCAAAACATCTTTCAACGTGTGATGAAGGCGATACTAAATGTGTACTGGAGACAGCAAGACGTGTTATGAAGGCGATACTAAATGTTTACTGGAGACAGCAAGACGTGCGATGAAGGCGATACTAAATGTGTACTGGAGACAGCAAGACGTGTGATGAAGGCGATACTAAATGTGTACTGGAGACAGCAAGACGTGCGGTGAAGGCGATACTAAATGTGTACTGGAGACAGCAAGACGTGCGATAGGACGCTCTTCAATGGAAGACTAGTGTTTCCGTCTAATGTTATTGTAGTCAGGGTTATTGGAATGCTTACTTCGCTACATGAAACGTACCCCTTGTGATCTATAGGGTAGATGATGTAAACATTTCTATGACCGAAGGTTAACGAGGATGTCATGTAGCCAGCACAACGAGCAACCATCTTACTTTCCCCAACTAATGTCAGGTACTCATTAGAATCCCGAAATCATAAAAATTCCAATCTTCACTGAGATTTGAACCCGGGACACTTTGCTACGGAAGTCAAGCGTTTTACCCCTCCGCCACCACGGAAAAACACGATTTAATATGATAAGGCCTCTAGATAGTTCAATTTAACTCTTTATCTCGTAATAATTTTTCCACGTTTTGACAGAGTTGTTAATTTTTCAGATTTGTACATTCTACCCTGTTATGATTAAACTTAAATAACATTTCTTGTTTGTAATCAGAAAATATTACTTTTGGTATAGAATTATAGGAGAATGCATGTTCTTTTTATGTAACGCAAATAAAACCAAACATTAATTTAATGAGGTAAAATCAACGATGATATCGTTAATTAGGAGCGAAAGAGTTAAATGCATATTTATAGACTACTTTATATCATTGATGTCTTAGACGTAAAACAGTGTTCAGTTATAGCCATGGCCGAATTTACCTATAGGTAACAAATCCTATAGCTTAGGGCCCCCCAAAAGATATTTAGTATTGAGATATAATATCTGGACATGTGAAAGGCCTCCAAAAAGTCCTATATCGCAAATAGCTTTGGGCCTTTCAAGTCTAATTCCAAATAGGTCTATCTATTATTTGAAGATTTGTTTACGGCTAATTATATCCCAAAGTAAAGTATGTTTTTAGCTTTAAAAAATCAAAAGGGTTAAAAAGCAAATTTATCTGAATTAACTAGATCTAAGGGCGGATCTAGACTTGTTTAATGGGAAAGGCGAATTTTTTTTTCTAACCTTACATTAAATTCACCAAAGCCTAACCCAAAACCTTTATATGTAAAGAGAAAGAACTCTATAAAAGGAAGAACAGTGTTTCTTAACCGTTTATTTATGAATAAAAAATTATCTTAGAGCTATCCTTTTAAACAGCCAGGGAGTTTGTTCCCACGGTCTGGAGACTAGATTTATATATATATATATATATATATATATATATATACACATGTGTGTGTGTGCATATGTGTGTATATGTGTGTATGTGTGTGTGTGCGCGCGTGTGTGTGTGTGTGTGTGTTTTAAATCTGATAAAGTAAGTTTAAATAATTATATCTAGGCAACAAAATTCAGAATGCTAGACCATAACGAAAGGAGCATTTTATTGTAAGTACACTTACAATTTAACGACTCACCTTCATTCATTTCAAACGATGAAGTATCCAATTTAAAAAACAAAACACATCAACAACTACTACCAAACGTTTAGTAAAATAACCAATGACTAGAACAACTTACCCTCAAGAATCGACACCGGCATCTATTATAACTCTAGGAAATGTAACGAGGACCAGAATTTACGCTCACACACACACTAAAAAAAAAGAATGTCTTGTCTACAAGACGAGTGGGAGGCTACTCTTAGATTCCCAGACTCGCTTCCAACACTTTATATATAGCCTGACGTCTCTGCGATTTGTCTCGCAGGACTGGACTCACTCAAACTAGGGGAGGGGAAAGGTTTGTTTAATTTCTTTTCTACTGCTGGTCTTACTTTTTCTACTTTAGGCTCAAGGCGGCAGTGAGCAGAGAATAGGTAAGCTGGAGAATAGAGAAGAAAATATCACGGGGTTAAAGGTTACAGTGTGGGAAATCCTTACTTTGTTTATGGACGAAGTTCATTGTGACGTCTATACAGTTTTTCTTTTATTTATCGTTAGGGTTGCCCTAAAAAAAGTGAATCTCAAAACTCAATCTTCCCACTGGAGTCACTCTTTCCACTGGACTCTTATCTTTCCACTGGACTCAATCTTTCTATCTTGACTCAAACTTTCCACTGAAATCAATCTTTCTACTAAACTCAAACTTTCCACTGAAATCAATCTTTCTACTGGACTCAAACTTTCCACTGTAATCAATCTTTCTACTTGACTCAAACTTTCCACTGAAATCAATCTTTCTACTGGACTCAAACTTTCCACTGTAATCAATCTTTCTACTTGACTCAAACTGTCCACTGAAATCAATCTTTCTACTTGACTCAAACTTTCCACTGAAATCAATCTTTCTACTTGACTCAAACTTTCCACTGAAATCAATCTTTATACTGGACTCAAACTTTCCACTGTAATCAATCTTTCTACTGGACTCAAACTTTCCACTGTAATCAATCTTTCTACTTGACTCAAACTTTCCACTGAAATCAATCTTTCTAAGGGACTCTATCTTTCCACTGTAATCATTTTTTCAATGGACTCATTCTTTCCACTTTAATCACTGGACTCATTCTTGTTATTGTATTCATATTATTCCACTGGACTCGCTACTCTTTCGTCTCATAGATTTCTTATTTGAAACTAGTTAATGGAAAAGACACGAATATAATAGACACAATTTATTTAGATCTCTTTAAGTTTGCATTAAGAAACTGCAATGTATTATATACATGTGCACCAAGATTTATCTTTCACAATCAATATCACTCGATAAAATTTTTAAAATGGATTGTTTCTTTACAGAGTTCATACATACCATGTGACTATCAGTCATCGAAATCGAAATGCATATCCCTCACTATCGAAAAAAACTGGAGCCAACAGTACAAGTAGAAATCTTCGACTACAATCTAATGTTAAGTCAGTCATACATTTATCAAGCTTTCAATTAATCAAGTGGCTGACTTAACTAGCTGCCTAAATCTGAACTGAGTATTATAGCTAGTGGACAAGTTTCATAAATGACTCAGTTTTAGGAAAGGGAAATGTTGAATGAAAATAAATGAAACTTTTGGAAATATTTATGGAGTTGATTATAAAGTGGAAATGTTGAATGAAATATAGCACGTGGAAATGTTGAATGAAATATAGCACGTGGAAATGTTGAATGAAATATAGCACGTGAAAATGTTGAATGAAATATAGCACGTAAAAATGTTGAATGAAATATAGCACGTGAAAATGTTGAATGAAATATAGCACGTGGAAATGTTGAATGAAATATAGCAAGTGAAAATGTTGAATGAAATATAGCAAGTGAAAATGTTGAATGAAATATAGCACGTGAAAATGTTGAATGAAATATAGCACGTGAAAATGTTGAATGAAATATAGCACGTGGAAATGTTGAATGAAATATAGCACGTGGAAATGTTGAATGAAATATAGCAAGTGAAAAGGTTGAATGAAATATAACACGTGAAAAATGTTGAATGAAATATAGCAAGTGAAAATGTTGAATGAAATATAGCACGTGAAAATGTTGAATGAAATATAGCATGTGGAAATGTTGAATGAAATATAGCATGTGGAAATGTTGCAGGAAATATAGCACGTGAGAATGTTGAATGAAATATAGCACGTAGAAATGTTGAATGAAATATAGCAGGTGAAAATGTTGAATGAGATAAAGCACGTTAAAATGTTGAATGAAATATAGCAAGTGAAAATGTTGAATGAAATATAGCACGTGAAAATGTTGAATGAAATATAGCAAGTGAAAATGTTGAATGAAATATAGCACGTGAAAATTTTGAATGAAATATAGCACGTGGAAATGTTGAATGAAATATAGCAGGTGAAAATGTTGAATGAAATATAGCAAGTGAAAAGGTTGAATGAAATATAACACGTGAAAAATGTTGAATGAAATATAGCATGTGGAAATGTTGCAGGAAATATAGCACGTGAGAATGTTGAATGAAATATAGCACGTAGAAATGTTGAATGAAATATAGCAGGTGAAAATGTTGAATGAGATAAAGCACGTTAAAATGTTGAATGAAATATAGCAAGTGAAAATGTTGAATGAAATATAGCACGTGAAAATGTTGAATGAAATATAGCAAATGAAAATGTTGAATGAAATATAGCACGTGAGAATGTTGAATGAAATATAGCACGTGAAAATGTTGAATGAAATATAGCACGTGGAAATGTTGAATGAAATATAGCAAGTGAAAAGGTTGAATGAAATATAACACGTGAAAAATGTTGAATGAAATATAGCATGTGGAAATGTTGAATGAAATATAGCACGTAGAAATGTTGAATGAAATATAGCACGTGAAAATGCTGACTGAGTAACTAAATAATGAGTCTTTGGTGTTTTGTTACACTTTTAAAACACACTTGTTACTATAAATAGTCAACATTATTGTCTTGTTATTCTCTGTCGCTAATTATGTCCTTGATTATGTCTCGTGGCAGGTAGGTTACATTACATACGTTCATCCACCAGGTTTCTGTCTTGTCTTCCTGAAAATCTTTTGAAATGTTCGTTTCCAATTCTGTTCTCTTCTATTCTTTACTGGCATTGTAATGACTGCATGACTCTCACAGGCAAAGTAGGAAATTACTCAAGCAACTTTTTTTAGTCTTTTGAAAAAGCAGCGCGGAAACCTTCTCCCAGATATAACATCCACATCCCCACCCCCACCCAACTGATCCACAAAAGAAATTGGACCGTAGCACACTGAGCAGGATATAAGCACGAAAGTTGTGTATAAGAAAAGTAATAGATAAAAAAAATTCCCATCGCACAATTTTATAATTGTAAGTCTAGAATGGACCGGCCATTCTATTGACATCTTGCTAAGGACAGCCGCTGGCCGGAAAGAGTGGAGGGACTTGGTAGTGCGAACTGTCTCAGCGCCCCCTTACGACAAAAGCCAAGGAACAGAGGGTGATGATGAGATCTAGTCAATAAAAATATAAATTTTAAAAATAAACGTATACTAGGTGTACTTCTATCAATTAGTTTGAATCAGTTATGTCATTCAATTTGTTTGAATCAGTCATGTCATTCAATTTGTTTGAATCAGTCGTGTCATTCAATTCGTTTGAATCAGTCGTGTCATTCAATTAGTTTGTATCAATCATGTCATTCAATTTGTTTGAATCAGTCATGTCATTCAATTTGTTTGAATCAGTCATGTCATTCAATTTGTTTGAATCAGTCATGTCATTCAATTTGTTTGAATCAGTCATGTCATTCAATTTGTTTGAATCAGTCATGTCATTCAATTTGTTTGAATCAGTCATGTCATTCAATTTGTTTGAATCAGTCATGTCATTCAATTTGTTTAAATCAGTCATGTCATTCAATTTGTTTGAATCAGTCATGTCATTCAATTCGTTTGAATCAGTCATGTCATTCAATTCGTTTGAATCAGTCATGTCATTCAATTCGTTTGAATCAGTCGTGTCATTCAATTTGTTTAAATCAGTCATGTCATTCAATTTGTTTGAATCAGTCATGTCATTCAATTCGTTTGAATCAGTCGTGTCATTCAATTAGTTTGTATCAATCATGTCATTCAATTCGTTTGAATCAGTCGTGTCATTCAATTAGTTTGTATCAATCATGTCATTCAATTTGTTTGAATCAGTCATGTCATTCAATTTGTTTGAATCAGTCATGTCATTCAATTTGTTTGAATCAGTCGTGTCATTCAATTTGTTTGAATCAGTCGTGTCATTCAATTCGTTTGAATCAGTCGTGTCATTCAATTAGTTTGTATCAATCATGTCATTCAATTTGTTTGAATCAGTCATGTCATTCAATTTGTTTGAATCAGTCATGTCATTCAATTTGTTTGAATCAGTCATGTCATTTAATTAGTTTGAATCAGTCATGTCATTTAATTAGTTTGTATCAGTCATGTCATTCAATTTGTTTGAATCAGTCATGTCATTCAATTTGTTTGAATCAGTCATGTCATTCAATTCGTTTGAATAAGTCATGTCATTCAATTTGTTTGAATCAGTCATGTCATTCAATTCGTTTGAATCAGTCGTGTCATTCAATTAGTTTGTATCAATCATGTCATTCAATTTGTTTGAATCAGTCATGTCATTCAATTTGTTTGAATCAGTCATGTCATTCAATTTGTTTGAATCAGTCATGTCATTTAATTAGTTTGAATCAGTCATGTCATTTAATTAGTTTGTATCAGTCATGTCATTCAATTTGTTTGAATCAGTCATGTCATTCAATTTGTTTGAATCAGTCATGTCATTCAATTCGTTTGAATCAGTCATGTCATTCAATTTGTTTGAATCAGTCATGTCATTCAATTTGTAACAGAGCTAGACTAATAATGATAAATCTGTGCCATAGCAAATATTTTGACCGACTGTTTTTGTTTAGCGCTATTTCATGCCTTTAGCTTTCTCACTACGCTATAATCCCTATTACTTATCTGGATTAGTTGGGACAATATTGGGAGGGGGGAAGACAGAAAGGGAGATCTGGTGAATGTTACCTTAATTGGTTTTCAAAAACCTTTACAAAAAAAAAACGAACTCTTGACTTAATAGCCACTCTGTCAAAATTATGACTATTGAAGTTTGTATAGCTAAGTATAGTTGCTTTTTTTTCAAACTTACTCTAAAGGGGACTACTTCAGCTTATACCATCGCTTCAGTCAAGAAAAATTTCTTTCCCTTGTTTGAGAAACTATCACTTCCCTAGAACAGCAAAGGAGGTTTTGAGTTTAAAACCCCTACCAGGGGTTTTTGAGTTTGAAATCCCTACCAGGGGGGTTTGAGTTCAAAAACCCCCTACGGGAGGGTTCGAGTTTTAAACCACTTACCAGGGGGTTTGAGTTTAACCCCACCTACCAGGGGTTTTCGCAGTTAAATTCCTCTCTTCTATAACACAAAACAAAAAAAATGCAAACGACAATATCCCAAATTTCAAGAGCACAGGTAAGGAAGATTTTAATTTTTAAACCCCCCTCCAAAATTTACGATAAACCCCCTCTCAATATAAAAAAAGAAAATTACACACTCAAAATTCTATGAGCGTAGCCTAATGGGTTTTGAGTTAACCCCCACCCCCTCTTCAGTAGGGTTTGAAGTTAAAAAATAACTCTTCAATACCCGGTATAAAAAAACGCAAATAAAGCACTCAAAATTTTATGAGCGTAGCTAAATGGGTTTTGACTCAGTTTTGAGTTTAACCCCCCCCCCCCCTCAGCGGGGTTTGAAGGTAAAAAAAATACCTCTTCAATATAAAAAAAAAGAAAATTACAAACTCAGAAATCTATAAGCGAAGCCAAAGGGGTTTGGGGTTTAAACCCTCCGCAAGCAGGGTTTGAAGCTAAAAAATACATCTTCAATGTTAGAAAAAAGGAAATGCTATGAGCGTTGCCAAAAGGAGTTTTGAGTTAAAACCCCCCTTCAGAGTGGTTTGATGCTAAAAAAAAATACCTCTTCAATATAAAAAAAGCAAATTACACACTAAAATTATTTGAGCGTAGCCAAGACAATTGGGGGTTTTGAGTTTTAAATCCCTCACCTACAGATGGCTTTTTTAAATGTTTAAAACCCCTCCAGATGGTTTTGAGTTTCAAATCCCCCTATAGAGCGTTTTGACGTGGAAAACCTCTATCTTCAATATTATTCTAAAGCAAACTACAGTTACTAAATTCTTTGACCGTAGCTAAATGGGATTTTGAATTTTAAAAAAACATAACTCCAGAGATTTTTTTGTATAAAACCCCCAAAAGATGATTTTGACGATAAAACTTCACATTTTGATATAAAATCTAAAGCAAACTACAGTCACTTAATTCCAAGAGCGAAAAAAATCCCCCCCAACCCCCCCCCCCCCAAAAAAATCCTGGCTACGCCCATGATATATATATATGGATGCAAATGTAGTTAGGACGCTGTGAACATTAAACATGGAAACTGATATTAATAATGGCCTTGTTCAAACATAGCCGTTCATTACGATCAGTGAGTGGGTGTATTATGCCTGATACACGATCGTGCCAATTCAATACTTTGTATTTTAACTTTTTGAATCTGTGTGCGTGCTGTTTTTTTTATATCAGTGAACATGGTTCTTAAGCTATAGGATACTTAATAATGCAATTCTAAAGTTATAGGGTACTTGGTTCTGAATGTATAATGTATTTGGTTCTTAAGGTATAGGGTACTTGATTCTAAGGTATAGGGTACTTGGTTCATAAGAAATGAGTAACTTGATTCTAAGGAATGGGGTACTTGGTTCATAAGGAATGGGGTACTTTTTTCTAAGGTATGGGGTACTTGGTTCTTAATGTATTGGGTACTTGGTTCTTAAGGTATGGGGTCATTGGTTCTTAAGGTATAGGGTACTTTGTTCTAAAGGGATGGGGTACTTTGTTCATAAGGTATATGTACTTGATTCATAAGGTATACTGTATTTTGTTCTTAAGGTATAGGGTACTTGGTTCTAAAGGTATACAGTATTTGGTTCTTAAGGTATAGGGTACTTGGTTATAAAGGTATAGTGTATATATGGTTCTTAAGGTATAAGGTACTTTGTTCTTAAGGTATAGGGTACTTGGTTCTTCGCAAGTCACTCCTAAATAGACGATTTAAACTCTAATGTGCACTTAAACTTTTAAAAGCTAAGACTAATAATTGGCCAACTGATAGACCTACATGGATGTCGTACTTCAAAAGTTATTACCGTAATCTTCGTTTAGAACGTATGGCTGTGAATCTTAGACTAGAGTGAAGTTGCATATCTTGTCATAAGCCTATACTTAGGTAGATATCATATGTTAAAACAAAAATAAATTTGTTCGATGATCTGGAAAGGTAGGCGTGTCCACCCAAACATTATAGGTAGGGGTTTTTTTTTCACGTTTTTTTTTTCTTCTCTGTGTCACTCCGTGTTGAAATTATTCGTTTATTTTCTTCCCAATTCGACTAGACAGGGAGACATGCATGGAAAGCTCACCTTTGGGCTTCCTGTGAGCTCCGTAGTCAGGAAAACGTTATCCAAAGAAAAGTTTACAAGCATTGCATTACAAATGTAGAGAAGGAACTAACACGTCATTACAACAAACCTATTCTCTTTGTGCACTAGTTTACATTGCATTACAAATGTAGAAGGAACTAACACGTCATTACAACAAACCTATTCTCTTTGTGCACTAGTTTACATTGCTAGAGCTAAGAGAAATCAATCTGCTTTAGGCATGTACACACACAGAGACATGTTATAGCATACTCTCTTGTTCAATGACAGACACACACACCTACACAAATGAGAAATGTTTACAAAACGTAGGTCTTTGGTGTCAGTGGCGTACAAGTACATGCGTGTTTAGTTACAATGATGTGGGTGGGTCTTTGGTACATGCTACATGTGTGTGTGTGTGTGTGTTGTTTGATGTTGACCTGACATTTAGTGTAGTTTTTTTTTAGCTATCCGGCATATCGACCAAGTTTATGTAGCATTAAATTTCTTTTTTTACAAGCTAATATCAACTCACTCTGTCTGTATGTATGCTAAAAAGTTTGTACATGTTATTTCTCCCAGACCTTATCTCAGATTAAACTGAAAATTTCACAATTATTTCTTTAACCTTACAACACAAGAATCAATTTAAAAAATTAACCAATTACTTTATTAACTATTTGTAATTAATTATTTTGTTTGGTATATCGAACAGAGGAAAGAAATCGTACTTGACGCGTGGTGTTATAAGTTGATTTTTTCCCCATAAGAACTCTAGAGCCCCTAGTGAACATTTTTTATGCCTTTAAAAAAACGATCATGTAAACATTCACCAAGATACCTCCTTCGTCCCTCTCCCTTTCACAACTGGTCCAGACACGTGATAGGATCCTAGCGCATTGAGAATGATCAAAGTTAAACAAAAACAATTGGTTAAATATATAAAATTATTATGTGTAGGTAAAATATACCTATACCCATATGCGTCTCCAATTCTCTGACCAAGTGGACACTTTGCACAATTACTCATTGTCTATAATAAAATTCGAATCAATCAAAAATTAATCGGTTAATAAATTATTTGGCTGTAAATAATTAATTTTGTTTCATTTAGAAAAGGAAAATAAATCTTACAGTTTTGAGATAAACTGCTGTAAATATGCAGATCTTTCCTTTTTTAAAGTATTATATTTTGCATGTTCCGTTTTAACCTCTGACTTAACCTTTTTTTTTTAGATGAGGAGGGTGCTACATGATTAGTACTTATTGGTGTTGACGGCCGTTGACTTGTAGCACTAAACTGTTGGTAGATAACTAAACCGCTGTAAGCGGTAAAAACTTGAAAAAATTTGAGTAACTTCTTCGATACTTAATAGAACTTTTATCACAATACAGACAATTTTTACTTGAGATGAAATGAAATAAATGCAGTAGACTTAAGAAATAATATAAAATGGTATTTTAAATAAAAATCGTACTCACTACAAAGCACGTCTTTTCACTCTGGCATTCTGGAGTCGTCTCGCCTACCCAAGACAGCCTACGACGATGACGCTCATCTTGCATCGTTCACACTGCATAGCCATCAACCAATCGCTAACTTCTTCTCACCATCAACATACACATACACACACACACCATAACACTTATAGAGAAAGAGAGAGAAAAAGAGGGAGAATGAACGAGGAATAGAGATAAAGAGAAAGAGTGAAAAAGTGGGTATGAGAGAGAGAGAGAGAGAATAAGAGAGAGAGAGAGAGAGAATAAGAGAGAGAGAGAGAGAGAGAGAATAAGAGAGAGAGAGAGAGAGAGAATAAGAGAGAGAGAGAGAGAGAAAAGACAAAGGGAGAGAGAGAGTAAGTACATATATCAACGCAAAGGAATCAAGTCTCAGAAGACAATGGATGCGCCCAGATGAGTCACTGGTTAGTTTCTTCTTTAGTGACTAATTAAGCCAATTCTGGTGCAGCAAAGTTTGCCACAGTTCGTGCATATGTGTGCATCTGTTTTAGGGCTAGCAAATAGGGCAGCTTTCTTTTTCTTTCTCTTGACTAAGGCTGCTTCATGACTGAATGAATTAAGTAATAATAATATTAATAATAAAGTACAGACCTCTGACGTGGCAACGAGCTATTGGTCTAAACTGCCGGCAGGTTATGACGTTGCATGTGTGTTGAGGCCTTCAATAACGATTGATCTCGCTTCTACGCACCGAATCAGAAACCTCATTAGTAACGAACCATGCTGAGATTACTCCCTTAGAGCACGTGAAAGTGAGATTTAAGGTCGCTTTGTCCCCTAATGCCGCCCACGAGCCAGTTCTCTCTCTCGTTTAAATCCTTGTTCCGATAGCCCTTATGCAGAACGTGACATTCTCTGGCGAAGCCAGGGTCGAGTTTCGTTAAAGAGAAACAAAATTCATCGTAGTCCCTTTATCAGTTTCCACTGAGGAATTTTCTGGTGATGTGGCAGGTCTGCAGCAGTACCGCCCTCTGACAGGCGACGAAAATGTTCCTAGGAAAGCTAAGGGCCTTGAAGGTATCTGTGAGGTCAGTTGTTATTATCCCCTCTGTTGATATAACAATGGGGTATATTGTTGTTTTAGATCATTTCCATAAACGCTTAATCTCCAAGCCTAGGTTCCCATATTTTGGTTGTTTTTCCAGCTCAGTTTTTTTTTTTAATTATGAGATAATTGGCCTGTCCCAGTACTGTAGATGATCAGTAGACTCGAGAACCTCTTGTGTTGAGTATTTATAATAAGGAAGAGTATCCTTACCGATCAAAGTATGTGTCAAAGCCAAGTGCTGGTGTATTAGCTTTGCAACTTGGTTATGGCGACCTAGTTAGGCTGATTCTGATAGGGCTGAACATCCTGCCATTATGTGTTTAATTGATTCACCCACATGTCACATTTTCGGCATTTGTCAACAATATTGAGTTTTAGGATATGTTTCTCGTAATTTTTTGTCCTAATCACTCTGTCCTGTACTGCTGTGACAAAACCTTCAGTTTCAGGGTAGAGATGACCTGCTTTGAGCCATGCTAAGGAAGCAGCCTTGTCAGTGTTGTCCCCATCTAATAAAGCCGGGAATTTTCCGTGGAGTGTTTTTATTATTATTATTATTATTATTATTATGTTAGAAATGAACGAGTAGTCATTCTCTGGCGCTGCCAGGGTCGAGTTTCGCTAAAGAAAAACAAAATTCATCGTAGTCCCTTTAACAGTTTCCAATGAGTAATTGTCTGGTGATGTGGCAGGTCTGCAGCGCTACCGCCCTCTGACAGGCAACGAGGATGTTCCTAGGAATGTTAAGGGTCTTGAAGGTGTCTGTGAGGTCAGTTGTTATTATCCCCTCGGTTGATATAACAATGGGGTATATTGTTATTTTGGACAATTTCCATAGACGCTTAATCTCCAAGCCTAGGTTCCCATATTTTCTTTGTTTTTCTATCTCAGTTTTTTTTAAATTATGAGACAGTGGTACGGCGATATCGATAATGGTAGCGGTTTTTTCTTTTTATCGATGAACAGTAGGTCCGGGCGATTGAAATCTACCCTTTTGTCGGTCAGAATAGGCCTATCCCAGTACAGCAGATGTTCAGTAGACTCGAGAACCTCTTGTAAAGAGTATTTATAATAAGGAGGAGTGTCCTTACCGATCAAATTGTACGTCAAAGCCAGGTATTGGTGTATTAACTTTGCAACTTGGTTATGGCGACCTAGGTAGGCTGATTCCGATAGGGCTGGACATCCTGCCATAATGTGTTCAATCGACTCGCCCACATTTTCACATTTTCGGCATTTGTCGACAACATTGAGTTTCATGATATGCTTCTCGTATTTTTTTGTCCCGATTACTCTGTCCTGTATTGCTGTAACAAAGCCTTCTGTTTCGGGGTAGAGATGACTTGCTTTGAGCCATGCTAAGGAAGCAGCCTTGTCGATGTTGTCCCCATGTAATAAAGCAGGAAATTTTCCGTGGAGTGTTTTTTCTTCCCATTGGCGAATATCATGCCCTACGTCGTCCAGACCGACATTGACATCAGCATTGTGTAAGTTCAGAGGGGTTGCTTCGGAGTCATATTTGCGTAGAAAGGAAACTAATTGATTGCTGGAGGCGAGCAGTTTTGATCGTATTTTTAAAACTTGCGTCTTACACAATTTGAAGATGTTCTGCAATCCACGACCCCCATCCTTCCTGGGCAGGTATAACCTTATGGTGGAGTTTGGCGTTGAGGATTTTATTAACTCTTTGATTTTATTTTCTAAGAAAGTCCTCTTTTAATTTTTTATGGTTTATCTTGGCATTCTGGTTTATTCCAAGATATTTATATAGGCAGAGTTCAATTCCTCGATGCCTTCAAATGCAATGTTGGTGTTCGTTGCCTTGCCCTTTTTAATGCTTATGATGCCACACTTATCCAGGCCAAAAGACATACAGATATCGTCACTAAAGCATTTTACCGTTTTGATTATGGTGTGTAATTTTTGCTCGGTTTCTGCATATAGCTTTAGATCATCCATGTATAATAAGTGGGACACACATTTTGTACATTTAGTGTCAACCTTAAAACCGTTTGTAGAGTCTTGGAGTAATGTAGATAGAGGATTAATCGCTAGGCAGAACCAGAGTGGAGATAGTGAGTCACCCTGATATATCCCTCTTCTTATGTGCACAGAACCTAGTTTATCACGATTAAGGTGCAGATTTATCTTCCAATTATTCATACAGACTTTCAATAGTTGTTTTATTCTTGGGTTGATTCTATGAATATCCAGGGTTTTTATTAGCCAATCATGCGGAACTGAGTCGAAAGCTTTTTTGTAGTCGATGTGACACATGTGTAGATTTCTCTTTCTTCTATTAGCTTGGTGCAATCTATAGTTAGCTGTAATTTACAGCCCATCGACTCCTCAATGCAACCATGTTGTTCCTCTGCTAGTAGCTTATGGGCAGAGCAAAATTTATACATTTTACTTTTTAAAAGTGAGGTTAAGAGTTTATACACAACTGACAGACAAGTGATAGGGCGATAGTTTGATGGTTGATTCGGATCACCCTTTTTGGAGAGGAAAGATGTTCTCCCTTCAGTGAGTTCTAACAGCATTGAAGACGGTTCTGATATTAACTCGTTAAAACTTGATGTTAGTGGAACATGTACGGCTGTAAGTTTTTTCAGCCAAAAGTTGTGTATATTGTCCGGCCCAGGAGCAGTCCAGTTGTGAATTTTGATATGGCTTCTGAGACTTCCTCAGCAGTGAAATCCTCATCAGGCATTTCTGGTATTAGGTTGTTTTTAGTTTGGATTTCCTCGATCCAGTCAGCCTGCACATTGTAAAGTAGCGGGTCGGACCAAAGCGCCGCCCAGTAGTCGGTAAAGGAGCCGTGTTTAGTGCTATCAATGGTTTGAATTTTGTCAGCACCATTATCAGCTAGTTTATGAAAGAACTGTTTTCTCTTGTGTTGAAAAAGAGCATTATGCTCCTTCCTTTTAGTGGTTTCGTTGTAGCGCTTTAACCTAGCTCCCTTTAGTTTAGCTTTCTGTCTCAGAGTATCTTTCAAACATAAGAGACGTGCGTGTCTATCACAGTCCGTCAATTTGATTCCAGTTGTTCTTAATATTGTCTTCATTTTGTTAAGTATTTTTGCGAAATGGTTGTTTCCCAGATATTGTCCAATTGTATCCATTTGGCTCCTGAGTTGATTTATATTGTCTTCAAGGCGCCTTTTCCATGCTGGCACATGTTGTTTTGGTCTCTGATTAATTGGGCCTAGCTCGAATGTCTTTTGTCCAGAGAGCTCCGTGACAGCCACAGCGGCGCAGTATGTAACGAAGTGTGTCTCAAACAAATTTCTTGGTGTTTCAAAATGGTTGGCCAAGACTTTATTTATTTCATTAATATAAGTGTTTGTCTCTTTCTTGACGTTTAGCTTAGGGATGCGAGGCCTAGAGTTAAGATTGGTGTTTTTATAACGGTCTATAAGATTAGAAAATTTTGAGTGTAGCTCATTGCTTATTGCCGATGTTGGGTCATTCTCTTGTTGGTTGGGTGTTCTACTAATGTTTTCGTTGGTCGGCTGTGTGGGTGTGTCGTTTATATCTGAGATGAGCTATTATTATTATTATTATTATTATTATTATTATTATTATTATTATTATTATGTTTGCTTTTTGTACAGAGTAGCACATAATAAAATATTACAAGCATGCAAATGAAATATGCAATCATACGGCAGTCCTAACTTTCTTGAGGTGACAAAGAGGTGTTAGGCCTATTGACTTAACAGGTTTTCAAACTCCTAGAACTATAGACTTCATACATTCAGCGCCTACCACGTTTTCCACATCCTTTAACCAGATAAAGGAAAGGGGGGGGGTGCAAACATACTTTTGGGGGGTTTTCGGGGTGAGACTTAACAAAAGTGTGAGATAATGTATACCTGTCGTCACAGTAACAGAACGTAACTTAAACTCAGTAGCTGGTCGTGCGGTATGCGCGCTTGACTGTGGTTCGGTCGTCTCGATGGTCCCGGCTTTATACCCTGCCCGCTGCCATCCCCTTCGTCCTGCGGGAGGTTTGGACCAGGAAGTATATTATCTTCAACTTTGAAGGAACATCCGAAACGTGTGCAAACACTTCCGTCATCCTACTATTAAAATGATCTTTACGACTTTGGTGGTTGGCCTTCCTCAACATCATCCAAGTCCGAATTGACCAATAGGCAGCAGCACAAGCTCTAGCTTAGAGCCCCCAATAAATATTGAGTTCCACATGGCCTCCATATCTCAAATAGCTTAGGGCCAATTCAAGTGTAAATATGGCACTGAACATATAGCACACGCACATATACACACCTTAACGACAGATACATGTGTCCAGTGATTTAAATAATGTTTGCAGGATGTTTGTCAGTTCTTTCCTCTCAAACTCAAAAGTTTGTTTGTTTGTTTTTTTTACTTTTTCGTAAAGATATTAACATGATTAAAGAAAAAAATACAAAAACAGGAAGAAAATTAATTCATGTTCTTACAGGACAAGTCAACATGTCTTGAACTCTTTATCGACTAAGAAAAAAAAGGGGAAAAAGTGTTTTTTTTAAATATGATGTTAAAAACGCCTTTAAAATAATGTAGGGGGGAATTATAAAATAATAGATCTAGGGCGTCATAAATTTCCTTTATGTTCTATTTGTACACAGCATTGCTCTATTTAATTGAAAGACATGCTCCAATTTGATTCCCATTTCTGTAATTCATCTAATTCTCTTTGTAAAATATCTGTGTCTTGTGTTGTTTTTATTGTTCTATATATTATGCAATCGTCTGCAAATAATCTGACTTTTGTTCCTGAAGTAATGCAATTTGGTAAATCATTTATGTAAATTAAAAATAGTAGTGGACCCAAAACTGTTCCTTGAGGTACACCTGAGTTTACTGTTATCGGTGTTGATTTAGAGCCATTTATTATTACAGTTTGTTCTCTCCCTATCAGAAAATCTTTAATCCACTGATGCAGTGGACTATTAATGCCGAAATATTTTAATTTTTTAAGCAAACTATGGTGGTGAACTTTGTCAAAAGCCTTGGAAAAATCTAGTAAGATAGCATCTATTTGTTCACTATTATCTAAACCTTTTGAAAAATCATCAATTAGTCCTATTAGTTGTGTTTCACATGATCTATATTTCCTAAAGCCATGTTGGTATGGGGTGAGGACATTTTGTTTGTCTAAGTGGTTTATGATGTTGCTACATATTATGTGTTCTAGGATTTTACATGTGATGCTGGTAAGTGATACTGGTCTGTAGTTTCCTGGGTCAGATTTTTCTCCCTTTTTAAATAGGAGGGTGACATTAGCTTCTTTCCAGTCCTTTGGTACTCTGCCCTGGTTAAGTGAAGCCTGAAAGAGTATTTTGAACACTGGGGCTAGCTCATTGCTTAGTTCTTTGAGTAATCTAGCTGGAATACCATCAGGTCCAGACGCTTTATTTGGTTTGGTGTTGGCTAATAGTTTTTGAATTTCATTTTCTTGTACTACTATATCTTCTATGTTGTCTACTTGGTTCAAATTCAGTAATATGTCTTTGTCTCCTGGGGCTAAGAATGCTGATGCAAAGTATTTGTTTAGGATGTTTGCTTTAGTTTCATTATCATTATGTATTATGTTATGTTCATCTTTTAATGGCGCTATGCCTGTTGTTTCCATTTTCTTAGACTTAATGTATGACCATAGGTTTTTGTTGTTATCTTTAGATATTACATTGTGTATGTATTCACTCTGCAGCTGTCTGCTTACTTTTTGGGTTAAGTGTTTAATTTTTATATACTTTTTGTAAGCTCTTTCTGCCTTAGTTTCTTTAAATTTTCTATATAGGTTTTCCTTCTGTTTACAAAGCTTCTTTAGTCTATTATTAAACCAGCATTTATTTATTTTGTTTGATTAGTATTTAGTTGGTATATGATTTTCTATAATGCTTTTAAGATGGTTTTTAATGAAATTCCAGAGGTCATCGACTGGTTGGTTAATGTCTTTTTCTGATAAGAATGTTTGTTGAAAGTTTAATGCAGCTTGGTGTAGTTGTGTTAGGTTACATTTATTCCAGAGTAAGATTTTTCTTTTCTGAGGTAACCCACACGGTACACAGTGCCATGATTCGTCTTTGTCGCCTAAGGCATAATACACAGGTGTATTCATATGGAGACATGATGCATGGTACCATTCATCGCAGGTGTCACATCTATTGGCTTTCTGTTTCATGGTGCATACTTTTTTGCAGATGTTGCATCTATCTTTAGATCTAGGCCCTGGATTTGACTCTACATCTCCTGCTATTAATATTAACAGTGATAGGTATTTATTTCTGCTGTGTCTGATTGAGAACTTCCATTTGTGATGGGTGATCTTCTTTAATGTTATGGATGTGTATGTTAGGTTATTTTTGAAGTTGCATTGATCTAGAGAGTGATGATTGATTATGACTGTTGTTTCCTTTTTAAGTTTAGTGTTGACTAAGGTAGATCTAGTTCTATGCTCAGCTAGTGTGTATTTAGTAATTATTAGGATAAATAGCCAGAGCAATTTCATGATGACTGTTGTTGATTTTAGTTTTTAAAGGTCTAGTCTAAATCTAGTTTAAGGTTTACAATGCCTAAGTTAAGTCTAAAGTGAAAGCTAATTTACAATGACAATTAAATCAAATCAAATGGTTTATTAAATTCAAAATATGGACCTAGACTAGATCTAATTCTAGATCAATATATTAACTTGTATAACTAACTATATAGAATATTACAATTAGTTATTATTAGTAGTATTAGTAGATGATTAGTAGATCTAAAGCCTTAATTAAAGTCTAAGTGTAACACTAGACTGAGTAAATCTAAGGATATAATAATATAAATAATATTAAATATATAGATTCTAGATCTATCTAATTATATTTAGATCTATATAAGGCTAATAAAAAAGGATTAGTGAGACAAAATAGTCCTAAACTAAGAGTTATTAATTTGAATTAATTAGTTAATTTACTAGTTAATTGAATTAATTGTTTTTACGGAATACTAGCATCTAAATCTATGTATCTATCTATCTATCTATCTATCTATATATATATATATATATATATATATATATATATATATATATATATATATATATCTTTCTATTTTGGTTCTAACGCTGCCAGTTTAAATGTTCAAATGCTCAGTTTAAATACTGTTGTAATTAGTCTTACACTGTGTCAGTGTGTTATCTGTGATTCTTTGTTTTCATTTCCATTGACGAAAATAGATATTTTACTAAAAAATCTACTGCAGGGAAATTAACCGAAGCCTTCTTAGCATAGCATAAAAATACTTTTGCATTACTTTTTTAGTCTACTACAAAGCTTTGTAGAACTTCTTTTTAATCTTTTTATTACAAAGATTATATCAACTCACTCTGTCTGACTGTCGGTCTGATAAAAAGTGTGTACACGTTATTCATCCAACGCCCATTCTCAGATCAAACTGAAACTTTGCACAATTATTCATTGGCTTAGACTAGATATGAATCAATACAAAACATGGTTGGCTGCCTGGTCATGCGGTTTGCGCGCTGGACTGTCGTTTGGATTTATCGATGGTCCCGGGTTCAAACCCTGCCCGCTCCTATTTCCCGTCGTCCTATGATATAGTGCAATTTGGCTAGTATAAGGCGTGAATGTATGTGTTCATGAATTTCAGACCAACAACTGGTCATCAGGCTTGCAATTATACCCATACACAAGTTACAGAGGTTAAGTGTTTCTTAACTCTCCAACACATTTTTTACTTTGTTTTCTAGATTTAATTGCGGCGCTTTGGATCAATATCTTCATGCGATTTAAAACTTTTCTGTAAGTTTTTCCGTTATATAATTAGTCAATAGAATTAAACAATGAAATTACCTTTCTTTCTAAAGGTTTTAATACAAGGCAAAAAAATACACACACACACGCAAATCTTTCATTGTATTTTGCAAGCTGTGTAAGAAACATCTTCCTAAATTATTAGACCTACTGATTTTATCCTGGTTTCTGTAATTGCAATAAAAGGGCACGATAGTAAGCCTATGGGTGCCTGGTGTGTAAAAAGTCGTCCCGGTCTGATACACGCTAGCTAAGTACGCATCGTAAGTAAAAAAAAAACAACAGTAATAAAGAGGAGGTACTTGACGATCTCAAATTATTAAGAATATCGTTATCAAATCAAGACACTTAACGCAGGAGTAATATTCAATTTAACACGTTTGGAAAAGTAAATTAACCGTAATATTTAACTAATTAATTGTTTGAATTGTAGTCTATTCTCTCCAGCTCATACCAGATACCAGTAGTTGAGGTGATCAATTGTAGTCAAACTGAATGTCCATTTGATTGGACCAATAAAGATTATCTTATCTAATCTGAATGTCAATGTAATTCACACTAACACGCTTAGTATATGTGATGTACACATAACTATAAAATGTGTATAGCTTTGTACCGAAAAAAAAGGAACTTATAGAATTACATATCCGAAATTTTAAACAAATTTTGGTCTACTTAACTCCAACTAAATAATACCCAGATCTTGGTAAAACTAGCTAAGTGAAGAAAACACATAAGTTTCCTTTTCAGACCTTGTGGTCTATAGGGCAGATAATGTAAAGGTCATCTGTTTCAGTGCCCTACGGTTAACGAGGGTGTCATGTAGCCAGCACAAACGATCAACCGCCTTTACTTTTCCCCAACTGATGTCAGGTACCTATTTGAGATGGGTTTACTCAGAGGCGCCCAAAGATACCAGTCTTCACCAGGATTCGAACCCGGGAGCTCGGTTTGGAAGTCAAGCGCTTCACCGCTCAGCCACCGCACCTCCATATATAACACTTACTATTGTACAATTCACATGTAGCCAATAGAGCATGCATGTTATAATGTTCTTATTATCTAATGTTATGCATGTTATAATGTTATACATGTCTTGCTACTGCAACTGTTTAAAATATTTTGGTATTTCTAAAAAAAAAGGTCTCGTTACTTTACCGATTGCGGCTTATCAAACGTATTGATACAATTCTCACAGTTTGTTTCGATTGCGGACTACAGAAACTTAAATTTAGAAAGCCAGAACTTAAACTACAGCGGTTCTCAAAGGGGAGAGAAGCCTTGAGAAGTGACTCCTTATTGTCTGTACCATACTATTATCAGAAGCTCTCACGCCCGGGTACGCTATTCTGCTTCAACGTGACACTCGGGTGGAAATGATCACTTGATGAAGTGATTAGGCTAAATGAATAGCAAAACAAAATTCCTGTGGCCGTGGGAGTGTCTAAGGGAATGCGAGAGCTTTCCCATTGCACAGTGCGGAGTTAAAAGAGAGCTTCCACGTCCCTGTCGATAATTCATGGGCGTTCTTCAAGGGACCGTTACACTAATGGCGAGTCCTGCACGGTTAGCTTGGTAAAACATAGGAAAATGGCGGGGATTCCCGGTGTGCTCGGCCTTTGGCCATGTATTCTAGTCCATGCGCCCGGAGTGCCAGATATATCGGAGATGGAAAGGTTTTTCATAGACAATACAAAATATAACCAATTAATTCATCAATTAGTCGTAATTAATTAATTTTGTTTTAAATAGAAGCACTAAGCAAAAGGGAGGTAGCCTTTCAATATTAAGATAATGGATGCTCTCCCTTGTCTCAATACAAGGTTGTCTTTTTTTGTCCTATATTTTACTTATTTAGGTTTAGCTAGAAACTAAATAGTGACGGAAAATCGAGGATAGAGGGGTATGTGTATGGTTGAATAGGTTGATGAACATTTTTACTTCAACTGAAACGTCCACAGAGCAAAAAAGTGTTCTTCATTGGTTTGTTTTCTTTGAAAAAGGATAATGAATATGAATATGGCAATATCAATTTTCATAGATTTTTTTGTGTTGTTTTTACAGAATTGTAGCAAATTAGCTAAGCAGTTGTCCAATAATAATAAAAAAAAATAATAATATCCCTTGAAGTTAAAATCCAACAGAAGTGACCTGACTTTGTGCCCAGTGGCCGAGATAATTCTAATTCTTCCTTTCCCAACTGTTCAATAAAACCAATACAAATGAACATTTCAGAATCATGAAACAAGCAATGGTTTGTTTTGTTAAGTTTCTAATTCTATGTGCATTCCAAGTTTTGATTTACAATTTAAAGAAACTGTTCTCCAGAAACACAAAGTAATTACATTTTCTATGCTATCCATATAAGTAACACCAGGATGTGTTATGCTGGTCGTGATATGTAATACTTTCAAAGATAGGAGCCCTACCTGGTCGTTTCAACACTTGAGATGAAATAACCTTCTGCTTCACTGTCCAATTCTGAGGATTAACTTCAAGACCCCTAAGCAGTGGCGTAGCATCCATGGCGCGATGGGGTCCAACTAACCCGGGCCCATGACCATTAGGGGCCCACAGCCTGTGGCGTAGCAACAATGGTGCGAAAGGGTTCATTGCGCGAGGACCCATGATTCGTGACCAGTTGGGGCCAACATGAGAGCTTGAGGATGACACCTGAGGGAAAATAAACAAGGTTACAAAGACAGTCTGTGTGGAAACAAACTCAAAATCGGCCCTCGAAGTTATCCCCCCAAGCAGGTAAAAAGGCAGGTTTCAATATTTTTAGAAAGAACATCAAAATGAAATTCTATCAAAGACAAATGACAGAGAAGAATGTAGAAAGAAGGTTGACAGATCTTGTGTGGTGCCCCAATGGCCCAGCAGAACAAAGGATAGGTGAAAGTGAATGTGAAGTTAGATGTGAACCTGGCCTAACTGATCTCTTAGAATGAATATCTACTTGTTTTGTAAAGGGTCAATCTCTTAACATTTTGTAAAAAAAAAATATTTAAAAAATCTTTAGTTAAGTGTTCTATAGATATGAGATAACCCAGCAGTTCACGCGATAATATGAAAAACTACTTATTAATTATTGTTTTAAATTATGTTCAACTTATGTGCATACTATACTAAATAGATTTTTTCTATTTAAAAAAAAGTAATAATTTTTTATGTAAATGTAGTAGTTAGTATGACAGAATTTACTTAACCTAGCAATACAAATGTAAAGAAAAAAAAATTGACAAAAAATCTAAAACTATTTGCGTAAATGTATTTGAAATATGGTAAGTAGTCTTCACCCCTACTAAAGAGCCTCCTGCGTTTGTTATTATTAATAGTAGATAGTTATAAAAGTGGTGTATTTTTATGAAAATTGTGATTTAAAAAAATTACATTTTTCGCTTTCAGAAAAGAACAAAAGTAGCCGTTGCATCAGAACTTTGAATGGTCTAAAATATGATATCGGATTTTCACTATCTCTTCTAGTTTACGAGATCTAAACGGGACGGACGGACAGACATTCCACACAAAACTAATAGCGTCTTTTCCCCTACCACTAAAAATGAAACAATTTTAAGTCGTTTACTTCTGTTAAGAAGTTGTACACACATTGACTTTGAAGACACTATTACTTGTTGTCCTGACTGAATCCAATGATATAATATTTTTACTTATTAAAAGGTACACTACTTGCACTGGAATGTCTTTTGGTAAATGTACCAATACTTTCAGATTACTTAATTGTTTGTCACAACTACCTCAAATTTCTTTCCTTTGTGAAGGGGGGCATACCAAGAAATTCTTGAACCCGGACCCACGGGTACCCTGCTACGCCACTGCCCCTAAGAACCTACTGAAGTGCATAGTTTACATTGTATTACTAAATTAAGTATTTTCTGCCCTATTAGCTATGACATTGGAACATAATGTTTGCTGTTGTTTTCAAAGAGAACCATCTATTTAGTATGTGCACATGTAAGTCGAATAGAATTTAACATTTACTAAGCAGTGTTTCATTTCAAACATGTGAAACGCAGCGCAGCCGACAAAATTCCATTCATCTAATTAAACGGACAAAAAAAAAGTTCTATTAAGGTTTAAATGAGAGATAGTCCTTTTACAAATCAATAAAATCTATTACATAATCATTCAATAACATCAGTTAGGCCAGGTTCACATTTAACTCTACCTTCATAGCTATCAATTCATTGAATGCTTATGAATATTAACAATGTGAGATAATAACAGTAATGAATCCCCAATGGTCGAGCTAACAATACAACAGTATCGGCAAAACTTTCGATACGCGTTCGTCTATTCTTTTTGTACCGATGGCTATAGGGTTTTAGTTGTTGATAGTTTGTAGTTCACAGTTTCTGATATTCTTTCTGAAAATATTGAAACCTGCCTTTTTACCTGCCTGAGCGGACCACTTCGGGGGCCGATTTTGAGTTTTGTTTTTCCACATAAACTGTCTTTGCAACCTTGTTTAATTTGTATTTTGTGTGCTTTCTTTTAGGGTTATATATTGCCTAAACAGACGGAACTGCAATTTCATAACATAGTCAAGATATTATTGACTTGAATTGTGGAAGAGATAAGAGATAAGGCGTCTAAATATTTAGATAGATCCGAGACCAAGTATGTTGGCTGTAAAGAAAAACTTGTCTTTATTGTGCATGGAGTTTATTTTAAAGCTTATAAACGTACTTACCTTATGAGTATAAAACTGAAAACTAGCGTTGGTTTACAATATACAACCAAAATATATAGTATTTTATGATACAAATAAAAGATAGAAGCATTTGTTGTGTTCGATAGCTTAAAAATGTTAGGAATGGCTAGAATAATGGATAGAGTAAATTAAATGTTACATTGAACTATGGAATCCGGGCATTATCCAGCACGTGACATGGCCCTCTGTGGTCCCTAGAAAACTCATAATGCGTTATGAAGCCGCAGAGACTTGGTTCGATTAGACTCGACGATTTTTTGTTGGCGTTCATATATCTAGAGGTTGTGACAATTAGGACCGAATTGTCACCGAATCATAGGAGTACTTTGGAGTGCGTCTCTTACAAACGTTCAAAGCGACAATCTATGAAATATTGTTGTTTAATGGTATCGATACTTTTAAGATTCTTTTAGACAGTATTTATATGGATGTAACATATAGATGTAACAAAAAAGTAAAATTTACATATAACTATAACAAGCAGAAGGTTTTAGTAAATTATTAAGAGTGCAGATTATTAACCCTATCAATATGCAAAATTACAACCATATATATAATAATAATAGTGTATTTATAATATATATATATATATTAAGAGAGAGATAGAACGATAATAATAACAATAATGACAATAACAAAGCATATTATTAAACTAACTCTGAGCAGGAAGAGATTTATTAAACATCATGTGTTCAAAGACTCCACTAAACCATTCGTTTTGTAAAATGGAAATGATAAGTGAATATGTATGCTTCTTCTCTACATGCCATATTGCATAAGATAACAGAGTTTAAAAAAAAAGGATTTTCCAAAAACTATTTAAAAAACGGATGTCTTGAAAGTTGTAAATTTAGACAAGCAACTCAACGAAAGTGGGTCACGGTATATGAGGATGTTTATTTAACCAATGGAATATATATGAAAACGAGATGGTCACACACACACAAATCACAATCGTCAGGTCCAGGGCGTGTCTTCTTTTAAATTCCTCTGCTGCTTAGCAATTCTTGTCACTTGTATTTACTTGAACTGCTTCCATTACCGCTAGCACGGATTGTCTCAAGAAAGGTTGTCACACAATGCTATTCAGCAACTACACCGGTGGAGTCTTCTTCTCTACACGAGTAAAGTATTCCTCTCTACACGAGTGAAGTCTTCCTCTCACATAGAACGACTTCCCTAAATGCAGTACTATTCGCTCTCTGAACTCTTTTTAGTACTGAACTTCGTAACGGTAGCGACTCCGTCTCAGAACAGTCAGCTACACACTCAATTTGAAAGACCTGAATTCGAACTCAAAAGCCATCTCAATAATAATACATTAAATATTTAGAAGTACACATTTTATTGGTCCTTGTGTTGTCAGGTAAAAGAAATAATTATTCCCAATTTCAGCTTGATCTTGATCCGAGATTGGACGTGGGAGAAAAAAAGTGTGCAAACCTTTTACCAGACAGAGAGAGTGAGTTGATATAAGCTTTGTAAAAATAATCATATTAACTATTAATAACTAACTAGAAGAGAAAATGGGTCAAGGATGTCCAGTTCTATTTTCTGGGACAAACTCAACTAAGACATTTTTCTATCATAGTGCAATTCGAGTGAAGAAGAGGTTGCTTGTATCATTTTTTTATCATTTAAATATCTTCATTGCAACATCACGAAAATGATTACCAGAAGGATACATAAGTCAAATGACGTAACCTTTTATAAGTATGTAATTTGCTATTTAAGAAAAGAGATATCCGGGTCAACGTTTAATTAATATTATATTTTCTTTTATGATTGACATCACCTTTCTGTACCCTTAGTATCTTTGACTATTTAAATGTGTCTTCACTCTTATAAACTGACAGAACACAGGCTCTCTTACATGTTTACTCAGATGTGAAGTCTTTTTACTATTTGGACTGAAAGCACTTGACTTAAGTGACAGTTTAAGTAGTTCGTTACTAAAATAATTAAATTCATTTTGTTTAAATCCTGTTCGCGTTCTTGTCATTTGACATACCGAAAGTATTTGTCTCTAACGCACTGCAGTGTTTATGATGCATGTCTTTTCATTCAGACCTGCTTATAAAGTACTCTTGGAGACGTGCGCGTTCATACTGTTATCCCACCCTATAAGAGGCATGCTCTTTCTTGTCAATATAATCTTCAACCTTATATACAATATGCTTTTTACAATACCTCTACTCATTCAGAACTCCATGGAAGGTGGAGGGTGAAGACTGGAACCTGGCCTTTTCCTATACATTTACCAGTTGATGTCTATCACTGAGACAAGGATGTGACTAACTCGTTGGCCACACGGGGAAAACTCTAGATTAACAATTATAATTTTTCAAAGTAAAAAATAAAAAAATGTAGGCCTAAATTTGGCTAGAAAACTAGATCTAGATCTAGATCCAACATCGCATTATTGCGTTCTTGAAAGGACTATCGCTTTCGGGAATTTCCGAATGAAAGGCTTTATTGATTCAAAAGTTTAATAAAGTAATGTTCTGGAAAATTGAATTTCACATCGTCTATTGAGTCTAGCTCTAAAGGCTTTTCATTGGAATAATAAATAGTATAGTAGATCTATACATTCGCTTAACCAGGATTCTTTGTTTTTAAATCTAACATTCATCAGTTATTAAGAGAAAGACAATCGGTGTATAAATTGTATTATGGAGATACTACCTTTTTAAAAAAAATGAGTTCTTAATGTTTTAACCGTTTATACTATTATTCTCAACAATCTATGTCTATGTTCTCAACCCTATAATAAAGATTTTTTTTCATTCAAAATTTGTCTAGACCGTACGTGCTATTAATTTTTCACAGCTATGTATAAGACATGAATGTATACAATAGTGTTATATGCTGTGTATTGCTGAGGTATCCTGCTTATTCCATACATATCCTGATATAATGTCAAAAGATTATGTCACGTGAATCTACATTTGCAAAAACTAAGATGTTCTTGACTGTCAATGTAAAGATCTCAACGTGGTAAACTAATACCCAACATTTGAGCAAATCATTTGTAGTTTTGTATGTAAACACCAAACAAGAAAATGTTTAAAAACTTATATTAAGCATAGTTGTATCAATTAGGTTTAGTAAAATCACTAACTTTAGAAAGCCTAAGGAAGAGAAGACTTTGAAAAGGTAAAGTAGCAAATATACATAAAACACTGAACCAGAGTCATCAAATACAAAAACAAAGCCTAATAAAATACTCAGAAAGACACAAAGATAAAGGCACATTCCTCGTTCCATATGCTAGGACAAATGTGTACAAATGCTCCTTCTTCCCTAGTGCTATTAGAGCATGGAATGACAGTCAGGAAAACCAATGACTTGGGAGATCGCATTCGAACTGATGGCTCAAGCCTTCTCAGGCTTCTCAAGCCAATACGGTAACCCAATCTGCTAGTGGAGAGCTTAGGAACATGGAAGATTGTTATATATTGTTTCAATAGTCATATTTTTCATTTTGTGTTCACTAAGACTTAGACGACGACCTATAAAGAGGATTAATCTAGCTTATACCACCACTTCAATCAAGTACGATTTGTTTCCTGGTAAAATGTTTGTGCACATTATTTCTCCCAAACCCAATCTTAGATCAAACTGAAATTTAGCACATTTATTTCTTCTACAAAACAAGATTCAATTAAAAGAATGGACCAATTAGTTAATTAACAATTGGTAATTAATTTTTTTGTTTGGTCTCTCAAGAAATTGTACGTAACTGATAAGGTAGTATAAGTTGAATAAGTCCCCTTTATATTTTGTAGAGAGAAACGCTTGAAACTAACAGTAGATAATAATTTTCATAGGCACTTCCCTGATACAGTGTTTAGTGTATTGGCGTGAGGAGGGTGAGGAGGCTGATGAGGCTTTAGATCTCGAGTTTGAATTGAAGTACAAGTTTTTTAAATAAATGCTTTTAAAAAGCGATCACCCAGATACCCCATTCTTTCTCTCCCACCCCTTTCCAACCGGTCCAGAAAAATGATAAGGATCATAGCGTATTGAGAAAGCTAAATTCATGAAATTAAATAAAAACAATTGGTAAAAATATTTGTAGTCGCACAGATGTGTTATTGTTGGTCTAGATCTATTACATGACTGTAAGCTTAATTGAAAAAAAAAAAAGAATTTTTGTTTTTCTTGTTTGTATTCAGTAAAGAGTTGAATACATAATATATAAGAAAATGTAAAAAAAAAGGTATATAAATAGACGTACGTGAAACATGTGTACACACCGTCTTTTGTTAATAGAAAAAACCGAACTTAACCATTATGGGGCCCAATGCGAAACGGAGTTCGCGGGGCCCAGTTTGGGTAGGGATACGGATAATAAGTGAAAATTAAGAGTTTGTATTAGAAAATATATTCGTCTTTGCATTTTATTCATTCTTTACTACGCACAGAATTACTACACGAGCCTTGCGTGTAGCGAAGTCATACAGTATATCATAAGAATTCTGTTTCCTACATAGATCACGCTCAATTACCAAATGTTTCAATCTACGAGAACTTTTGACCCAAGTAGTTCTTCATTAATTTGAGGTGCGAGAAGCTTCTTTCACTAGATTCCACAATTACGGGAATAGCATAATGCGATTTTTTTTATCGCGTGTAGGATTGGCGTTTTCCATATTGAATGACACCCCAAATGACAATTTTTGTCTATATATTTCAGGAGATTTGTATGAGTTTTCAAAAGATTTTAAGAACTTCCAGATATTTCCAGGACTTTTTCGTATATTTTGCAATTTCATGAGTTTTGCAAGAGCTCCTGGTAAATCGACAGGAGGCCGCGGGAAATCTGTTATAAGTTATAAAATGGTTTCATTTAATAATTTATACACCTAGAATTAGAAAAGTGCGGGCCCAATGCGGTCGCATAGGTTGCCACCATCATATCCAGGACCACAGGTACCTTGCTACGCTGCTAATAGAAAGCCTAATAATAAAAAGCCAATACAATAAATCTTGAATCTTAAGCTTCAGTTATAGCGAAACAAAGTAACATTTCAAATAACATCCGTATAAACAACGGACTACATACTACTAACATTTTTTAAAGTAGGTACCGGGTTGACACTTGAGTGATGATGGTATACTGATGTCCTGGTACTTAAGCTTAGTGACGGATGTAAACGTTTTAAGTCAACGCACATGTTGGTATACGCTTGTTAGTGTAATTTAGTCCCCATTATGTTAAAGCAACTTTTTTACAGAATTTCAGTTGATCCATTCAGAAATATGCCCATCTGTCTAAAACGTAATGAGCTTTATGTCTAACACTAAACAACTAGAGGACTTCTTTTGAAATATTAAAACACCCCCCTGGACCCCTTCCAAAGACAAAGCGCCACAATAGCTTTTAGTTCTGTGAACGTATAGACTCACTGTCATCACGGGCGGATCCGGGGAAAGGGGTATGGGGCTATCGCCCCCCGTAATCGACAGGGCGAATGTTTATAGAATAATCACACAATTTGTGGACAACATTATTTACTTTTCTTAATAATATATACTTATTATGTATATTATAATCAATGTATATATTATGTCGCCCCACCCTTCTTGTGGGTTAGGGGAGGGGCGATTGCCTACTGGGGAATGGGGAAGCGGTTTAATTTTTTTTAGCCAAAATCACTGTTTGTGAACAAAAGAAATCAAAAATAATTTATCTAATATATGCAAATTTCAATCCATTTTTAAAAAAGCTTATATTAACTCACTCTGTCTGTCTGTCTGTCTGGTCAAAATGTTTTTACACGTTATTTTTGTAGTATTTGCAATGTAGTTATCAATAAGTAATAATAATAATAATTATTATAATATAATTATAATAATAATAATAGGGCCGGACTTAACCATTGTGGGGCACTATGCGAAACGGATTTCGTGGGCCAAGTTTGGGTAGGGAAGTGGATAATAAGTGAAACTTAAGAGTTTGTATTAGAAAATAAATTCGTCTATGCATCTTATTCATTCTTTACTACGTACAGAAATACTTTACGAGCCTTTCGTGTAGCGAAGTCATACAGTATATCATAATAATTCTGTTTCCTACATAGATCCCAATTTTCGTGTATATATTTCCGTATATTTTAAGAACTTTTTCGTATATTTTGCGATTTCGGGAGATTTCCAGGAGCTCCTGGTAAATCGCCAGCAGGGTGCAAGAAATCTGTTTTGAGTTATAAAATGGTTTAATTAATGAAATTATGCACTTTGAATTAGCGCGGGTCCTGTGAAAGTGCGGGTCTTATGAAATCGCGGGTCCTATGAAAGTTCAGGTCCTATGAAAGTGCTCCTGGTAAATCGACAGGAGGGCGCGGGAAATCTCTTTTAAGTTATAAAATTGTTTAATTTAATAATTTCTACACCTTGAATTAGAGCGGGCCCTATGAAAGTGAGGGTACTATGAAAGTGCGGGGCCCACTGCGGTCGCATAGGTTGCAGGCGCCAAAGGCCGACCCTGCAAAATAGCGGCGTATGCTACACCTCCGGTCGACTAGTATGAATGAATTCTTTAAATGTAATGCTAAAAAAAAAACTCAGTAAACCTATGTCTATGGACCCTCGATAAGCGGCTCGTATTGATGGAGATATTTTTTAGTCTAACTAAGCCGTGTGAAGTAGTGGATTTTTTTTCCTTTGACGTTATATGGAATTAATTCTTTAAATGAAATGTTAAAAGAACTCACTCGATGCACCATTGTTTATGAACCCTCAATAACTGGCTCGTATTGATGAAGACATTTTAATCTAACTAAGCCGTGTGACGTAGTGGATTTTTTTCCTTTGACGTCGATATGGAATGAATTCTTCAAATAAAATGCTAAACAACTCGGTATAGTAATGTTTATTAAACCTCGTTATCTGACTCGTATTTTTAAAAGACATGATAGCTAGATGTAGATCTAATCTAGATTTTTTAAACTAGATCTAGATTTTTTTCACAGAAGGCCCTATATCTAGATTTTATAAACTAGATCTGTATTATATTCTAATTAAAATCGTCGTAGATGTTTAGTTAACTTTTTCCCATCACTATATGAATCTCATTGCTCTATTTTGTGTCTGTTTCAGTTTCTTAATGTTTTCTTGAGGTGAGGGGTCCCAAACAGGGCATGTTTATTCCATTATTGGCCTAACCAAGGTTAAATGACGTTGACTACTCAGTGGTACAGTACGTGAGGCGTCTTGAATAAAGTTGACCACTCAGTGGTACAGTGAGACGTCTTGAATGACGTTGACCACTATTACATAACGTAGAACCTCCTAAAAGAAATGTATCGATCCATAGCGATTAGAATGCCTTTCTACATCAGTTCCTCGATAATACGTCATTACTGCACATTTCAAAGAACAAACCATGGAAGAAAACGTGTGATCGTGTGACTTTGTGTTCTTACTTGTAAAAAAAAAAAACTAAAGAAATGCAAATTTAAATCTTTCTAGAGAACAGTTGCGAATGGGGGAGGGGATATTCGAGTCTTCTGTTGGGCCTGGAAGATTTGTAAATAAATGTGAATGCACCGACAGACTATTGTCTTATTTATAATCATTCTCCCATTTTTTTAACGTTTATTTTGAATCTATTTGACAGCTCTCGGTGCAACGTGTATTATGACCTAGAGTTCTAGCATTGTGACGCGCTGTGGGTTTACTACATCGGCCATATACAAGTTACATGGGATTTAGTTTGTCAGGAGCAGGGGTGTGTAAGATGTAACAGTGTGTATTGTATGTTTATGTATATGTTGTGAGTTGAGCTTTTAGCATGGATTTTTCAAAGGGGGGGGGGGGGTAATAAGAGTACCCAGTGGTCAGTTGGAGAGCTGACCTGGTCAGAGTCGAATGTTGGTTGTTGTTTTGGCTGTTTTTTATTCTCAAGAGTACGGAGATACTCATTATTCACTGTGTGTGCTGCTTAGAATAGCGATGTTGGGCTGCTTAACGTATTTGGTAATGTTATAGTTTTTGACTACACTGCTATCATACATTATTGAATCTCTTCTAAGCGCCCTTAAAAAACTGTATAAAATGTTATGTTTATAAATTAGTCACATTCGCCTGTTATTAAAATAAATAAAATGAACAACGGTCTTTTACGAAATGAAAATAAATTTTAGTTTTGTTTAAGATTCCAAAGATGGATTTCGAGATTTGGTCAATTTTATTTTTACTAGAGAAATACTTCGGCGACGATGTGGCAGAAATTTTAGTTTTTAAACACTTCATCCCTAACCCTTTACCCTAACCTTTTCATGCACATACGTTGGAAAAGACACGTTAGTCTTTGCTATCTGTGTCTTGTATCTCTTTTGTGAAACAGAAAACAACTAACACTACTTGAACGCTTTCACCAAAGATGCTTGAGCTCCATCATAAACATACGGTGGCCAGACAGCACTACAAACAGCGATGTCCTTGCGAACGCCGGTATGGACTAGTATAGAGGGACTTGTAGTCCGAAAGTTACGCAGGGCAGTGCACGTACCCCGTATGGGGGACGAACGTATGTCAAAAGCAGTCTTTTTTGGTGAGCGTGACAGCTGGAGGTCACTCACAAAGGCCGCGGAATGCACATTTGAGACAAAAAGGAAATCCGCTGCCTAGGACAGACGCAGACGGCGAAAAGAAAATCTTAATCGACCATAGGCGAACAATGGTTATGCTTGTCCTGGTTGTGGAGAAATATGTAAGTTACAGCTGGGGCTGCGTATCGATGGGAAATATTGCATTCCAGATCCTCATGAATCTTCGGACTCGATGACAAGCCTTATTATTATTATATTGGCGTTGAAAAGTAGATCTATAAGTATATTCAAAATTGTATAGACAGTAGATTTACTGAGTCTGATCTAGACTAGCTATAGAATTTTTCTAGATCTAGATACAGACTCTATAAAAAATAATCTAGATAGTAGATGTAGGCCTATCCTAATTAATAGACTTTAGTCAGGTAGAGCTAGATCTAGACTAGTGACAATCCAGTCACATGATAGAATCTAGATTTCTAAACTAGATTCGATCTGAAATGTAGATCTAGATATAGAGTCTACTTAATGACAATGTAAGGGATTCCGAAGATTAATGAGTGCAGTGTTTACTATGTATTTTAATGTTTTACGAATCCCATGTGCCCATGTGATGATATGACATCGCCTACGTCATTATATGCAGGACCGTGAATGGCGTGAACTGTATGCATATGCACAGAACCTATTGCGACTTGACGGCTTTTGTAAATTTGTCTGCTGTGATTTATGAGATGTCAAAAATATGTAGATTCTAAAGTTCTAGAACAATAGATCTATTCCACTTAATTTATTAACATAAATCTACTAATGTCATTTATAATAAGTAGCTCTAGATGTACTATTTTACCAATGCATTCATTCAGAATTTAATACATAGATTTAATTATACTAATAGAGAGTTGTAATTTAACTCTATAAATTGTTAGCTAATAGCGTTACATAAAAAAAACGAACCTGGGTTTTTCGAACTATGATATTGTGTGTGTAATAGTAAAACAGCATCTACCTAAATAAATTGTAAATAGAGAGCAAATACCTATATTTATTGTAGTATATATAGGTCTGTGGTTTTATATTATATAACCTTCGTAACTTCTTCTATAGAGAAATGACTTTTATAATTTCTTTTACTGAAAAATTGGGCTATTCGCGTCTGACACATGTATAATTTGTATGTGCAGCAACAAAGCCCATTAAATTTGTAATAGATCTAGACTTACAATAATAAATCTGTGTGATTAGAAATACTTTTACAAATTGTTTTTGTTAAGCGCAATTTCAATTTCTGGACCAGTTGGGAGAGAAGGGGGGGGGGGGGGGAGGAGAAAGGAGGCCTCATGTGAAGGTTGCCGTGATAGCTTTTTAAAAGCATTTTATAGAGAAAAAAAGTTGTACGTCTTGAAATCGAACTCGAGAACTGAAGCCTCCTCAAGTCAATACACTGTGCCAGATTCAAGGCTTTTAGCAACGACGTAATTCTTTACACAAAGTATAAAGGGAACTAATTCAACTTTAATTCAACACATCAGTCACAATATCTTTGCTTTGTTCAATACCAAATAAAATAATTAATTATATATAATAATAATATATAATATAATTAAGGATTGTTTTTTTTATTGATTCTTGCTATGTCAGGAGCAAGAAATAATTTTACAAAGTTTCAATTTAATCTGAGAATGGGTGTGGGAGAAATAATTTGTGTTCAAACTTTTTAACAAAGTTGATCTAAAAAGCTTTATAAAGAGAGAGAGAGAATGCCTTGGCTTGTGTTTGTTGAAATGTTGATCTCAAATGTCACATAAAAACGTTCGTCAACAAGCTCTAACTAGCTGCCAAATGACATTTACTAGTCATCTGTAGGTTCAGAACTTTGGTACCAAGTAGATATAAATGCCCTCTCTCTGCCACACTGCTTCGTCTGTCACACCTTGACACGAATTGAACGCCTGTGCAAAAAGGCCAAAATATGGGTCTCTTCAACTTTCATAATTTAACATGACCTCATGAATGAAAAGATCACCGTTTCCGTTTCGCGTTTATTTTTACTGTCAAAGTGTATGTGATCCGTATGTTATGTTATGTTGTCTTCTGTAAGACCAACTAAGACCAGCTTGTTGCTTTAATGTTTATCAACAGTTACTCGGTTAAAATAGTATTGTTTTCATTTAAAGATGTCACCGTATACTTCAGTAGTTTGCACACTAGCCAAGGACGATCAGCAGACGATTGTCTCCCGTGTAACGAGAATTGCGTAGGACGTAATTATCGTCTGCTGAGAAGGAACGTCCGAAATCTTTAAGATAAGAGGACCTAAGACTAGTATAACCACATTTAAAATAGTCTGTGTTTATCTGTTACAAATTATATATACTGTTTAACCTGTGTGTCTTCGTCCGCCAAAATGTGTGAATATATGCTGACACATATGGTGTGAATGTAAGCTGACACGTCAACCCTCTATATCATCTTGCTAGTGTGTGTTTTAGCCTCAAATAATACCAACCAAAAAAAAAATCTCCATTCCTTTATGAATTGCATTTAAGCATGCCAAGTTCTTATTACATTTTTTTAAAAGACATTTTACATTTTTTTTTGTTCTACTTAAAGAAAAAACTTTAAATGCCATACATTGAATAATGTCTTTTTTTTAACTGAAATGCACTCAAACAAGAGCCAATGAAACCCCAGCAGACAGAGCGCACAATGCCCAGATAAGTTTTTCCCAAGCTAGCGTACTATCCAGTAATATACTTCCCCGTTCTTGAGCCCCAGCCACTCTTCTTCCGGACCTCCACCCTTCTGTAGCTCTTCAAAGATACAAACTTGAGGGTGCACACAACAAAATATGATATATGCACGTCAGCGCTGAGGTCGACGCTAGGTCCCCAGTATAGAATCTCTTGAGTAGATCTGTGGAGTTTCATTGTTACGTGGCTTATGGCTTTCTTACAATAAGGTTGGACGTATAGATGTGTAGAGTGTAGTGAAAAAATAAATAAATAAAACAAAAAGAAAAAAAAGATACATCACCAAAGAATTTTATTGTGAAATTATTGTTTCGCTTCATCAGTTACACAGGCATGTACTCACGTAAACACGCGCAATGTATTTCTATAAAGTTGAAATGTTTAAGATGTTGTTTTTTAAATCTTCAGATACATCATAAGGCCTAATTTGCTCTACTTCAAGATGATTACCTGGTTGTATGTTGCCCTCTACTTCTACATCGGTAAGATTGATGTCCATATTTAGCCTATAATGACAAAGTGCTCCCAATACTAGCTAGTCATGTTACTTTGTTTATCTAACATTTGTTCCAACCTATAGGCCTACAGTATACTTACAAACTATAAGAAAGAATTGAAACTATGGAAACAACACGCGCTTTTTTCTTTTAATTCTTTTTCTTTGGTGAAAATAATTTCTAAGATCATTTTTGATGTTTTTATCTCAATTCATATAACGAGGAGGGGGAAATAACGGCTGAGTGCTGTAGCCCCCCCCCCATAAAAAAAAGGCGATGTGCGTTATGTGCTCTATTAGAATGACTTAGACATAACTGTAACACGAACAAAAAAGTCGGATCATCACAGACTTTATGGAACTCAAAGTAATGGACATGTCCGCTTTGGTCTTCTTTTTTTTTTTATGTCGTAGCAAACATAAAAATCTGTAGACACACATAGATACACATAACTGTTCAAAAAAGCCTAAAGAAAGCTAGGATTCGGATAGCATAATTTAGAAGTCTTTGCTTAATTAGATCTCGATGTTTCTAAAATCATTCAACGTTATCAAAATTTAGGCGTTTTTTTTTTCTTGTTAAAAAAGTTTTATATTCAAAACATGCCAGAATATGTTTCTCGAGGAAAGAGGATCAGTCCAATGTCCCCAAGAATCCAATGTATTATAGACTTAGTACAGTATAAGTACAGTTTACGATTTTATTTTTTTTCTGCAGTAAACGTTAATTTATGCCCTATTCTTAATATATTTCATCGTCTTTCTCACAACTTTCAGGCCTGTAATTCTTTTAGCGAACAGAATTTCTGTCTTTGAACATTGAAATGTCAGTAGTTAAGCCAAATTTTAGTAAATGAAGGTGCTGGTCACCAGTTTAAAATATTTTAAGCAGATATACATAATTTTGAAATGATTGGTAGAATTTATTTTTTCATAGCTAGGAAGCCTGAAACGTGCCAATGTAGCGACACGGACTTAGCTACCTTATGGGCATCTCTAAGCCATTACTAAAGATCCCGAATTGAAAATGTTTGTAAAATGGTTTCCATGTTTTGGATGTTCCTTCAGAGTTGAAGATAATTTACTTCCTAGTCCAAACCTCCCGCAGGACGACGGGGCTGGGTTTGAAGTTGAACCCGGGAAATGACGGCGATATCTCTGTGAAAGGATCACTGAATTTTCATTCGCACAAGAAAGTCACCATCCATTTAAATATTTCATCGGTCTAAGCCTTGTTTACAATTAAAACAAGAGTGAAAGGGACAGAAAAAAATTGTTTGCCGAACTTGAATATCTTTTGAACGCCTATGGTTTCTTTTTTTAACGTGATCCTAAGATTTTCTTTGATCTGAGGTTGTTTTTTTTTTTTAGGGGTGGGGGTTGATTTGACTGATATGAAATTTATATCTTTTTGTAAATTTTAAGTTTTTCTTTGTTGCCAGAATTAATCTAATGTCATGACATTAACTAGCTTGTGGAAACCAAACGTAGCTCACTCAAAAATCGATCACTTATTTTTATGTCCGGACGAGGGTAGAGCCACTGCCGCCCTTCTAACGCATACTCGGTTTCGGACAGCGCTCTTACTTAATACCATGCAGGCAGACACAGCCCCGCCGCCACTTATGTGTTCGAATTCGGACAGCGTTCTTACTTGAATCTAGACTTAGAAGACGGTGTGCACAATGTTTCTGAACGTCTATTAGTTTATTAAACCATGATTAAACTATTTAATAAAATAGGGCTAATTAAGGCCTACGTGCGAAAATACCACAAGACGTAGTCTGTTGAATATTTTCTAGTCCTCTAGCCAAATGTAAATGTTTTCTTTTTTTTTTTTTTCATAAAACTACCGTCTCCCAGTGTGACGAAATAGCTAGTTGGCCTATTTTTTTCAAAAGATATACATTAACTATCAAGTTTCTAGGAAAATTGTTCGAGCCATTTTGGGGAACCGTGTCAACCAATACACCCACCCTCCCAGTGCCCATGAATTCGCAAGCTGAAGAGAGGAATTGTAATAATCACGGTTAAGTATGCAATGAAATCTGGACTCCTTCCTTGTTCCTTGTCTGCCACTACATCTGTCAATGCTTTTAGCGTTTCAATTGCAACTAACAATTATTTTGAAGTTCCAGATATAAAGCCCATTACTTTTTTTTAGAACGCTTTAAACTTTTTTTTCGACTCATTTTTAAAACCTATATAGTATATAGCCTATAGATCGTTAAGGATACGAATACTTTAGCCAAGCAGGGCATAATAAAACAAGCTACCTGAGCAAAATTCAGACAAAAGCTAATTATTCATTTAGTAGGGAAATTGACGTTTATGTGATTATATTCTACTGGTGTGCATAAAAATTAGAGTAATGATACACTGTGTGTACTTTCTGCTTACACAGGGGGATATGTTAGTCCCCAAAAAAGTCTCAAATCTTTTTTTTTAAGCTGCCTTCGTAAAATGATAAGCCACTATTAGTTTTGTGTTGTCTGTCTGTCGATAACGTTTCTGTCGCAACTAGACAGACCATTGAAAAGCTGGTTTCTCCCTTTGGAAAACAAAACTTTTTATTTTTATCGATAGGCCTAACAGCCTATAGTTCTGTTGGTTTTGAAGTTATAAAACAACGACAAATTGATCAAGGGGTATCTGAAATCGATCTTCTGACTTATATTATGTAATGTTACAAGTCATGTTAGGCCTATATATAATTTTCTTGCTTAAAGGCATAGAAGTATCATTATTGATAATAAATTGTTCAGTTTGTTTTCAATTTGAAAATGATTCTTTGACATTTGATTACTTTAGACAATCAAAACAAGACCATGGCTTGAATATTTTTTACCGTGGGCGGAATCTTGATTTTTTTTTATTTTTTACTATTTATTATTTATAAAAGCTAATCACTCTTTTTCCCCCCTCCTTCACAAGGAGAATATATAAACATAGGCTTTGAAGGCCAACTTTTCTTGAATTCCTACTAGATTTATTTACTCACACTTTCTTCGTACTCAAAAGTTTTTTTGACAAATGACACACATTAAGTAAAAATCTAAAGTAAAAAATTGAATCCTTTGTTTCACACTAAAATTTTGTACATAGTAGGTCTAACCCAATAACGAGAAAGTGTCTCATATATATATATTGTAACATTTTCAGCCGTTATAATCTATATTGAAGTTTGGTATTGTACTTATATATCCTACTTTCAATGTCAATAGCATAGACCCATACTGTGGTCCAGATCTATAGACTATACTCACAGAACGTACCTGGCACTTCCGCTTGGAAGCAGTAAATCTACCCAGACGTCTAGATCTAGATTTGTCTATATCATCATCATCATCATCATAAACTAATAAACGTGTTGACTAGACATATTTATAGATAATAGACCTGTGTGGGACATGGGCGTAGCAAAGGGAGGCTTCAGGGGGGGGGGGGGTGTGAATGCCTTTTTTTTTTTTTTATTTGGCGTTGGACAAAAATTTTAATGTTAAACAATCACTTGCCCCAGCGTTGCCAAGGGGTTTGAGGTAAATTTAAAACTAAAACCAGCGCTAGGGATGGTTTAGATCTAGACAAGATGGAAAGCACAAAGTTTCTGCTGACAACAGTTCTCAAAACTCATTGGAAAATATTTTATGTCTACTGGAAACTCCTGGAATTTCATATTGACATTGAATGGTGCAGAAACCCTGTAAAATTAAACATTATTTTAAAAATAAAAAGCAAACTACAGTCAATGTCAGTCACCAAATTCAATGAACATTTTGCAAAGCCAAAGGCGATTTTAGTTTAATACCAGACTTCAGAGTGTTTTAAGTTTCAAACCCCCCTCTAACACTTTGAGGGATTTTGAAGTTAAACCTCCCTTTCCAAAAGAAAAGCTTCCTTCATTTATCCCTTAGTCTGTCAAACAATTCAGGCACCAAACAAAAACTGTTGACCGTCCTTCTCCATTCCTTTCAGTCTTTTGCCTTGGGCAGAATCTCTCAATGGCAGGCTCATCCATTCCTGTTTGTAATGCTATATTCACTAAATTACATCAGTGTTGCTAAAAGGAGGTCTGAGTTTTAACTCCCTGGCTTTTTTTATCCAATAAAAAATTGAAGGTCAGCCAATATTCCATACTCTTAGCTCGGTGGTATAGATGTTCAAATCCCACTCAAAATATAAAAAAAAGCAAAGCTACAGCCACTAAATTTCTTGAGCATAGCAAAGATCGTTTTGGAGTTAAAACCCCTCCAAATAAAGAAACTAAAGAAAAACTACATTCTACAACTTCCATGAGGATAGTCAAGTGGAGTTTTAAAGTTTCACCCAAACTTCCAATCAAAAGTAAAGCTGTTAAGATACAATCACAAAACTCCATGAGTGTTGCTGATTGAGATTACATGTTTACCCCCCCCCCCCCCCCCCATCCCATTCCCCATTTCTAAAATACTAAAGCAAAGTACAGTTATTTGACATTCAATCTCTTACACCTAGATTTGTAATTCAAAATGGGGATTTCATAACTTTTCATTTAATATTATATATAGATATTTTGAGTTTTTAGTCTGTGTAACTGGTTTACCATAAATAAAATAAGTAGTTTTTATTTGTTTTAAGTTGTTTTTTTTATCCTCTTTTCAACTGGCATTTTTATTGGTGGAAAGAAAACTACTGAGGATTACTTTGAAATTTTATTATTTATGTTTTGATCTATGTAGTGTCTATACATGATGATGTAATTAATACAATCATGTCCCAGACCCACTTTATTTAAATTAACCTTTTACAAAAAAGTGGGAAGCGTGGTCGAGAGCTAAGTGCGCTTGAACTTGGCTTGTCTTGGCTACCTAGAAGGGGGCTCGAGGTTCGACACCCGACTCGGGCAGAGTTGCATTTACTGAGCACCTAAAGGCAGCACGGAAAACCAATTCCTAGATACCCCCTCCCCCCACTTGTCCACAAATGAGATTGGACCAAAGCGCTCTGAGCATGCTATAAGCATGAAAGTAGCGCTATATAAAAGCTATAATAATAAAAACAAAAAACATTCAATTTTTCTTTTTTTTTTTTTTTTTTTTTTTTACAGCTCTGTTGGCCCATCAGTGCAACAATGAAGAGTTGGAGAGACATCCTATTGATGGCTGGTACAACAATCTCGTACACCCAGACTGGGGAGCCATTGGTGAGCTCAATTATTTAATATCAAAACTTGAATTCTTAGACAAATAATAATCTATTCTTTCTAACTAATAACATGTAAACTGAATTGTTTTATCATTCACTTTTGTAGCAAAGGTTTTAATTTTATATTCTCTTCAAGACTGGATTTTAGCATTCAAGATGTTAGGATAACCCTTACATCTTGAATAGATACATGGCTTTCATTCAGAAAAATTGTGGTGATTTGTTCTTCTATTTGTCACATAACTAACTTGATATAAAAAATGAAATCTTTGCATCATCTGCCCCAAAGACAAATACAAACCAACAGAACACTTTACTTCCATATGTCCTGTCATAAAGCTGAATATTAGTCTTTTATTATTATCTTATCATGTATGCTCTTAACAATATTAAATACATTTTTTTTACTTTACTTTTTCCTTTTTTTTTTAAATACTTTTTTAATTTGAGTTTAATTTCATTTATAAAAGTTTTTAAAGTTGTTTTTTTCAAACAGTTTTGGCAAAACAAAATTTCATACTTTAAATTTAATTATTTCATCATTCTTAAGATGGTGAAAATCTATTGTTTATTTTTTGAGAAATTCCACATTTAACTTATTTTTCTTTTTGCATAAGTAATTGTCCAATTATTTTCAGATGGACATCTCTTAAGACGGAGTCCTGTCAACTACAGTGATGGTGTTTATGAACCATCAGGGCAAGATCGGCCCAATCCACTATACATAAGTAGAATATCTTTCAGTGGGGAAAACAACTTGGTCTCTGTCAGAAACAGGAGTGCTCTGCTGGTATTCTTTGGTAAATTAAATATCATATCTAAAATATATCAGTATGACATAGTGCTCGATGTAAATTTATTTGCTTGCATTCATATCCTGGATTAATAAAAAAAAAAATAATTTAATTAAATCTCAGCTATAAGAATTTCTTTTTATTATTATCTTAATTCTAGGTAAAAAAACACAGGACACTTATTAAATTACTACCTGATCCAATATGTTGAATTAGACCTATTTTTTTGCTTGAACTGTATGATACGTTGGTTGATTCTGGTTGAATCTTGCTTTTTTCAGCCCACTTAATTTCACTCAATAGAACATGTTTAATTATGTCTATGTATCATAAATATGTGTATGTCTGCTATTGGGGGAAATAGCATGATATATTTACACTTAATTACTTAAATAATTAACTTGCAATAATATAATTTAAATGACAATTTGAAATTTTATTGATTTATTCATTACTCTGAGGTCATTAACAATGTACCACAATATTTCAAACTGTCTACTTTTAAAAATTGATTTTTTCACTGTTTCCTAATCCATTAGATTCATGAAAGCATATTTCATAATGATCAAATAAATTGTAATGAATATGATCCTTCAAATGTGAACCGTCTGTTATTTACTTTGCTCTAAACGCTGGCTATGTTCAGCATTTTTATTCTGATATTTTTCTGGATACAAAAATAAAAGTGCTATTCAATCATCTTAAATCATATTCTTAAGTTGTTGTAAGGAAATGAATTTTCTTCTCTTTTAAAGTAACGTCTGTAATCTATAAGATAAGAATCATAATTTACAATTAAAAATCCAAAGCCTAATAAAATACTGTCTCTTAGTTTTCATTTTGATGATATGTTAAAAAAACAGCCAAACATTTCCATATGCATAATTAAAGGTTTTAAAATCTAATCAATAATACTAATTGCATTTAATCTGATTATATCTCTTCTATTTTAAAAAAATATTGAAAAATAATAATATATCTTTATTATCTTTGAAAAAATGTGTAAATTTTTATTTTCTTATTCAAATATTGTATAGCTATTATAATGTTCAATAGGTCAACAATTAGTTGAAGAAATTTTGGATGCTCAACGATCTGGATGCCCTATAGAATATATGAACATCCCAGTGCCTGTGGATCATAAGTACAACCCCAATAAGATTAAAGACTTGGAGATGCCCTTTTTAAGAACTAGATATGACCAGAGGACTGGTTTCTCATCCAACAACCCTAGGCAGCAGGTATGAAATAGGTTTAAGGCTAGATTGCACTCATTTTAACATCCAGCTAAACAACACACTAAAACTAGAGAAAAAAAAAGAGTAAATTATTATATATAATTCTACTTTTATGTTATTATTAAATTTATTCTCATCTTTGTGTATTCTTTACATAACATAGTTAAATGAAATCACACCTTACATTGATGGAAACCTATTCTACGGTGCTGGTAAAGCCTGGGAGGATACTCTCAGGTCTTTTAAAGATGGAAAATTGGCTGCGGATAATGAGGACATTAAGAAAAGTTTACCCATAGAGAATACCATTGACTTACCCTATGCTAACCCTCCATCTCCCAGGGACCATGCCTTTAGGCCAGTTCGACGTTTTAGGCGTAAGTCAAGTGAACACATTTTATTAATGAAGCATTAAATAAATGAAGTTATTAAATCAAGAACCTATGCTAGCATTTAGAGAACCTATAGGATAATCCAGGATCTTTATAGGGTAATCATGGGAACAAAATTTGTCTATTTCTAAAGTGACTGTATAACACTTACTATTCTCCCTTTTCAGATGTAATGAGTTGTTTTTTTTCAAACTACTTTATATTATAAAAAAGAAGGAAATTTAAAGAAAATAATTGTATTTGCTAACAATTCAAATTCAGTTTCCCTCTTTCACTTTAGGTAATATTTTACTTTTATCTTAATAATTTCTTTAAGAGTCTATTCTATACAGTAGTCTAGTATTGGGTTTGATACTTTAGTATTTTCATTCATAACAGTATCCTAAACAAATGTTCATTATGATGGGCTTATCAAATAACACTATTTCTCTTTAACCTACAGGACTGGGTAACCCAAGGACTCATGAAAATCCTTTTCTAAACACTTTGGCTGTGGTCTGGTTCAGATATCATAATTATCAGGCCACACAGATCAAGAAAAAGCATCCAGATTATGACGATGAGAAGCTCTTTAATGCAGCTCGAAAAAGAACCATAGCACAATATCAGGTAAAAATCAGTCACTAATATGGTTCCTCCTTAAGATCACAGTCAGTAATGGTTTTTCCTTCCTCTATCAGTAATATATTTTTTAGCTCATGTTTAGGTTAAAAAGTAACAGAACCTACTACAAACTTGCATAAAAGGTACCCCATTTATACTTCGCAATCTATGGAGGCAGATAATGTAAAGCTCATCTGTTTCTATGGCTGATGGTTAATATAAATGTGATGTGAACAGCGCAACAACCAACTAACTTTAACTTTTACTTGGCCTATGTATGTCAAGTACCCATTAGAGTTGGGTGGATCTATGGGTGTTCTAAAAGTCCCAAAGCTGAAAATCATCTTTACCAGGGTTCAAACTTATGATCCCTCAATTCAGAAGCCTATAGCCCCTTACAAACTTGCTTAGATCTGCTAAACATATACTTTAATGTTATGTTATACATAACTTGACCCAATGAACATCCACAGAAAATCGTCATGTATGACTGGCTGCCAACATGGCTTCAAATCGATGAAAATGGAACCATCTTCCCTCTTGTTCGGGACTACCCATATGAAGGTGGTGTTAAAAACAAATACAAAGGTAATTATTGTTAGAATTTATGTATAACTAATTACTATCATTAACAGCTACACATCTATAGTTTAGGAAAACATAAATGATGCTAGTTAGAATTACAATTAAAAAGCCACAAAGCAAAATGTAGACTTTATTGTTGTTACTTATTTAACCAATGAATATAACCATAAACATGCACATGTGGGTAAACCTAGAACTTATTGTATAACCATTTAACTCTACAACTGCTGTACACAGAAGGGTTAAATGCTACTTAAGGCTAGAATTAATCCTGCATCATCATCATTGTTTTAAAGGAATAAATAAGTAAGAGAATGAAAATGTGTTTAAATCTTTGCCACTTTCTGAAATTTTTAAATCATGCAGTTATTTTTTTTTGCTTTAATTTAATAGGCTATATGTCTATACATAATTTTTAAAAATATTTGTTTTATTCCTTTTATCCTCAAGGCTACGACCCAAACGTTCATCCAGGTATAAGTACAGAATTTCAAGCTGCAGCTTTCAGATTTGGACATACATTGGTTCCTCCAGGTGTTGTGATAAAGTAAGGTTTGACTTGAGCTAAAAGGGATGGTTTGGGGATAACTTTTAACATTTAACACACTAACCCATGTATATACAACATGTATATACATATTTACACAGATATAGACATCTATATATATATTTCTACAGAACCATAGCAAGTAACAAATGTGTGGATGCAGAAAGAAATGTCAAGGCTAGATTCACATCTAAACCAGAAGGGGGTGACAAAATGGAGAAGATCAAAGGAATCAGGCTTTGCAATGCTTTTTGGGTACCGCATGTAGGTCATCATTTTAGTATTGATTTTAATGATTTGACTGTATGGAATTTGGCCCTTGTTGTGTGGAGGGAGAGTGGCCCTTGAGGGACTGCAGGCACGACATGGCCTGAATTGTGCCGATGTGCCCAAAATAAAAAATCAATCAAATCAAATCTTTTGAGATAAAGGTCTTTGTCTTTTTTTTATTCCTTATAGGCTATCTGCATATTGTTTTTTACTTTCTGAGATATCTATATTAGATGTCTCCCTTACCAACCCCAGACATTCATTTCAATGTAATTATCCCTAGCCTGGTTGACAGTGTAGTAATTGTTTATAATATAATTCTTTTTAAACCTGCTTGTTGACAAAGGAGCCTAAATATTTTGTGGAAATGATACAAAATATGTGAATCTCAAAGTGCATTTAGAACAATAAATTATTATATATATATATCCCTGAGCCTGCAGATTAATGGCGATTACTGAATGTGATGTTATTTTGAAGACTCAGGTGTGTCCTACTTATTTTGCTGCACTTTATGCAGACAATTAGGAGGGCTCAGGTTTAGTTTTTTACATCATCTGCTCCTTTATCAATGGTAGCTATTCTTTAAGCCTTAAAAGTGGATGCAGCCAACTTCATGAGAGCTCTTCACTTTCCTGCCAAGTGTGGTCTTCTTTAAAAATTAGCATGTTTCTCAACTAATTTCAAAGCACTTAAGGAATGAGATTTTTTTCTCCTATAAATTACAGAAAAAGATGGCATCTGGTCATCCTTCATTTAGGATAGATACTCCACAGAAATAGAATAACATTAAATATATTGAATAAATGTTTTGCTAAAAATTCAACTGCACACAATTTTTTTTTATTCAATAAAAGGAAACTGTTGAAGTAGAGGATGGAGTAGATGAAATAGTTCGTGGAATGGTGTACACCAAAGCACTTTATGAAGACAACATTATTGTCAGTGACATCAGAGGTAAAGCAATTAATTTACTTGATTTCCAAAATCAGTGTAGGTTAGTTTGTACCCCTATTTCTCATTTTCCTTGCCTCTCACTACCTAAATCTACATGCTAGCTAAAATGTTATCTAAAACCACATGCTAAAAGGATACCTAAAACCATGGGCTAAAAAATATGTATTTTATATAAGATAAATACCAATTCTAATAAAAGGGTATTCAAAATAAGTAGTTGCAGAAGTCTTTGGATGCCATGTTAAAGATCCAGAATGTGAACGCTAAAGGGTAGCAGGATTTTTATCAATGCTTTGCAATTTTTTTTTTAAGCAAATAATAGTCTTTGAGGATTATTGTGAGTCTTTGCACTGGCCTCAAATATCTTTCTCTATATTGGCCTTAATAATACATTAAATTAATATGTCCTTTAGGGTCTTATGTGAAAATAGATGTATCAAAATGTGCTTGAATTGTAGCAATATAATCCTTTTATTTTTACACTGTATAAAGCCTATGAAACCATTTTTTAAATGTTTTGTACAACTCAAAATAAACTTTTCCTTGTTTTATTGTGATCTTTAAATGCTCAATAATATAGTCAGAATATTTGCATATGATCTTGTCACATATAATAGATCCAATACTTCAACACTCTTTTCCTTCTTAGAGATTTATACATATAATAGATCCAATACTTCAACACTCTTTTCCTACTTAGAGATATACAAATAAATAATTTTGTATAGACTTAGGACTCAAGTCACATTTATTTCACAATGCAATACAATATGTGTATAGAATTAGGATTAGCTCCCTGTGCAACGACACAAGAGATGTTGATCTTGGTTTGAAAAAAACAATTTTTTACAAGTACATTATTGTAAAACATTTTTATTATAAAATATGTTACCAATGTACTTCATCTATAGAGTATACTGATATGGCAATATCTACTTTTTCTGTTTGTAAATATTAGAGAATGTTTTTGGTACACTTGACTGGTCAAGAAGAGATCTGGGAGCCCTAAATATCCAGAGAGGTCGGGATCATGGACTACCAGGTTACAATGAAATCAGAAAGGCTTATGATCTGGAAAGAATGAATAACTGGACTGCTATCAACTCTAGATTCCCGAAGGTAATTAGAGTTAGAATAAAGCAAAAAAATGTGTGTTTATGTTAAGGGAATCAGGAAAGAAAGCAAAATAAACTGACTAAATGAATAAATATTGTGTAATGGAAGAAATAAAAAATAGTTTTACCAGTCACTAAACAAGAAGTTACCTCCTTTCTTTTTAGGAATATTGAAACTACAGCCATTATATTCAAAAGATGTTTAATAAAAGTTCTTAGAATAATAATTTAAAAAAAAAAAAACACTTTCATATAAAGGACATGTATTAGTTCATCCATATTTGATACCTTATCCAAACTATTTTTGTACTGAAGTAATCTGTTTTGAAATTAATATATATTTATTTATTTATATATTTATTTGCTATTCAGCCCCTGAGTAAGATCAATTTTAAATGTTTACTTAGTCTGCTTATTAATGATATCTTGATATTTCTTTCTTTGTTTTAAAATAGTCCTCGTATATCCATTGAAAATTCAAAAAAGTGACAATTTATGTTCTTGAGTTATCAATAATAGGCCTATATCTTGAGCAGGAATTTATTTTTTTTTATAGTCGAAATTTTTGTTTTGTTCTTAACTCAGAAAACTCTGTATCTGCCTACTTCTGGTGTGGCAAGTAATGGGAGTGTATCTTCTAGCAGAAGTTTTTAAGACCTTATGCAGAATAAAAACATTTTTACTGTGTTTCTTATACTTAGTCCTTATCTTATCTTCTTATCTTATATAATACAGACATTACTTCAAAAAAGATGATTACATCCTACGCGTCATGCATTTAGTCATGCATATTAACCAATGACTTAAATTCTGCCAAGTCACTGGTTTTTCTGGCTAGCTCAGGCAACCCATTCCATGCTCTAATAGCACTAGGGAAGAAGGAGTATTTGTACAAATTTGTCCTAGCATATGGGACGAGGAATGTGCCTTTATTTTTGTGTCTTTCAGAGTATTTTATTAAATTTTGTATTTGAAGATTATGGTTCAGTGTTTTATGTATAATTGCTACTTTACTTTTGAGTCTTCTGTCCTAAAGGCTTTCTAAATTTAGTGATTTTACTAATGGTGTTACTCTAGTCAAATGTGAATATTCGTTTATGAATCTCACTGCTCTATTTTGTGTTTGTTCCAGTTTCTTAATGTTTTCTTGAGTTGAGGGGTCCCAAACGGTGGATGCATATTCTATTATTGGCCTAACCAAAGTTAAATAACATTTTAGTTTTATGTTCTTATTTGATTTATAGAAATTTCTTTTAATAAACCCTAATGCTTTGTTGGATTTTTTTTATAGTTTCATCAATATGTGCATTCCATGACAGTTTTTCATTTATTATAACACCTAGGTATTTTGAGTTTTTAGTCTGTGTTACTGGTTTGCCATGAATAAGATAAGTGGAATTAATTTGTTTTAGTTTTTTTGTTACTCTTAACTGACATTTTTCTGGGTGGAAAGACATGTACCAACTTGATTCCCATTTCTGTAATTCATCTAATTCTCTTTGTAAAATATCTGTCTTGTGTTGTTTTTATTGTTGTATATATTATGCAATCGTCTGTAAATAATCTGACTTTTGTTCCTGAACTAATGCAATTTGGTAAATCATTTATGTAAATTAAAAATAGTAGTGGACCCAAGACTGTTCCTTGAGGTACACTTGAGTTTACTGTTATTTGTTGTTGATTTAGAGCCATTTATTATTACAGTTTGTTCTCTCCCTATCAGAAAATCTTTAATCCACTGATGCAGTGGACCATTAATGCCGAAATATTTTAATTTTTTAAGCAAACTATGGTGGTGAACTTTGTCAAAAGCCTTGGAAAAATCTAGTAAGATAGCATCTATTTGTTCACTATTATCTAAAACTTTTGAAAAATCATCAATTAGTCCTATTAGTTGTGTTTCACATGATCTATATTTTCTAAAGCCATGTTGGTATCGGGTGAGGACATTATGTTTGTCTAAGTGGCTTATGATGTTGCTACATATTATGTGTTCTAGGATTTTACATGTGATGCTGGTAAGTGATACTGGTCTGTAGTTTCCTGGATCAGATTTTTCTCCTTTTTTAAATATGGGGGTGACATTAGCTTCTTTCCAGTCCTTTGGTACTCTGCCCTGGTTAAGCGATGCCTGAAAGAGTATTTTGAACACTGGGGCTAGCTCATTGCTTAGTTCTTTGAGTAATCTAGCTGGAATACCATCAGGTCCAGATGCTTTATTTGATTTGGTTTTGGCTAATAGTTTTTGAATTCCATTTTCTTGTACTACTAAATCTTCTATGTTGTCTACTTGGTTCAAATTAAGATATATGTCTTTGTCTCCTGGGGCTGAGAATGCTGATGCAAAGTATTTGTTTAGGATGTTTGCTAGTCCGTCTGGCTTTTCTTACTCTTCCATTTGCTCAAGAAACTCTTCTTTTGGTTTTGTGGCTTTTTGGACTTATAATCTGACTTGGACCTAATCTGTGAATGTTAAATTAGTAAATAGAAAGGTACCAAAAAATCACCCAGAAGTAATCATTCTTTAAGTGCTAGATTCTCAGTTCTCATGTTTCAAAGAATTGTCTCTCTGTTCTTGTGTTAGGACAATGAACCTATTTTTATTCTGCAATGATTACCTTTCTGAAAATTAAAACCTATATTTAATTAGAAGGTGCATGTTCTTTTAGTTTTAGAAATGGGCTAATTTTTGAGAATATTTATTGCAGAAATTTTTTTTTTCTAATTCAGCAATTAGATGAATTAAAGAAACTGTACAATAATGATTCTGCTCCAGACAGGCTAGACCTGTTTCCTGGAGGACTCCTAGAAACTGTGGAAAATGGACCAGGACCCTTATTCCAAACAATTATTTTAGATCAGTTCTTGCGAATCAGACATGGTGATAGATTTTGGTTTGAAAATCCTTTAAATGGGTTAGTTATTTTTTAGTAGCATTTTACTTCTAAATTAAAACTATTAGTCATAAAATTCTAGGCAATAAAAAAAGGATTTACATTTCTTTTCGCATGAATGCTTTTAGCAAGATAAGATTAAGCAAGTATATCTAGATTAGATATTAGCTTAAAATTACTTTTAAACATGTTAGAGGTTTAACATTTTATTGATTATAGAGTTTATAATATCAACATACATCTTAAGCCATCCTAATTTTGCTATTCTTTTTTAAACAAATTTAATAAGCTAACAGTATTGTAAAGTGTTTTAATCGTTCACTTTTTCAGACTGTTTACAAAGGAAGAAATTGAAGAAATTCGTAATACTACATTTTTTGATGTCCTTAGGAGTGTCACTGCAGCGTTGGACTCTCCAGTTGAAGTTTGGAACGAAAATGTTTTTTCTTGCAGTAATAATGCTACTATTAAACGCTTCCACATAGATTTAATTATTATTATTATGATTGTATGTAAAATTATTCATTAATTAGTTAACACTCTGGTTTTGCTGGAATCAAGATTCTTAAAGATAAACAAATCTCCATGTGGTCCTGACAATTCATTTGATAAGGCTGGTCTGCAGCAGTACAGCCCTATGTCTTCCAACAAACGTCTTATTAGTTATATAGGTATATATCCAGTGCCCCAAAGATGTCTGTCAGCCCATTGTCATCATATATAGCTATAGGATTTTACTATGGACTTCTGTTTCTTTTTCAAAGGTTAATCATGTATTTGTCAACACTATTTAAAGCAGTCTGTTTGAAAATTGGAGCTTGGTTATGTGTTAGTATTTTTTTTCTTTTAAAGACTAGGATGGTCAAGATATCAATTGTTTGATATAAAATTAATTGGTACCATACTAAGCTGTTGGCACAAAGTGCAAGGGCTTTGCTCACAAACTATGTCATGTGAACTATTGTAAGTTCACATAATAATATTGTGATATAGTGACTTATTAATTAATGAAATATATTTAATCTATAACAAGAAAATTATTGATATATTCCCATCAACTTTTTTATTTGGTATCCTGGCTTTAAGGAGCACCCTAAAAATCCTGAAATTCAAAATTCCAGTCTTCACTGGGATTTGAACCCAGGACCTCAGGTTCGGAAGCCAAGCGCTTAATTATTCAACCACTGCGCCCCCACATAAAACACTGACCATGGGAAACTCTACACCACTATCACTACCCAATATACTCACACAATTTTTAGCACATTGTTTAATGTTATATAGATTTGGTCGCTGTTAAAGGTTTTTTTCTCTATAAAACAGGAAACACAACAGAAGATAGCTGCAAATGCACTGATCCCTTTTTAGATACGTTTGATCCACATGAGGTGTGTGTACCATTAATGCACTATGATTACTTCAGTGGAAGTGAGATTCCTTTTATCCTGACAGTTCTGGCCATTATTCTGTCTATTCCTCGTAAGTGTGCAGATAACTGCACTGAACCTTAAACTATTGTGTGGTTGATAGTAATATGATGTTGAAATAATTTTAACTTTCATGGTTTGTTTGTTATTTTGCTAAATCATTTTTTTAGAATTATTTCTTGCATTGATTTTTTTTTTTTTAATAGTTGCTATTGGTATAATGTGTATTATGGCCAGAATGAGAAGAAATTCAAGATTCCCTGGCTCCAATAAAGACAATGCACAACTTCCAGTGGGGCCAAACCATTTCTATGGTGAGTTAATATTCTGTCCTGGCAAATTTATGTAAATTGTTTTTTCATACTTACTTTATTGAAACCTTTTATAGGTAAAATGTGTGTAAACTGTTTCTATTGTAACTTAATGGAAAACATTTTCATGGTAAGTTAATGGATCTCGTTTCCATTCTAAGGTTATCAATATTATATCAGAATTGTTACAATTATTGCCTTTTAAATTGAAAGACATTCAATAGTTCTGAACTCTTGAAATGTAATTATGAATGCTCATATCTAATGTATTGGTTAGTCCTTATGAAAATTGTGGCTCATGGCTCTAAACAATGCTAAAAGTTGAAAACAAAAAAGAAATGTAAAGAAGTTCACTACACTGTTACAAAAAACTGTACAAGCTGTAACATAACATTGTTTAGGAATAAAAAAAACTTATTGCAATACCAGCCTGTTGGTATGTAATTAGTATTTGACTTTGCAAAATTTGCAATAAGAAACCTCTTGATTCTAAAAATTGATCCATTATCAGTTTCAACCACATATCAATATAAGCTTATGCAAGTTACATTTTACATTGAGAAATCTAATGTTTTAAAAGCTGATCTACACATAAAGATGTACAGTCCAACAATAAAGAATAAATTAATTTAGAGACTTGACTAATGTGGGCAGTTTAAAGTGTCGATGAATGTAAAAAGTACTTTTTTGTCTATTTTGTGATAGACCAAAGAGGCAAAATCATATTTAAATCTGTGATTCTGGGTATTGTCTTTTTTAGGTACAGATATTATTTGTAATTAAATTTTCTGATTACACTGTCTAATCTTTTCATTTGCATGCAGTTTAAAGCCTTTTAGCAAATTTACTTTTAGTGCTTAGTACAAAATGTGTTTCAAATTCATTTCCAGAACTTAGTGAATTTGTGTATACTTGTGTAATTGGTATATTAACTTATTTGATTAGATTTGTTATTTCATTTATATATGGATTTCCTGGCTTTTGATAGGTTTGAATTTCATTTTTGGCCTTTGGCTGTCTTCTTAGCTTTAGCATGTGAGTAACATCAGTTGAAAAGTGTTAGTGGTTAGACTGAGTAATGGCCACAAAATAAGACAATATTTCTGCTACTGAAGAGAATATTTGAAGATAAATTCATCATATTGTGGAAAAACAAATAGTGCTCAAAGTAAATATATTTTTGTTTTCAAGCAGGCCAATGTATAAAATGTATGCCATTGATATTCATACTTCCAGCCAAGAAAGGGCACATCTACCAATAATTTCACTTGATGACCTCAGTGTCTTCTTATCCCCTAACCCACTTTGCTAGATTTATTCTTAATTTCTTGAATGTAAAGAGAACTCTTTTTACATAAAAAAAAACAATTGGATTCATTTACAGCTACTGAATGGGTTGGCAGAACGACATTTGGAAGCTTGAATAGCAGAGAGGTCAAAGTTGAACATGACAGTCAGAGAATGAAGCTTCTTATCTCTAACATCTCTGGTCAAGTTGTACGCATGATTGACCTTAGACCAAGGGTAAAAGCTGACCAGCAAAAGTCTAGAGCTTCAGTCACCAGGTCCATTGATAAAGGGAGTAGGCTGATGATGTTGGCAGTACCTGGAGAAATTGATGTGGTCAGTACACTATACAAGCTGCTGATATAATCAAAGAGATTTTTTTCTGCTACTAAATCTGGTTGATCCAAACAATATATGTGATGTAGATCTATTGAAATAATCTGCTACTAAAACAAATGATTAGTTACTCTCATAGGATAGGCCCTTCTTCTATTTAATCTCAGCTCTGTGTCCTGTTGTATTTTTTTTTTTTTTATAATTTGATTGAAACATATATATATATATATATTTATTTATTTATTGTGCATTGCTTTTTTCCAGGTTTTGTATTTCACTACAAAACAGGAGCGAGATGACAGTTTTATTAAGATTCAAAATTTTTTCCAACAGCATGGCTGGGAAATACATGAAGGTAATAAAATTAGATAGAATTTAACATTTTTTTCTGAAAGCTGGTAAACCAGACTTGATGTCACAGGCTAAGTGGTTATGTATTCCTAAACAATTTAAGAAAATTGTTAATAAAGATCTATATTCTCTTTGTTGTTACATTATTGACATTATAAATTAGTAGATAACATGTAATAGACATTTGATTGTGATGATTACCCTCAACTGAATTTTTATACATTTTTATTTACAGAAAATGTATTCGTGCAGGAGAGATGCTTATTTTTTATTGATTTGTACTTTGTCATAGTTTTAAAAGGGATTCTTTTTTTTTTTTGTTAGCACCTAGTCTTTCTGAGCATGTTATGTGGAGAGAGGCAATGACCATTGATCAAAGAAAAGAAGTCTTAGCCAGATTTTTCAAGAGTGTTTTAGCTGAAGTAAATTTTTTTTTATACAAGTATTTTAGAAAAACACAAATACAATAGAAGAATATAGTGTACTGGTAACTCAAGACAAAATACAAAAATAATATTTTAGGTCTAGATTATTTTTGTATAAAGTTTCTTTTTATGTATGCATTCTGTAGCTCTCAGGTGAAGACATGAAAACTGAAATTGGTCTGAACCAAGAGCAAGTGGATGAAGTGCTGAACACTCGACTCACCAGAACTGAGTTTGCTGAAGCATTGGGATTACAACCTCAGTCTCTGTTTGTGAGGAATATGTTTTTACTGGTTGACTCCTCTGGTGATGGCTTTGTCTCTTTTGATGAGTTTAAAACCTATTTTGGAATATTATCTACAGGTCAGAATAATTGCCCAGTATCTTGTTGCTTATTGTTGGTGTAGGAGTTTTTTATTTTCATTAGTTTTGTTTAGATAGGAGTTTTCAATTTTATGTTAGCTCAAAAAAAAAATTCTCACAAGCTGACTACACACAGTGAGAGTTATTGAGCAATGAGCCTGGTTTACAAAAGTGAAGCTAGAATTTTGTTTGTTCACTGTATTCTAGCAATGCTAAGATGGGGAAACATTTACTTGTAACCTCACATCCTGTTTCTAGAGATGTGAAAAATTGACCATACTTTTGAAATAGTATCATTTAAAAAAGAGCATGTTGATCATATTTTGCTTATTTTAATTCATCATACGAGTTAGGGTTAACAAATTTATTTCATGGCAATTCAAAATAGTGATTCAAACGTATATTATTCTTGCTGGAGTTCTTAAATTAAAATATTTGGAATTTGTTCAGGTGGGTTTTTTCTGTATTTATTCCTTTCAGAATTGTGTTTAGTGTGAGAACCTGGCAAAAATTGTAATTGCATCTAGAAAAACATAAAATTGATCAAACATGTTTGTGATGTGTATTTAATGGCTATTGTTCAATATGAAAAATGATCCTAATGCTAAAGTTGTTTTTTTCTCAGGAAAGCCTGAAGATAAAGCCAAAATGTTCTTCAAAATGTTTGACACTGGCAGAGATGGGAAACTGACTAAACAAAACTATAAGAAAATGATCATGTGAGTAGAAAAACATGAACATTTGAATAGTAAAACAAGTACATGAATACTAGTACTAGTATGGCCTCCTTCAGTTGCAATGCAACTATGAATCATATCATAGAAATAAGATGAATGCCTGGGCATTAGCTATGGTTGGAATTCACGTACACACCAGTTCACCCCTCTACACACAGCTGATATATCAAAAGAAATTACAAGTTCTGATACAGTTTCAGATCAGTGGTATCACAGGCTCTGCCAGGGTGTATCACACTGTGCTGCAAACTGCCTAAGAGTTATTGGCTCCTGAATTTTCCTCAGTGTTGACTCCCAAATCCTTTCCCATGCTTGGGTAAAGCTGCAGAAGTTTGAATTCAGAGTTTTCCTGCTCCTAGGTAGGTTAGGCTAATGAGCCCCTCCTACCCAAAGCTTACTGGTTAAGCTGCCAGTTACTTGCCTTTGCTCCTTCTTAGCTAAAACAATTCTTCCAGATGAGCCACCCATGAAGGTCAGGGATTGGAAGCATTTTATTGGTATGTGAATAGTAAAATATGAATATGTGAATAGTAGAACAGGGACATTTGAATAGTAAATCATGATGAATAAGGGAACCAAGTGATTAATGATAATTTATTTAGTTTTACATCTCATGGCTTAGTATGACTGAAGTATTATTTACTGTAGGTCTCTTGTGGAACTGAATGAAGCTGAACAGAAAAGTGATTTAGATGCTATTGTAAATGCTGTGTTCAAACAAGTTGGAAAAGATAAAGTGGGCTACATGACCTTTGAAGACTTCAAAACTATAATGTTGTCTGATGATGATGCTATCTGGAAGTCTGCTGTTTTAAATCTTGATGGTAAGAGAAGCTTAAGTAAAGTAAAGTTTTCCCTTTCAGACATTGCGATCTTTGGGGCAGATGATGTTAAGGTCATCTGTTTCTTTGGCCAACGGTTAACTAGCAGGGTGTTATGTGGCCAGCACAACGACCAACCGCCTTTACTTTCCCAAACTAACAGATACCCATTAGAGTTGGGTGGACTTAGGGGCGCCCTAAAAATCCCGAAATTCAAAAGCCAAGTCTTCACTGGGATTTGAACCCAGGACCTCAGGTTCGAAAGCCAAGTGCTTAACCACTCAAACACCGCGCGCAACCCCCCCATCCCTTAGAGAGAAGCTTAAGGCAATCAGAAATTTTTTTTTCTTCTGGTATACTTTAACAAGCCAATTTTACTAATCACATGACTTGTTTTTCTTGAGATCTGTCTTGTAATATTCTAACATCCTCTTCTTAGTTGCTGGAGGTCTCTGAAAGTTTAACTTTTTTTATTATGTGTTTTAGAAAGTTGGACATTTTTTTTGTAAATATCTTATCTATAAAATAAAATTACTTTTTTGAAGATGTTTTTTTTTTGTCTGATCAAAGAGATAACATTAGTTTTGTGTAATTCAATTGTACATATTTACTGTTAATAATGTGCTTGTTAAAAAAAAATGCTTGTTACTTTTAATCAGTTGGTGGAGAAACAGCCAAACTGGGACATCATAAGAGGTCAACTATTAGAGACAGGACAGTGTCATTTATAAATGGATACCAGTGAGTTTCAGGCTGTTCCAATATGTTGTAAAACTAGTAGTAAACTTATCCAATGACTTAAACCACAATCTAAACATTTTGATTGTACAAACAACCCAATGTTCAAAAATTAGTTGATATAGATTTAGCTGAACATTTCTAATTGTTTCAAGAAAAACATTATTAAACAACAATTGTCAAAATGCTTGTTATCTCAAAGAACATACAATTCTTTTTCTTGTGTATTATCCAACAGGAGAGCTGTAAAAACTACAAGTCTGATCAACATTAGATCATCCCAACATGTTCGTTTCACAAGCAAACCCCAGACAGTTCCTAAAACACAATTCCAGAGATTTTGTCTCTATGTGAACAACCACAACAGACAGATCTTCTGGTTAACTCTCTACACTTTGGTCACTCTGGGCATATTTATTGAAAGAGCTTACTGTGAGTTCATAGTTTATTTTTAGCATGATAGTGTAAAAGTGTTGCAATTATAGTGTATCCTTGATGTCTTCTTTCCATCTTTTCTTTCTCACTTCTTCCACTTACCACCATTCCCTATAGTAAAAAAAAAAGTAATGTTCCCCTTTCAGACCTTGTGGTCAATAGGGCAGATGATGTAAAGTTCATCTGTTTCTGTGGCCTACGGTTAACAAGGGTGTCATGTGGCCAGCACGACGACCAAACCGCCTTTACTTTTCCCTAACTAATGTCAGGTACCCATTAGAGCTGGGTGGACTCAGAGCCACCCGAAGATCCCGAAAATAAAAATCCCAGTCTTCACCAGGATTAGAACCCCGGTTCGGAAGATAAGCGCTTTACCACTCCATTCCCTGTAGCACGTTGCGGAAAATGCTTTGGAACCTGTAACAATGTAATTGCCTTATTTAATGGTAAATCATGCCACCTATATCATATTAATCTCATGTGATGCCTAAACCACACAAGAATGTCTTCCACTAACTCATTCTGTTCCCTAAAGCTCATGCTTTCCACTCACTTTTTGTGTATCATCTTCTAGACTGGCTTCTTCCGCTCTTTTTTTTTTAGTTACTTGCCCCTAAATAAAACTCTGATTTCTGATTTAATGGCCAATAAAACTCTCCCAAATACCACTCTAACAAAATAGCATAACAGTTTATGTAAGAAAAACAATTATTTTTGTGCCACAATTTTGGCTGAAAAAATATTTTTCATGTCTTGTCCACAGATTATTCATTTGAGCGTGAGCATGCTGGATTGAGACGTATGGCTGGTTATGGTGTGTCTGTTACTAGAGGAGCAGCAAGTGCCCAAATGTTTACCTACTCTAGCTTACTGGTGACCATGAGCCGTAACACTTTGACCTTTTTCAGGTGAATACCTTATTTAATAAATAGGCTGCTCTTTCTTCTCCTAGAAAAAGGTTGACTTAATATTTAAATTTATTTCATACAATTTACTTCTTCAGAAACTAACTTAACAACTACTTTAAATTAACGTTACTTGTTTGCGATACTTAATTTGATAAAATTACTTTGATAGCTATTAAACATTTAGAAATAAACATTGTAAGAAATATTTTTTGTCTTTGATCTTAAACACTTGATTTTATCAATTGTAGAATATTTTTTAAAATACTATTAAAAACTCAATAAATTATGCATACAATTTGTACATAATAGGCTTATTTATTGCTAGGAAGTGTTTTAACTTTTTTTTTCTAGAGAGACTTTTTTGCATCGATTTATTCCATTTGACAATGCTCATGACATGCATTTGTATATTGCTTTCTTGGCCATCCTATTTACACGTAAGTTTTTTTATTGAATTATTTTTAACATTGCTATCCTGTCTTTCTTTCAATTTGTAGATGAAAAGCTGATACTAAAAGAGTTGACAAGAGAAATTTAAGTAGTGTGATATTTTATTAATTGTAGTAAATAACTCCTGAACTCTGTACAGTGAAATCACAAAATAACTGACTATACAATACAATTTAACAATTTCAATATCTCCTTTAATTGTTTTTTCAAAGCTTTTATAGACCAATAGAAACACCATATGCTTGTGGTAATTTACATTGTCACCCTCGATGTCACTCTACCCTCGATGTCACTGCATTTATTAATTTAATTCATTTTTTTACAGTAACATTTGTATTCTTGTTTCTGCAAAGTAAATTAGCAGGCTTTTTTATAATTCTTTGCACATGTTGATAACATTTTACCAAAAACTCCTATGATTACTTGTTTCTACTTTGGTCTTCTTGATTTCCTCTGATTCTTAACTTAGTGTTATTTATTTAGTTGTGATTGTTATTTATTTCTATTTCAGTTATTCATTGTATTGGACATTTGATCAACTTCTACCATATAGCCACACAGCCTTCATCAGATTTAAATTGTTACTTCACAGAATACTTTAGATCGTAGGTTTTTTTCCCTTTTCTTAAAGCACCAGACTTGAAGTGTTTGTATGTTCATTCCATGAATACAATTAATGTATACTTCTCTAATTTCAGCTCTCATATTTTGGCCAGTTTCCAATATTGGACTTATGAAACCATAACTGGTAAACTTTTGAAAATTTGTTAAACATTATTTTTTTTTTTTTTTCAACTTTCTTAAACATATTTTTTTAGAATCTCCCCTGAATTTCTTATGAAGTTTCAACTCAAATGATACATTCAATATTAAAAGAAGCCTTTTTTTTTTCTTTTCTTTAAATTCTGAATGTTTATTTCCAGGCCTAACTGGTGTTGCTCTAGTCTTACTTCTTGTGGGGCTTTATGTTTTTGCTACTCCTTTTGCCAGAAGAAATGTCTTTAAGTATTTTAGAGCTTCACACAAGTAAGTTTTTTTTTTTGATACTGCAATACTATTATTAATAAAAAAATGTTATCGTTCTGGCATACAAATTTTATAGTAACTGAAAATATTGATTTGTTACATGAAAGCAGACTTGTCTTTCTCAAATATGATACTGTTAATAAAGAAAGGAATTGCATCATGGATTTCTATATGTATATGATTGTTATTATTAATTGCAATGTTGTTATAGGTTGGCCTACATAGTTAAACATTGTGTTTAGACATGATAAAGTATCTCATTTAATTATTTTAGAGTTTGTATCATTGCAGTACATTTTTTAGTGTTTATCATTATTCAAAGAACCAAAGACATTTTTTTTAAATAATTTTATCTGCAAGTACTGTCTTTGTCAAGCTTTAAATTAAACAACATAGATCATAAAATAATGTTCATTCTTTTGAACAAAATTCTTGCTTTTATTTAAACTTAGCAATATAATGAATGATATTTTACAAAGAGAATTAGATGAATTACAGAAATGGGAATCAAATTGGAGCATGTCTTTCCACCCAGAAAAATGTCAGTTAAGAGTAACAAAAAAACTAAAACAAATTAATTCCACTTATCTTATTCATGGCAAACCAGTAACACAGACTAAAAACGCAAAATACCTAGGTGTTATAATAAATGAAAAACTGTCATGGAATCCACATATTGATGAAACTACAAAAAAATCCAACAAAGCATTAGGGTTTATTAAAAGAAATTTCTATAAATCAAATAAGAATATAAAACTAAAATGTTATTTAACCTTGGTTAGGCCAATAATAGAATATGCATCCACCGTTTGGGACCCCTCAACTCAAGAAAACATTAAGAAACTGGAACAAACACAAAATAGAGCAGTGAGATTCATAACAAACGAATATTCACATTTGACTAGAGTAACACCATTAGTAAAATCACTAAATTTAGAAGGCTTCAGGACAGAAGACTCAAAAGTAAAGTAGCAATTATACATAAAACACTGAACCATAATCTTCAAATACAAAAACAAAATTTAATAAAATACTCTGAAAGACACAAAGATAAAGGCACATTCCTCGTCCCCTATGCTAGGACAAATTTGTACAAATGCTCCTTCTTCCCTAGTGCTATTAGAGCATGGAATGGGTTGCCTGAGCTAGCCAGAAAAACCAGTGACTTGGCAGAATTTAAGTCATTGGTTAATATGCATGACTAAATGCATGACGCGTAGGACATAATCATCTTCTTTTTTGAAGTAACGTCTGTATTATATAAGATAAGATGCTCTAAATTATGTTATACACTTTGCCTTTCCAATACCCTCTCAGTGACTCTCTATAAATGTTGTTTCAGCCTGTACATTCCGATATATATTCTGATGTTTCTTCATGGCCATCAAAGACTTGTGCAAGTCCCATTGTGGCCAAATTTTTTTGTGGGTCCACTGATACTTTTTGTGTTGGATAAGCTTGTGTCTGTCAGCAGAAATAAAGTCCTTCTTCCTGTTCATAGAGCAACACTGCTGCCATCTGGTGAGTTTTGGTCCTGGGCTTTGTTTAGTAGTGTCACATTAATTAATTCACAGATATGTTTATTGATCTGAACAAAGGGAAGTTAATTTTTTTCAACATAACATATTATGGCAACTGTTAAACCTTAGTTTCAAATGAAGACAATAACTGTTAGAAAAATGATAGAAATACCCTCAAGTTTTTAAGGTTTCATAACTTGATATATGGCATATACTAGGTAAATTATTTAAAAGATATATTGTTATAAAAAATATTTTAAAATGGTTATTTAACTTTTATTATTAAAAACAATAATTTAAAATGTTACATCTAATTAAATGTATTAAATCATTGTGTGTATGAGAATACAATTACAATTGAAACAGACTCTATAATATCATGTTTGGTATAAAATAATGTGTTGAGAGGATATTCATATTTCAAATGTCACAAATCTCAGTCTAATTTGATGCCAATCACTTAAATTCTATGACCTAGTAATTTTCCAGAAGGAACAGGAATTTTCTCTTTACAAATGTAGTTTTGCTCATTACATCCCTTTCTGATTGGGTTATATATGTATAATTAAAGATCACAACTAAGACCTTATATTATATAGTGATGATTCTGTGACCAATTGTTTTACAAACCTGTTCTGCTTCCAACTCAATATATTTGGTTTAGGCAAAGACATTAAAACGTCAGTCCAAAAATTCAGTTGAAATTTAAATATGATTTTTTTTCAGAATTAGATTGAGAGATATTTGGCTTAGGGCTTATTGTATTATATTTATTTTTTAATAAATAAATGTTTCCTATTTCTTTTTCTCATATTCAATAAAACTTAAAATTTTAGGTGTCATCAGCTTACTTATCAAAAAGCCCCTGAGTTTCAACTACCAGTCTGGTCAGTGGGTCAGAGTAGCCTGTCCATTGCTTGGAGAAGGGGAGTACCACCCATTTACCTTGACCTCAGCACCTCATGAAGAATTTATTAGTCTGCACATTCGAGCAGTTGGACCTTGGACCACAAACTTCCGTCAGTTGTTTGATCCTAATATCACCACCAAGTCAAATATACCGAAAGTAAGATTAAAGATTTTTTATCATTTATAAATTTCTCTTTGCAAAACATTTTGCAATGAATTAATTTATTCTTTTGTGTGTGCTAAACATTTTGTAAAACTATTTGTTTAAAGATTTATTTGGATGGTCCATTTGGAGAGAGTCATCAAGATTGGTATCGCTTCCCTGTGTCAGTCTTAGTTGGTGGAGGAATAGGAATAACACCATTTGCTTCTATTCTAAAAGACATTGCCCACAGGTCCAGAGAAGTCAGTCAGATACCATGTCAAAAAGTGAGGATAAGTATTTTCCTATTATGATTTCAGTAGTTTCCAAAGATTTCAGCATCAAGGTGGGAGAGAGGGTGGGGAATTTCTCATAGAAATCCAATATTGTTTTAAGTAATAAGAGAATATTTCTTGATGCTTGTTTTAAAATATATAGCTAGATTTTTCCATGATCTTCAAAAAAAAAAATTAACCTGAAAATTTGGTTGTTTTTTTTTTTGTTTCATTTATCTTATATTGCAGGGATTTTCTTGTTTTTTATTCTTCTACTGCTTTCTGAATTATAAAGTATTATAAATGTGTAAAAAAAAAATATAGCAGAACTATAATGTATTATTACAATGATCTATTTCCACACATATTTTCATTTTGAAAGCAGACTTGATTAGATATCTTGTGTGTTTTTCAGGTTTATTTTATCTGGGTGACACGCACTCAGCAAAGTTTTGAATGGATGACAGAGATAATAAGACAAGTTGAGGCAGCAGACACTGCAGGATTTGTTGATGTACATATTTGTGTCACGCAGATGAAAGAAAAATTTGACCTGCGGACTACAATGTTGGTGAGTTCAGTTTATAATTTCAGTTGAAACCTGTTCCTGCATTTACACCTAATTAAAATATTGAAATAATCTTTAAAACATCAAAAAATGTATAAAGTATAATATACACTAGTAAATAAGAGAGACTATCTACTACACTCAGTCAATGAGAATGGGTTGAGTAGAAGGAAGCAACAGAAACAAGGTATTCTTTCTCTAGCCATGTAAGAGTATTTTGTCTCAATAGTAAAGTTAAAGTGCGGATAGTCACCCAAACTATAAGTATTAAAAATCATTTTATATTGTGCAGATGAATAGATCTGTCTCAGCCTCTGGACCAGTTGTGGTCCATTTTCTCCTAATTGTAATTATAAGTGATGACTAGAAAGAAAACTTCCAAAAATTACTAAATATTTGCAAAAAGTTTTGTCTCTAGACTTTCTCTTATTAATAAAACTAAATCACTTGCCTTGTTTTTCCCCCAGTACATCTGTGAACGCCACTTCCAGAAAATTGCAGGCCTGAGTATGTTCACTGGTTTACGAGCTAAGACGCATTTCGGTAGACCAAAGTTTCAAGACTTTTTTGAGGCCCTAAAAGTTGTTCATGAAAATGTAAGTAGTACCTAGCTCTACATTTAAATTAGTTGTTTAGGAAGAGAGGATACATTTAGAACATTTGTAATTTTGAAAAAAAGAAACTAATACTTTTATAACATGGCAATCTTTCAGGTATCTCAGATTGGAGTGTTTAGTTGTGGTCCACCATCCATGACCAGAAATGTTCAACAGAGCTGCACAGAACAAAACACATTCAAAGGACCTTCTCTCATACACCATTATGAAAACTTTTAAACTCACTGATTGTCTACCTTGAGTGTCACTACTTATTCTGTGTGTCACTACTTATCATACTCATCTCTAAAACCTTTGTCTTACCCTGTTTTACCATTAAGGTATTGGTACAATGAATTACTGACTTGGGTATTGTTACTATTTTAACCCTAATGTTAGTATACAATTTAATAAAGAAGTATACAGTAGCTATCATATTACTTCAATCTAAATTGGTTTCTGTTGAACCCATTTCAAATTATTTCTGTCCTATCCATTGTTTGCTTGAAAGAATTTTCTTCTAAATATGTTTTAAATTATCCAAGGTTATTTCTACACTAGATTCATTATTGATGAATCTATAGACACTTGTTTGGTTGTTTTGAATAACATACCAAAAAAATATTTTTAAAATTTTTACCTACTTGACAAGTTAGGTTAGTAAAATCAGGGTCCAAATGTTATTAGTTTTATTCAGAAATTTTGCTGCTGTTCACAGATGCATGCTCCAATGGATCCCTATGAGTGTAAGATTAAAAACATGGTGAGGCCACACTTTTCATTTATTCCATCTCTAGTTATGTCACAAGCTAAAGATTTGGAACTTGCTACCCATCGAGTTTTGGCAGAATGCATGCATCACCATATGCAAGAACAACATTAAGACATACCTGTTAACAACTTTAAGATTAGTTTATCGTCTTTGTTTAATGCGTTACATTCTCAAAACTTAATGAGTTAAGGATATGTTTGAGCGGACATGAAAGCTATGAAATTATTATTGATACAAAATGTATTGTTTTATTTTGTTTATGTCAATGCTATGATGTTACACTGGTCTACTTGTTCGATTTTAATGCAATAATATTTTATAAGTGTTTACATCTTCTTGTTTGCTTTATTTGCATGTTCTTCTTACAAATTGGATTTTTTTAGTCAGTGTTACATCATCTCATTTTTAGCAAAGGATTTTTTGTGTGTATCTCCCCTAATTTATCTTTAAAAAATGTACAAACTTTCAGAACGTTTAACGGTTCATCATTTAACTTTGTATTGTAGCTGTCGAGTGCTAGTTAAGTGAAAAAGAGGTCTGAAATGTTTTAGATTATTGTTGTAATATGTCTGACTAGATATTTTTTGTTATTGAAATAATAAACTCTTAATGACTAAATGGTTATATTTTTTTTTTATTTGGGTGTCTCTTATATTCATGTCTTTGTTCGATTTTTAGTATATCAACCTAACATATATATATATATATACCTACAAGATTTCTATAGAGGACAAAATGTTACATTTCACTTAAATTGACTGTTGGGTTAATTCTTTTCTGCTTTCTTCTATTGGTAGCAATCCTGGGAATGTTAAGGTTAGATCAGCAAGAAAACAAACACCTGGCCAGAAATTTAAAAAAAAAATTTAAATTTAAACTATATCTAGAAATGTGGTAATTAGTTTTACTGTGAGGGATCATCTTTTGGTGTCAGTCCAAGACTTAAAAATAGATGGAACTAGTATAATAAGAGGGTTCATTGTATATAGTAGGCTATTACTAACTCCTGGTACAGCTTCATTTTCAACTTGGTTTATTACTGAAAGTTGGGTGATTAATATTAAGTTGAATACAGCTCTGTCGTTTCTCTGTTGAACAATATAATCGTCTGGTTCACCTGAGATCGTACAAAACATCTGGTTCACCTGAGATCGTACAAAACATCTGGTTCACCTGAGATCAAACAAAACATCTGGTTCACCTGAGATCGTACAAAACATCTGGTTCACCTGAGATCAAACAAAACATCTGGTTCACCTGAGATCATACAAAACATCTGGTTCACCTAGGCTGAGATCATACAAAACATCTGGTTCACCTGAGATTAAACAAAACAAATACTAGAAGAGGCTCCAAAGTAACAGTAACCTATTCTCATATTTCATTTTACTTGTTAAGTTTGTTCGTGTGGTATGCGATCTAAACTGTTAGAACACTGCCAGCCGCCATCCTACGGGAAGTTTGAGCTTGGATGTAATGATCTTCATGTAACAACCTTCAGTTCTGAAGGAATATCCGAAACATGTCAAACAAAATTAAGTGGTGAAACAGAATCAGTTCGTCCTTACATTTACTCCACTCAATTGCGCCCCTCCATTTACTTAAACTTTTTTTTTTAATTATTGTACACAAAATGATTTCTTTATCTAGAACCTTTGAATCACGTGACTATATTTTACTATTTCGATTGCCATTCAAAAAATTTAAACAACTTGTGAAACCTCAACTATAACCCAATATTTTAGACAGCAAGGGTTAAGAAATAAAATTAATTTACACACAAAATAGTAAAGGTTCACTCAGAGTTTTAAAATACGTTTTTGATTTTTTAAAACTAATTCGTTTTAATTAATAAAATTTGATTTGAATGCAATGTACTTTTATCTAAACAGGACGGAGCTGTCTGACAGGAACTTTGCTAATTATAGCTTTTGTTTTGGTTTTATCATTCCTAGAATCAAAATTATGAAACTAAATTATAGTCAGCAATAATGTTTGAATATGGACACTTAGCCTAACAAGGTGACATACCTAATGACCGTTTTAGTTGAAGGGAACGCTATAATATAATAGGGGTGAAAATACCCCGCGACCCACTTGAGGGGGGCCCCCAAATGAGTGTCCGAAATTTGTTTTTACATTAAATATTACGCCATTATTTCATGTCATGATGTCGAATGTCAAAATTCCCCTAATGATGTCAAGCCCTCCGGGCCCCCCAAATCCCTATTTACGCCACTGCCCACAGCCTCCTATTTTATATTTGGTGAATTTAAAAGTTAAAGACATTCCTTTAAAGAAGATATATCATATGTTTATTCGTGTGTTAATTAAGACTATATGAAGTCATCTACATTTGGAAAAAAAAGAATAACTTTAACCAGTGCTTTTTAGCGGCCCCCGAAAGGGGAAAAGACGCTATTAGTTTTGTGTGAAATGTCTGTCCGTCTGTCCGTCCGACCCGTTTAGATCTCGTAAACTAGAAAAGATATTGAAAATCCGACATCACAAAATCTTAGACCATTCAAAGTTCTGATGCAACGGATACTTTTTTTTTTCTGAAAGCGAAAAATCTAATTTTTAAAATCAGTTATGCAAGCAGTTTTTTAAAGAGAAAAAGCTAATTAGTATGCATTATAAGCTTGACCTAATTTAAAACGAATAGTAATCTTGTAAAGTTCATATTCCTAAACTTTTTGTTTGTTACAGCGGAAATTTTTTTTTTTTTTTTTTTTTTTGAGGATTCGAATAAGAGATCGATCCTTTTCAAAACAATTACATCAATTATAAGACTTCAGTAAGGCCAGGAGAGGCGCGGTAGCTGAGCGGTAAAGCGCTTGGCTTCCGAACCGGGGATCCCGGGTTCAAATCCTGGTGAAGACTGGGATTTTCAACTTCGGAATCCTTGGGCGCCTCTGAGTCCACCCAGCTCTAATGGGTACCTGACATTAGTTGGGGAAAAGTAAAGGCGGTTGGTCGTTGTGCTGGCTACATGACACTCTCGTTAACCGTAGGTCACAAAAACAGATGATCTTTACATCATCTGCCCTATAGACCACAAGGTCTGAAAGGGGAACTAGTTAGGCCAGGTTCACATCTAACTTTGCATTCACTTTCACCTATCCTTTGATCTGCTGGACCGTTGGGGCACTACACAAGATCTGTCAACCTTTTTTCTCCATTCTTATCTCTCATTTGTCTTTGATATAATTTCATTTGGAGGTTCTTTCTGAAAATATTGAAGCCAGCCTGGGTGGACCACTTCGGGGTCCGATTTTGAGCGTACGGCGTATCGGCATCTTTTTCAAAGTGGAGAAAGAATAATTATTTTCTTGCATTTTAACGTTTATTATTAATTTATTAGTAGTTAAAAGTTAGGTGATTCATCACTGAGTATCAGAACCTATGTTGTTGTTTTTTTTTTACAAAAAAAGCACTGACTTTAACTAATAATAAATACAAATATCCCCACATAATTCTAAAAGATTGATTACATTGCTTATATTGGTTCTGCAACCTGTCGTCATTCAAATATAATAGACATCATGCTTCAAATAGGGGCCTACTTTAAACTTTGTTTACACGCTACTCAATATCCTCGTACAATGTGTTGCTAACACTTTTGACTATAAAGTGAAGCTCTTAAGTAACTATTACAAATAGAGGTTGTAGATGTTGAAACGTCCTGGTAGGCCTACTTGACCTGTGACCTACGACCTGACCTATAATTCGTATCTACACTATCAGATCCGTCAGACTTCCTTCAGGATAGCAAGAAGACTGACAGATACGATCAGCATACCAAGTAATCTGACAGATACGAAGCATCGACAGATACATAGCATTGACAAGATTCACTGCATGGCAAGCAGACTAACAGCATAGCAAAAAGACTGACAGATTCACATCATAGGAATAGACTGGCAAACTCACGACAAAGCGAGTAAGCTATAGGCCTACTGCCTTACTATTTCACCTTTACCTATCCCTTAGTCTGTTGGACCCTTGGGGCACTACTCAAGACTGGTCAACCGTCTTTCTCCTTTTCCCTCTGTCTTTTGTCTTGGATAGAACCTCTTTTAATGGCAGGCTCGTCCATTCTTTTATGTTGTCTTCCCATCGATTTCTGTCTGCCTCTTCTTCTTTTACCTGGTGCTTTTCCCTGATGGAAGGTATTTGCAAGCCCTGAAGACCTTGTAATAAAGCCATAGAGTTTTAGTTTGCGTTTTTTTTTTTTTACAATAGCTAGCAGGTCATTGTGGGGTCCAATCGCTGTAGTAACCCTGTCTTTAATCTCTTCGTTTGTGACTCGGTCTTTCAATGTGATACCTAGGATTCAGGGCCGCCGCTACCTATTATGCAATGTGTGCATTGCAAGCAGGTGGCCGACTTTAGGGGGCGGCCAAATCATTATTCCAAAGTTACTTTAAAAAACAAATTAGTTAAATAAAAAAAATACTTAACTATTTTATATGAATTCTAATTATTCCATTATGCTTTGAAAATATAAACGATATTCGTACATAAGAAACTATTTTTGGAATCTTGAACGAAAAAATGGAACAGTGTACGAGGGATTCTTACGGGTTTCTCCATAGGCGCCTATTCATATCTGGACTTAAATTTTCCCAGTTTGTTTGTAATATTCGTTTTGAGTCGAATAGCCCGCACTGTAAGTAGATCTATAACCGATAATTTAAAAAGTCAATTTTAAAAACATTTTCACTAGGGGTGGGGGGGGGGGGCGCAAGTTCCTCTCATGTGGAGGGGGGGGGGGGGCGCAACGTCCTGACAAAAAGGAATGTTATGGAGTGTGTGTGGTTCCTAGGCGGCAGTGAGAAGAGGTTAACCGATTGATTGGTTGGTTATGCAGTGACAATGAAGAAATTGGCGTACCTAGTGCAAATGTGAGACGATCTTAAGTCATGAAAGAGTAAAGGCTTTTTTTTGTTTTGAGCTAGATTTTGTTTAAATATCAGTTTTTTTTCATCCCTATTAGATCTATATCTCCTCTCAAGTTAAATAATAACAGTTATATTGAGTTTTATGTTCACAAAGAAGTTTGTTCAAGTTATTAAAAAAAATTTTTATTAAAAAATATAAAACGCCTACATCGGTTTAGTTGTACTAGCTGTCTGGGGCTACAAGCCAACAACCGACCAACAACAGTTTGGGGGGGGGGGGGGCGAAAAAAATGTTCAGACCCCTTGCCGACTTGAGCCGAAACCTGCCGTATCTTCAATTCTACCTCCAGGAAGAACTTTTTACAACGCTTAAAAAAATACATTTTTATGAACATTCATTACGTAAATTTGGATTCTATACACAGTGTTAAATTAATGTAAATGAAAAATAAAATCTAAAAATTGTGACTAAGTTTCTTTTCTTTTTTATTACATTCTTAAAAAAAAAACTCACGGACCTTAATGTGGAAGCCTCCATCGCTCGTCTGAGCACCAGCTTCTAAAGGGGGCTCGAACGAAAATGTTATCTAGTGAGTCGCCACCCGGGAATGTGAGAAACACTGCCTTACTGGCAACACAATTGCAGACTCTTTGGCCCACCAGGGAGGGCAAATTCCACCCACTGATCAGGCTGTAAGCTTTCATCAAGCCCTGGCTATAATACAAAAAACAGAAATGGAAAAGTGGTTTGAGTGCTGGGACAAGTCCCAAAAAGCCCGTGGAGTCTGGGAGCGCATGAGGCGCCCTGACCGCACTTCCCCGTGGTGGAGGCTGTCCAGGCATGAGAAAGCTATTATAGCACAGTGCAGGACAGGCCACTGCCCTGTTGGCTCATATTTCTCGCGGCTATGGCTGTGGGGAAGAAGAGGAAACCGTGCCTCACATCCTGTTTGAATGCCCCAGACTTGCTGATCTCCGTCTCGACAGGTCTGGAAAACTCAAAATTCTCGACCTGTATGGTGACATTTATGCACTACGCAAAACAGCAGGGTTTCTGTCCAGGGCTTTTGCAAGAGAGGATTTGAGCCTCTCAAGCCCTCACTCTAATGGAGTTTGATGATGATGATGATGACTATTTTATTTCAAGTCATTGTTTAAGTGACTGTACTTTCGATTATTTACTTTGTATTAAACTCATGAAATATAATCAGCGCTGAGTTGCTTCATTTGTTGGATAAATTAGTAGGCAACTCTGAATCTGTGCATGTCAGATGATTGTGGATATTTCCAAAATACAATCGTGATAATTATTATACAAGTGTACAGAACGTTGAAAAAGTTTCACTGATCCTTCTGTAGCATCTCAATTCCATTGCTATGATCCTCCTCTCTAGCTAAGCAGTCAGCTACCAAGACTCGCAAGCATATAAGATTGTGGCCATGACCAGGGTGTGCATCAGTCTAACTTTGGTTTCGAGGGCTATGCTTTTGTCTTTCCATATTATTTTGAGTTTTGCCAGTGCTACTGTGGACTGTGCCATTCGGGCCAGTCCTTCGGGTTTGGTTTCCTCATCTGAGAACTAGCGATCTACAGGGCAGTTGGTGTTACGGTCATCTTTTATTTGGCCAAACGATAACGGACGTCATGTGGCCAACACAACGACCAACCGCCCTTACGTTCCCTACCTAAGAATTCCGAAATTCAAAATCCCAGTCTTCACTGAGATTCGACCCCAGGACCCCTGGTTCTTAAGCACTTAACCACTCAGCCACCGCGCCCCCATAATTTGAGGGTTTTTTTCGGCATTTATTTGCATACCATATGCTGCAGGTTTTGTGTATGCGCATCACCAAGTTAGTTCTTCTTCTGTCCCTGATAGGCCATTTATATCATCAGCGAAGCGCAAGTTAGTAATTCATCTTCATCCAATGTCTATAGTGCCGTTACCTTGATAGCCGTCAAGAGCACCTTCCATTTTTCTTCCAAGAAAGATATTGAAAAGAGCTGGTGAGAGGATGCACCCTTGTCTTACTCCAACTGTAGTTTTAAACTTTACTATATAAAAAATACAATGACCGTGTCGTTTTTATCTTGCCCGAAATAAGTAGGCCCTATAAACAATTTCTCCTGTTTTTTTCATAAGAATGCTCATCGTTTGTTTGTTTTATTAAGTATGCATACTGTATACAAATAACAATCCAATTTTATAACAAAAGGCAATTTCTGTGACAAATGGTCATCTACAATATACCAGTATACCGTTATAAATCTGATTTCATTGTCTTCAATGTTTAAAATGGGTTTTATAATTGGAAAAGGCAGAATCCAGAATATTCAATAGTTGTTCATCATCAAAAGGTGTCGAGAAAGATATTTTGTCTCTTTACTAAGTCTGTTAATGGTTGTCTATTGGTCTTATGATAGTAAAGTTGATGTCTCTCTTGGGACTGTGATTTAGGAAATGAATTTGTATATGTTAAGTTTTGTTACAGAAATTCTATTTCTTAGTCATTTTTTTAATAGGGCTATTGTTTTAATTTAATATTATAGAACTTTTCAGTCACTTGTTTTAACACTACGCCAGTTAGACTACAAAGCCACTTAAGCAGACGATTTAAAATCCACTTGAGCCTGCAGTCTTCACACGCATACACTCAGTCTCGTGCTGCGCGTGAGTTTATCAATGACTCTCGTTGGGCTGTAAGTTAGATTGTTCTTTTTTTGTTTTCTTCTTTGCGTTATGAATTGAATGATGGAACTATCATTTCACTAGTAGGTTTATACTTGCAGTGGTTTAAAACTTCATTACCTTAAGAAATGTTAAGCAATAACTTGTGATCCATTCAATTAATTAACTTTCATTTGATCGATACAGGCTCCCATAAGGCCTATTTATGTTTAGAACTTGCATTTTATTTTGTTTTGTTATAGACACTTAAAACGATTATAACATAAGATTGTGTTTTTTTATTTGTAAATTAGTAAAGCTGTTAATAGAATTCTAGAATTGCTTGGATAGCTGAGCTTACATTGCAATGTATGAAATAACTTTAATATTGCCAACGTGTAAATCTCGATGTGTCTCCTTTATCAATGAAGAATGGTTGTGATATAAGCTAATGTTATTTCTTTTCAATAATATACATTTCCTAATCCATCAGATCACTTGTCTTAAAAGTAAAACATCTAAAGTGACATGAAAAAAATTGTGTTCCCATTTCTTATCATCTATTTTGGTAAGTTTAAAAGATTTTTTTTTAAAATTGTGTGTGTGTATGTGTTGTTTTTTTTTGGTCAGTTGGTCAGTTAGTAATAACTAAACTAAGTGATGATAGGATTTCATGAGTTTTCTCCCCTGTATCACATCACTAGCCTATGACACATTGAAATTAGAACATCCTTGACTCTATAATGACTATATCCCTAGACTAATTTTAGTTAAGAAGGCCATATATACATTTTAACTTTAAACTTTAACTCAGCCACGTGATTGGCTAGTTTGGCCGATTTGATAATTCACTTGAACATCGACGTCGCCTGAGTCAGACTTGCAAATATGTAGGTCATAGCCACGAGAAATAACGGCAGCATTCTTTTAGCTTTGATCTCCAATAGATTGTCTTAAAAACATGAACTAATATTGATGATATGTCAGGTCTGCTGCATAGCCGCTCTCTGACCGGTAATAAGAATACTCTTAGGAAGTTGACATTTCCCTGATATCAAGAAAGAGTAAAAAAATATTTTTTTACTTAACTTCTATAGCTTAATTTTAAAGCGTATTTTTTTTTTCTAGATCTAATTTTCATATTTTTGAATGCCAATTATTATTGCCTATTTTTACAAAGCTTAATTCAACTCACTCTCTCTGTCTGCCTGGTAAAAAGTTTGTACACGTTATTTCTGCCACACCCAATCTTGAAATTTTGCACAATTATTTTTTTCGCCTGACAAAACAAGAATACATTTACAAAGAAAAACAAAAAACAAAAAACCCAGTTATTTAATTAGCTATAAATTATTTTGTCTGGTAGTGAACAAAGGAAAAGGAAAGAAATCGTACTTGACAGATATGTTGGTAAAAGCTGAATTAGTCCACTTAAAGAGGCTTGAGCACTGAGTTTATATTCAAGACGTAAACACCCCCCCCCCCCCCCCAAAAAAAAATGCTTTTAAAAATTGATCACTGTAACATTAACAAGATAAACACCACCCACCCCTTTTTTCCAACTGGTCCAGACAAGCGATATGATCATAGCGCATAGAGAAAGCTAAAAGCATGTTATTGCGCATAACAAAAGCAATCCCTAAAAAAATTTCTAGTCACACAAATGTATTATTGTTAGTCTAGACCAGCGGTTCTCAACCTTTTAAGCTCGGCGACCCCTCCTTACAATCCCACACTCTGCCGCGACACCCCCCCCCCCGCTCAGACACACAGCAATAGAAGAATAGACAAAACTATTCATTTTTTCGATGGTCTCTGGCGACCCCTGGCAAATCGTCAATCGACCCCAAGGGGTTTGCGACCCACAGGTTGAGAACCCCTGGTCTAGACTCTAGATCTATACAATTAACAATTACATGGCTTATCCAAACCAATGGATACAATTAGGCCTACACTTAATAGAAGGTTTATTTTTTTTTTAAGTATTTTCTTTTGTTTGTTTTTCTTGTTTACTTTTGCCGTTAAAAGTTTGTTCAAATGAATTCTGCATTATCGTCTGTTGATATGGACCCATATTAGTGCTATACTCTGTAAGGAAAGACAGACTTTGTACGGGAACAGAACTCATTACAGTCCCATTGGACAGATGACATGGGGAGAGAGAAGTGAAAGTAGAAGAAAGAAGTGACATTGGAAGAAAAATGTGACAAAATGAGAGGTGTGACAGTGAGAGTGAAAATGGACTGTGAGAGAGACAATAGAAGAGATGTGACACTGAGAGAGAGAGAGAGAGATGTGACACTGAGATAAAGAGGTACAAGTGGGAGAGAGAGATATGGCACTGAGATAAAGAGGTACAAGTGGGAGAGAGAGATTTGGCCCTGAGGTACAAGTGGGAGAGAGAGATGTGGCACTGAGATAAAGAGGTACAAGAGGGAGAGAGAGATGTGACACTGAGATAAAGAGGTACAAGTGGGAGAGAGAGATATGGCACTGAGATAAAGAGGTACAAGTGGGAGAGAGAGATATGGCACTGAGATAAAGAGGTACAAGTGGGAGAGAGAGATTTGGCCCTGAGGTACAAGTGGGAGAGAGAGATGTGGCACTGAGATAAAGAGGTACAAGAGGGAGAGAGAGATGTGGCCCTGAGGTACAAGTGGGAGAGAGAGATGTGGCACTGAGATAAAGAGGTACAAGTGGGAGAGAGAGATTTGGCCCTGAGGTACAAGTGGGAGAGAGAGATGTGGCACTGAGATAAAGAGGTACAAGAGGGAGAGAGAGATGTGACACTGAGATAAAGAGGTACAAGTGGGAGAGAGAGATATGGCACTGAGATAAAGAGGTACAAGTGGGAGAGAGAGATGTGGCCCTGAGGTACAAGTGGGAGAGAGAGATGTGGCACTGAGATAAAGAGGTACAAGAGGGAGAGAGAGATGTGACACTGAGATAAAGAGGTACAAGTGGGAGAGAGAGATATGGCACTGAGATAAAGAGGTACAAGTGGGAGAGAGAGATGTGGCCCTGAGGTACAAGTGGGAGAAAGAGATGTGGCACTGAGATAAAGAGGTACAAGTGGGAGAGAGAGATGTGGCCCTGAGGTACAAGTGGGAGAGAGAGATGTGACACTGAGATAAAGAGGTACAAGTGGGAGAGAGAGATATGGCACTGAGATAAAGAGGTACAAGTGGGAGAGAGAGATGTGACACTGAGATAACGAGGTACAAGTGGGAGAAAGCAAAGGCTTAGGGGAGGGGAAAGAAAAAAAACAAAATATCAATTTTTATCTGTTGCCGCCATCAATGTGTGAACATTTTGATGTTTCATCAAGAGATCGTTTCAAGTGCAAATGGTTGTATTTGTGACACATTTATAAAAAAACACACAACCTTTGCTATCAGCTGACATTTTACACGCACGCTGTTATGTACACATTAGGACTAGTCTAGTCCTGAACGCTCAGTGGACTCTCACCAGATTATATCAAGTGTCAAGCCAACCGAAAAGTCCTTGAAATAAATGCTCAGTGAGCGTTGGGTCTCTCTCAATGTAAATATCTTCCTTGTAGCGGTGCTTTTTTTGCTCAAAAGTTTTTGTAGGTCTACATATTTATTGGAATCTGACGATATTCAACAGTTTCCTTAGCCCAGAGAGGCCAGAATGAAGAGTTGGAGAGACATCCAAGTGACGGCTGGTACAACAATCTCTTGCACCCAGACTGGGGAGCCATTGGTGAGACGCTTTATAAAGAAGTTTGGTTGGAAAAAAAATAGCAGAGAATAATCACTGATTTGTATTTAGGTTTTAAATTGTCTTTTATGGCCGGAACACCCCTTTATTATTTTAAATTTTAATATACGGCCACATTTTAACGATCAACTTAACATACTTTTTAGCCCGTGAATTAGTATATCTGTTACAATGAAATTTTTTCGGCTCTGTCTTTCCTTCTCTCATGGCATTATACTTTGTCTCTTATCTTTGTCCTATCTCTTTTCTTATTTCTGTCTTATCTCTGTGCCATCCGTCTTTTCCCTCTTTGTCCTCTAGTCTTATCTGGTCCTTTCTGTTCAATCTTTTACTCACTCTAACATATCTCCACTATATCACTGTCCTCTCTGTCATGTATCTGTCCTTTCTTGACCTACTTTGAATCATTTATCTTAAAGTCATTTGGAGGTATAGCAGTAAAGAAATTGCCTGATAAAATGTGAAGTCATCCAGAAATATAATTTTAGAAGAATATCAAAATTCTTTATAAACCAAAATTATCATTATATTGTATAGACCTCGCCACAGCAAACAATTTAGAAGCCAGCGATGACAGAACATAAAGCACATTGCATTTTAAAACTATTAAGTCGCCTTGCTGGTAGCCTACGCCTAGTCCTGTATTTAGTTGAATCCTAATTGAGCTATTCACATTTCAGATACACACTTGTTAAGGCGGAGTCCTGTTAGTTATAGAGATGGTGTCTATGAGCCAGCTGGAAAAGGTCTACCGAATCCATTCGACATTAGCAGGATAGCTTTCAATGGGTCAAACAACTTGAGTTCAGAGAGACACAGAAATGCTTTATTGGTATTCTTTGGTAAATCTTTTATATTTTGGCCTCGTGTAGACCGATAGACCTATCATTGATAAATCCCACATCAATTCAAGAAGGGGTGGATGAGGGAGGATGTGTAGAAACTATAGGTGAAGGTAGGAAAACTATAATATTTAATCAAATACACGTCGACTCGTTAAATCAATGAAATTGACCAAATGTAAAAACAGAAAATGTCAAACGAAACATTGTAGGCTTACCTGGCGATATAAAATTTAATACAAAGGTGATACAAGGTGGATATACATTAATCATCATACATAAGTTCATCAATGCACACATAAACACGGAAAGATTATAATTTTTAACGAGTAACGTTAAATCAGCCTTTAGAAAACTACAAATACGATGGGATAGAGATTATTCACTTACATCACTGACCTGTATATGTGAAGACTGGACAAGGATTATGTGTTATCAATCGCGTATTTTAGGCCATACGGAAAGAGTTTTAAAAAATGATCTTTGTTTTGTTAGATTCGCGCTAATAAGATCATTGACTTCTACATTTAGACTTGATTCTAGATCAAGCAAATAGAAGAGACTGTGCGTCATCTGCCAAATGTTGATTTACAATCAACTCGAATATTAAAAATAAAACGATGCTACGGTAAATTGTGTTGCATTTTCTTTTTACATGGGAGGGTGCACAATCTCGCGTAACGGAAATTATGTTGTATTTAGATTTTTTTTAAACTACTGAATATCACAAGTTGTTTTTTTTATTGTGAAATAGCAAACTCACGAATTTTTTTTTTACCCACCGTTGTTGTTATTTTTCAATCATAAAAAATAGAGAATAAAAAATCGTCTCTTAGATCAGTCAATATATTGCTAAGTTAATGCCTTAAATATGTGCTTCTTTCCCTTTCATATACATAAGCACACTAAAAAAAAATCACCACGCTTTTCAATCTTGTGCCGCCCTCTATAGGTGGCTTCTGCAATGCCTTCATATTTTTTACCTTTCAGTTTAAAAAACATTACAAACTTTGTAATGTTTTAGTGAGTCGATACTTGTTCGTTGGTTGGTAGCTCTAAACAGCTAGCACAACTAAACAGATGTAGGTGTATTCAATTCTGTTGAACGTGAAACAAATTTTGCACACAAAATATCTGAATATAACTTTCATCTATAAACATAAACAAATTTCAGCTTGAATAAAGATGTAGAGGCCTATGTAAAAACACAAGTTAAAATGATAATTGAAATAAATTTTGGCTCTTTAAAAATACACGCCACGTCCCTCTTTTGTTTTCTTCAACTTTCACGTCTGTCTTTATGAACTTGAACTACGTCAGACAAAATTTCATCAGAATCTATTCAGCCTATACAACAATCCGTCCATTTTTATGATTACATCAGTGACACGCATTTACACCCCATCACAGAGTGTGCATCACAAATTCATTCACTATCATAAGTTGCTATCTGTTCTCTTAGGTCAACAACTTGTGGAGGAGATCATGGATGCTCAAAGACCCGGATGTCCGATAGAGTATATGAATATCCCAGTGCCACTGAATCATAAATACAACCCTAGAAAGATAAAAAATCTCGAGATGCCGTTTTTGAGATCACGTTACGACCAAAGGACTGGCTTCTCGCCAAATAATCCACGGCAACAGGTGCGTACTCACAATGTGTAACAAAACAAGCTTAGGTATTGCACCATTAGAGAATAAACTCTCTAAGGTTTTGTATTATTGAACTTCCGCCTTCACCTATCTCTTAGTCTGTTGGACCGTTGTGACACCACACAAGATCTGTCAACCGTCTTTCTCCATTCCTCTCTGTCCTTTGCCTTGGATAGAATTTCATTCACTGCAGGCCTATCCATTCGTTGATGTTGTCTTCTTCCTGGTACTGTTCCCTGTAGGAAGGTCTTTGCGAGCTCGAGTACCTTGTGATGTGACCTTAGAGTTGGAGTTTATATTTTCTTATAATGGTTAGCAGGTCATCGAGGACCTTGTGATGTGACCTTAGAGTTGGAGTTTATATTTTCTTATAGTGGTTAGCAGGTCATCGAGGACCTTGTGATGTGTCCTTAGAGTTGGAGTTTATATTTTCTTTTAGTGGTTAGCAGGTCATCGAGGAGGGGTTCCATTGTTCTATTAATCCTGTTTCTTATTTTTAATACAATATCTTAAATTAAATCCCAATAGTGAATAGACACAATTAGTTCATTATGTTATACAGGATATATTGGATAGAAGACTTAAAAGTAAAGTAGCAATTATACATAAAACACTGAACCATAATCTTCAAATACAAAAACAAAATTTAATAAAAATACTCTGAAAGACACAAAGATAAAGGTACATTCCTCGTTCCATACGCTAGGACAAATTTGTACAAAAGCTCCTTCTTCCCTAGCGCTATTAGAGCATGGAATGGGTTGCCTGAGCTAGCCAGGAAAACCAGTGACTTGGCGGAGTTTAGGTCATTAGTTAATATGCATGACTAAATGCATGACGCGTAGGACGTAATCATCTTCTTTTTTTTTAAGTAACGTCTGTATCATATAAGATAAGATAAGATACAAATCAAAAGGTTCAGTTAACTGTCATCCCTCAATTAAATTGTTTTTGAATCTATTGAGATGTACCATTATCTTTGAGTACACTAAAGATTTTGTTCAAAATGACTTAGATATGTAATTGCTTTTTCAAGTTGAATGAGATCACGCCCTATATTGATGGTAATCTTGTGTACGGAGCCGGCAAAGCTGTCGAGGATACACTCAGGTCATTCAAGAACGGGGAACTGTTGGCAGACAACGATGATATTAAGAAAAGTTTTCCTGTTAAGAATGACATCCGCTTGCCCTACGCTAACCCGCCATCACCTAGAGACCACGTATTGAGACCAGTCAGTCGATTTAGAAGTGAGTCTACATATATAATAAAAGTTAACTATAGCTATAGCAAATCATGGAACAGTAATTTTTAAAATTTTATTTTGTTGTCTGTCCAGGAGTTGGTAACCCAAGGACTCACGAAAATCCATTTTTATATGCCCTACAAGTCGTCTGGTTCAGATATCACAACTACCTGGCACGGGAAGTGAAAAAGTCACATCAAAACTATAGCGACGAACAGATATTCAATGCTGCGCGGAGACTGTCTATTGCACAGTATCAGGTGATGCATTTAATCTATATATGCTAGTATACCATCGGACCTGATTCACCAATTGTAAACAAGCACTCCTTAAGTCACGTGTTTTCTCATCTTTTCTATACAACTTACCATTTCGAATTAAACACGGATATCACATGACCGTATTTTTTGTTGTTTATCCATGGTTATCATGTGACCATTGTTTTGGTGAATGAGGTCCAATAAAAATTGCCTGAACTATACCACTAGGCTTGTAATATGTGAAACAATTTTAGAAGATTCACTAGACTCTGACTCACTAGACTATAATACATTACCAGAATAAACTAGTTATACGGCAATACCAAGATACACTGAGTTATGCTACAATATCAAGATACACTGAATTATGCTACAATATCAAGATACACTGAGTTATGCTGCAATAGTAAGATACACTGAGTTATGCTGCAATACTAAGATACACTGAGTTATGCTGCAATATCAAGATACACTGAGTTATGCTACAATAGGCCTACCTATAGACATTAGTTATTCTACAATACCAAGCGATACTAAAGATCATAACAATGATTACAAAAACACTAAAATGGAAAAAAGGGGAATAAAAGCTGAGAAAGTGATCCATACAAAAAGGCAACGCCTGATATTATTGCTTCGTGGCTAGAACGACCCCATACTGTCACAAACCGCCTATACATAGTGGCTGCCTTGAATGGTTGTGAAGGTCGTTTTCTAGAAGTTCAGATCGCTGGCGACCAACACCAAACCTAGTTCAGTCTTTTGACGGCAGGGAACAATCAGTGGAGCAATAGCACACTAACCAAGGATATTCATCTCATTCATATGGTTAGTAAACAAATTATTGAACTATAAAACATTTACAAAATAAGTCGTGGATCATCCGATCAATCCAAAGAAAAATAGTTAAGTTACGTAGTCCAACACAGACTACTTATCTCGATAGGAAAACGTTCCTACCCTAAATATATCACACACTATAACTACCAAATCCGACAAACCCCTTCAGTCTCCCGCCACCAAATAATTTAAAAATCTCATATCTGCTGACCAGGATATCACTCCTCTCGTGTTAGCCATAATCAACCATTCAATACCCGAGGTAGAGTTAAACTCTAAATTTAGCCTAACGAGGGTGTCATGTGGTCAGCACAACGAACAACCACCTTTACTTTTCCCCAACTAATGTTATCTTCGGGGCTTGCAAAGACCTTCCTTCAGGGAACAGTACTAGGAAAAAGAAGAAGTGGCAGACTAGAGAAAGCGATGGGAGGACAACATCAAAGAATTGACGGGCCTGCCATTGAAAGAGGTTCTAACTAAGGCAAAAGACAGAGAGGAATGGAGAAAGACGGTCGACAAATCATGCATCATGCCCCAACGGTCTAATAGACTAAGTGATAGGTAAAGGTAAAAAGGTAAATGTCAGGTACCCGTTAGAGACCTTTAAACTCTACATAAAAAGCTAAATAAAATAAAACATTTAAAATTATAATGCGGATTACAAGAATTCACCTATAAAATTCCAACATTTTATGGATAGATGTCCTGAACAAAAGTATGGAGGCAGTTATCAATGCCAACGCCTTATCCCAACACTTCCACAGAAAATTGTTATGTACGAGTGGCTGCCGGCCTGGCTGAAAATTGATGCAAATGGAAATGTTTTCAACATCCGTGAAGATTATCCATATGAAGGTGGTGGTAAAAACAATTACTCAGGTGGGTGTGTGCGTATGTGTCTGTGAAATAAAAGACTTGGATTTGAGGCTTCGAATGTGTGTGTGTGAAATAAAAGATTTGGATTTTTGTATTTCGAATGAGCGTGTGTGTGTCGTCATAGGGTTGTAGCTCCAGACAGCTAGTTCAACTAAACCTTTGTAAGCGTATTATTTACAGAACTCCTAAATAAAAACTTCTTTTTAAACACATAAAACTTAAAACTTTTATTAACACTATGAAAATATTTCAATATATGTAGAAACACAATAAAACAACGGAATATCGAACAGACAAACTACTTGTAACGCACTTCAGTACAATCAACATGTCGTCCTTGCCCTCCCTTTGAACTTGTGATCCTCTTCTTAATTGACAAAAATCATTCGATTATCCCCTAATGGACCTCATTCAACAATCGTAAACAAACAACATTTAGCCACGTAATAATATTGATAAAACAATGGAAAAAACTGTCAATCGACAGCCTGTGTGTAATTTGTATAGAAGAGATAGAGAACCCCGTGGCTAAATGTTGATAGGTGAATATGGTCCATTATAAGCGCAACCTTTTATTTGAATGTTTCATCAGAAATCCTCAGCTTATGCAAACACACATACACACGCGCTAGGATTCCAGCTACCCGTCGCCTCAGCGTGGCGCCTCCGTGGAAATGTCTAGTAGTGGAACTAGGTAGGCGAAGTACGAGCAGCGAACCAGGCATTCTAGCAGGTCTCCCTGGGTGAGCTTTTGTTATTGTTTTTTATCTCACACGGAACAAGTAGCCCGCACCCCAGTCCAAAAAGTCTGCCACGTTGTTCCACAAAGGGGGACGTTATCAGTGACCGGATTAGCTGGAGTGGCGATTCCCTCACGGAACAGTGGCGGTTACATTACAGGAATATGAGACAAGCTCCTTGCAGTTAGCACTGTTTTCGGCCACTTATAGCGAGTGGGATCCAGGAACGGGGACGGAGCGCTGTGTACGCGGCACGGTCCGATCTGGCCCAGTCAATCAATATGGCCGTCTACCGATGGGAGCTCTCAGACAGGACAGGGGTGAAGAACCCTATGTCCACCCCTGGTTGTTGGATAAAAGCCTTTCTAACAATCAACAGGATAGTGGCGCAACAAGCGCCGATTCCCTACTGGACTTCATCGAAAGTAGACCAATTAGATTCTAATCTATTTTCAGCGGTCCCCGAAAGGGGAAAAGACGCTATTAGTTTTGTGTGAAATGTCTGTCCATCTGTCCGTCCGTCCCGTTTAGATCTCAGAAACTAGAAGAGAAAATCGGACATGATGATATTTTAGATCATTCAAAGTTCTAATGCAACGGCTACTTTTTTTTTTTCTGAAAGCGAAAATCTAATTTTTTAAATCAATTATGCAATCAGTTTTTTCATTAAAAAAAATACACCATTTTTACAACTATTAACTATTAATAATAACGAACACTGGAGGCATTTTAGTAATGGAGAAAATGTTTAATTATTTCTCAAACACATTTATGCAAATGGTTTTAGATTTTTGATCAAAAATATTTTTTTATGCATTTGTATTGCTATGTTACGTAGGTTCACTCATACTTATTAACTTTTTTTTTTCTAAAGAGAAAAAAATCTATTTACTATGCAAATAAGTCGGACATAATTTAAAACAACAATTAATAAGTATTTTTTCATATTATCGCGTGAACTGTAGCGGTATATAAACTGGATTCCGCATTGAAACTGCCTTCTTACCTGCCTGGGTGGACCTCTTCTGATAGAATTTAATTCCGATATTCCTCTGAAAATACTAAAACCTGCCTTTTTTTTTGCCTGGGTGGACCAATCGGGGGACCGATTTTGAGTTTGTGTTTCCACACAAGCTGTCTTTGTAACCTTGTTTTTTACGGAAATGAATAATTCTTGAGGATTTGAATAAGAGATTGACCCTTTACAAAACAATAAGTAGCTTTTATCATCTAATTATGTCAACAACCTGTAATTTCTGTAAAAGATTTGGACCGCCCCCCACTCGAAAGTTAAGGGTCGGGGTGGGGCGGATTTATACTATCGCCCTCCCCACCCCACCAAATCGGCCAACATACCAGATGGGGCACTTCATAATATTGAGATAGGCCTAAGTTAAAATATCAATAAGTTGCTTTTATCATATAGATATGTTACAATTAGTGTCAACAAACTGTGATTTCTGAAAAAAAAAATGGATCTCCCCACCCACTCGAAAGTTAAGGGTTGGGGGAGGGCGGAATTAAAATATTAAAATTAAAATATTTTGGCATTAATGGTCCACTGCATCAGTGGATTAAAGATTTTCTGATAGGGAGAGAACAAACTGTAATAATAAATGGCTCTAAATCAACACCGATATCAGTAAACTCAGGTGTATCTCATGGAACAGTCTTGGGTCCACTACTATTTTTAATTTACATAAATGATTTACCAAATTGCATTACTTCAGGAACAAAAGTCAGATTATTTGCAGACGATTGCATAATATATAGAACAATAAAAACAACACAAGACACAGATATTTTACAAAGAGAATTAGATGAATTACAGAAATGGGAATCAAATTGGAGCATGTCTTTCCACCCAGAAAAATGTCAGTTGTTAAGAGTAACAAAAAAACTAAAACAAATTTATTCCAATTATCTTATTCATGGCAAACCAGTAACACAGACTAAAAACGCAAAATACCTAGGTGTTATAATAAATGAAAAACTGTCATGGAATCCACATATTGATGAAACTATAAAAAAAAATCAAACAAAGCATTAGGATTTATTAAAAGAAATTTCTATAAATCAAATAAGAACATAAAACTAAAATGTTATTTAACCTTGGTTAGGCCAATAATAGAATATGCATCCTCCATTTGGGACCCCTCAACTCAAGAAAACATTAAGAAACTGGAACAGACACAAAATAGAGCAGTGAGGTTCATAACAAATGAATATTCACATTTGACTAGAGTAACACCTATAGTAAAATCACTAAATTTAGAAAGCCTTCAGGACAGAAGACTCAAAAGTAAAGTAGCAATCATACATAAAACACTGAACCATAATCTTCAAATACAAAAACAAAATTTAATAAAATACTATGAAAGACACAAAGATAAAGGCACATTCCTCGTCCCATATGCTAAAACAAATTTGTACAAATACTCCTTCTTCCCTAGTGCTATTAGAGCATGGAATGGGTTGCCTGAGCTAGCCAGAAAAACCAGTGACTTGGCAGAATTTAAGTCATTGGTTAATATGCATGACTAAATGCATGACGCGTAGGACGTAATCAGCTTCTTTTTTGAAGTAACGTCTGTATTATATAAGATAAGATAAGAATTTATGCAATTGTCCTACCCCACCCCGCCAAATCGTCTAACATACTAGAGATAATCCAAAAATAGGTTAAATTATAAATAATGTTTATATATTATTCACATAAGTATAGAATTCGTATATAAATTGTGTAATTTCTCTACTAAAATTCGTCCGTCCCCCCTTCTAAGGGGGGGGGGGCGGTCATCCGAGTGAAGGGCCGATCGCCCCTACCCTCCTCCCCCTGGATCCGCCAGTGATATGGTAAATCAGAAGCTACAAAAAAAAATCTGTTACTTAAAAGTGGAGTATTAATGTTTCTTCAGTTGATTCAGTATGGTTAGGGTTAGGGACGAACGTGGTGGCAGTCAGAAGTTCCTACCACACGGCCAGGCAGCCATCACACGGCCAGGCAGCCATTCATTGTTAAACAAGATTGATATAATTATCAAATATATATTGCTGTTTTTTCTGTTGTAGGATACGACCCAAACGTTCATCCGGGTATCAGCACAGAGTTCCAAGCAGCCGCATTCAGATTCGGCCACACGTTGGTCCCTCCTGGCATAGTGACGAAGTAAGACTAATACTGTTTAAAGACAAAAACAAAGTTAGTGGGCAATTATTTATTATTAATTAACCGAATAGCGTTTAAAAAAAAACTGTAGATCTATATCTAGTGAGCCCTAATTGATTTGTTAATAAAAGTTTTCCTATAATTTATTCAGAACAATTAAAAACGGTGCATGTCAAGACGCCGAGAGAGATGTCAAAGCCAAATTTACATCAAAGCCTGAAGGTGGTGAGAAAACTCAAAAAGTGACAGGGATCAGGCTTTGCAATGCTTACTGGGTGCCAGAAGTAAGTTATAGGTAGAAATCCTTTAGGCCTATACATTCAGTAACTTCAAGACATTGGAGGCATTAAAGGACCATGTTTTAAGCTTCGTCCTTGTTCACTTTTATGTTACATTTTACATTTTCTGAACTGGCTGCGTCAAAGTAGTGAAACTCGAAACTTTTTCATAAATAAATCAACAAAATATCTAGAAAATAGTTTGCATAGAGTATGTTGTAACTAAAAAAAAGTTTGGTGAATACAGATTTGGTGCTAATAGCGTGCTCTACATTTTACTGTTATTCTTGATTAGGAAACTGTGGAAGTAGAAAACGGAATGGATGATGTAATTAGAGGATTGATTTTTACTAGAGCCCTTAAAGAAGACAACATCATTGTCAGTGATCTACGAGGTAAGTTGTTGATGGCTTTGGCAAGAATTTAGGGGATAATCTCTTAAATTAGCTTGCCCAACTTTAGCTTGACGATCCCGCTTTGAATAGTTTGTCACACTTTTCATAAAATGCCCGGGAGGAACGGCTAATGTCCCGCTTTCATAAAAATAAGTCAATTAATGTCACGCGTTTATTTTAAAATCTTTCTAAATCTTTTGACTAATAGATTCCAAGTTGCCGCCTTGCGGCGTTTTCTTCTTGATCCTTATTTCATGTTCACTGCTTAGCGGGCTCCTGTGTTTGAGGCGTGAGTAGTGTTTTTACTTAGCAGCGTCATGCCTTCTTTGTCCCACCCTTCACGGGAAAGAAATCCCCTACGATTGCAGAGCGCTCAGAAACACAATCGAAGATAGCCTAGTTTTGAAACAGAACTGGTGCATGCGGGGTCTCGTCTGTACGGAGACAAGCGAACCCTACAGAACACTGCCAGATACCTGGACCGTGCTGTAAGGGATTAATCTCAGTACGTAGTTTTAGTGCATGGAGGCTTACAAACGGTGACTTGGCTTAGTTATAAACCTAGCGTTGTCAAAGAGCAAAATATATCATGGTTGAGGTATAGCGGTTAGTCAAATTTAATGCAATAATTCAATGAAAATACAAATATTTATTTTCCGAATTCCTCTCTAAATCAAAAACCTTTTCTGACTTGCGGTTGTAGACCTTTGCAAAGTGGGAAAAGCCTCGGTAGTTAACCCAGACGATAAGCGAAGACCCTAAGACAGCTCACAGTGCAAACCCCTAGCTGCCTACAGAACCGTGTGATTGTCAAAAGAGCTAAGCCGAAGGCTCTTCGAGCTCTAGGCATGTAAGCCTGCTTGAACAAACCGTTCTTTCTGGAAGAGATCCAAGTTAATGCCTATATAAAGCATTGCTATTTCCAACATATCTGGCACTCCGAGCGCATGGACTACAATGCATAGCCGAAGGCCGAGTACGCCGGGAACCTCAGCCATTTTCCTATGTTGTACCAAGCTAACCGTGCAGAAATCGCCATTAGTGTAACAGTCCCTTGAGGAACGGCGCATGGATTATCAACAGGGACGTGGAAGCTCTCTTTCAACTCCTCACCGTGCAATGGGAAAGCTCTCGCATTCCCTTAGAGACTCCCACAGGAGTTTTGTTGTGCTATTCATTTAGCCTAATTACTTTCTCAAGTAATCGTTTCCACCCGGGTGCCACGTTGAGGCAGAATAGCATACCCGAGGCCTAGCAGAACCTACAATGCCGCTGATCCCAAACTGTATCGCCACCTGCCTTGCCTTTGAACACATCAGAGTGGAGAGTGGTGAACTGTTGTTTCGACCATAGCTCTGCTTATACTTTTATTATTTTTTATGAGAACATTCATGCTTCGCTACTAAAGGCCGCGATATAGGATAATTAGTAGATAAATAAAAATGATTATGATATAAAAAAAAAACAAAAGCTAATAACTTCAAGAATAATGCATGAGCGCGACAAAAAAAAAATTCATTAAAAACAACAAAATGATTTTTATAACAATTGCCAATTAGGATTTGACTTTTCTTATATCATTCATTGTAAGGAACTTATATAATACTCGCTAAGTGTTAAAGCAGCCATGTCAAACACGGCGTTCGGGAGCCGCATGCGGCCCGCAACCACTTTGCATGCGGCCCGCTTGGCCACTTAAAAATGTATCAAATTAACGCTAAACATATTACGCTGGAAAATAAGAGATGTCAAGCTACTAGAATTGAAAAATAGTATTTGTTAAACTGAAAAACGAGAGTGAGTCTGCAGTGTAAGCCAGCTACATTTTATCAAACTTAATTGCAAGCCACAGCAAATCATTTAGTAAATGTGATTTTATTAAGGCGTGTGTCGTTGAAGCCGAGGTAATTTGTCTAGAAAAGGTGAAAGTATTCAAAGAAATAGAGTTAACTATGAACATTGTGGCAGATAAAATAAATGACGTCAGTCAGCTTGCGTGAACAATTAAAGAACAAAATAGTTGATTTTTGAATTATTTTCATTGATTCTCGATGAGTCAGCTGATGTAACGAGTGTAGCACAGTTGGCTACATGCATAAGGGCCTGTGACTGGAATTTTGAGATACATAAGGAGATACTTGAGTTTTGTTCTGTGCATAACACAATATATGAGGATGTTTTTGAGAAATAGCAGGAGGTGATATTGCAGTACAATTTATCTTTGGTAAAGCTAGCTAGTCTAACATTGGATGGCGCACCAACCATGAAATAAAATGGTTTTGATGCAAAGCTATTTTCATAAATAAGAGAGACTTATGCTAATTTTAAATTTGCTCATTTTCAGTGCATCATTCACCAAAAAACATTCTGCGCACAGCAATTACAGTTCCAACATGTCATAAGACCACTTTCAGTCGTTATCAATTTTCTTCGTGCCCGTGGTTTAAATCCTTGCCAATTTTCAATGTTACTGGATGACATTGGACACGGTGTTCCCTACTACACAGAGGTCCGCTGGCTCTCCTATCATAAAGTATTGAAGAGATTTTTTGCACTGCGTGAGGAAATTGTATTGTTTCTGAACATGAAAGGTGAACCTGTTGAACATTTCCTAACTGACGAATGGGTTCGGGATTCGGCATTTGCAGTTGATCTCACTGGTCACTTGCAAGACTTAAATTTGAAACTTCAAAGTAAAGACTAAATTGTCACAACTGCATGTGATCATGTGAAGTGCTTTCAAGCAAATTACGACAGTGGATAAACAACATGAAAAGAAAATCTTGTTCACTTCTCAACGTGTCAGGAACAAAAAAGATTAAATACGGCTGCAACATTTGGTAAATATGTCTTACACCTGGAATCGTTAGTAGATGCTTTTAATGACCGTTTTCGTGACTTCGTTTCATACGAGCAAGAATTTTCGTTGTTTGTAACTCCATTCTTTTTTTATTCTGGAAATGCTGCTGGTAATGTGCAACTAGAGCTGATAGAATAGAAGTCAGATTCTTTGTTGAAAACAAAGTATATAGAATTGGCTGTACTAAAATTGTACAGTTATTTACCTGAACGGTACGTTGAACTGCGGAAATTTGCAGCCAAAATTCTAGCTGTTTGCAAACACTGATCTCTATGAGCAGTTCTTTTCCGTAATGAAAGCTACAAAAACACCTCACCGTTCGAGATTATCTGATCAAAATTTATCATCAGCGATGAAAGTGCCAGTGGCAAACAAACTTCAACCTGACATTAATAAACGTGTATCCCAGAAAAAGATTCCAAGCATCAGGACAAAGAAAATAATGCGTTACCATAGTAATTTTTAATTACCAAATTGTACTACAAATTTAGCTAACTACGGGACAGGTATGCCATTAATTATTGTATTGTTTCTAATTTACATAAAACTAGTAGGCTGTTTTGCAACAGATTTTTTGCTGCGGCCCCTCAGGTCATATTAAGTTTTTATGTGGCCCATACATCTTAATGAGTTTGACATGCAAGTGTTCTCATGTCTATTAATCGTCTTGTTTGTTTGTTTTTAGGTTTCCAATTTAGGACGTACATAACAAAAGTAGACTGTAGACGCAGGCATAGACGTAACCCTCCTTTCATTAAGTTTAGATAAACTAGTCACATCGCTATGTTAATTTTCCCCGCGAAAGATTCCGCGTTAATGGGATTATAATTACTAAACAATACTTTCCACGACTCTACCAGAACCCTATAGATCTAGTACATTGTGTATATATGTGTGTGTGTATTGTATAGTATATAGTGTATTAGCGTAACGAGATCATGTTTATAACTTTATGATCTAATCCAGTGTATTTGTCTCAGCATCTGTAACATTTTTACTCTCAAAATGTCTTCCCTTTTCAACTTTCATCTGACCAAAGAGGCAAATCCAAGGGACCAAGGCCATGCCTTATAATATTCGGCTTATAATTAGTTATAATGATAGGCCTTATCAGGGTTATCAGCCTTTTATGTTAACTTAGCCTTATGCATAGCTCTGGCAGCCCGTGGCATAAACTTGGCAGCCGCCTTGCTCTAGCCTCAAGTTCCTCCGATTGGTTGAAGGGCCTCGCACAGGACTCGAAAAAAAAATTGTTTTAGAAAAGAAATAGCGAAACTTGTGCCCAGTTATATTGTTGGAGTACACTAGGTTTTAAGTAGCCTAATTGCATGATTTTATTTTTTCACTCTTCATTTTTTATTTTTCTGTTTCAGTTGGGGCCACCTAATTCACTTCGCATAGGGCCTCAAACTATCTAAGGCTGGTCTGTTGGTACACATCCACAGTCACAGGTTTGAACGGTTAGGCAATTGTAATCACCAGATGTGGTTACCATCTGCGATCCAAGACCACTTCTTTACTCTTACCCTCCAAGTGGCCTGGAGTATCATTTGCTTTTTCTTCCAACTTTTTGTGTCAATAAGTCAATCTTGAAGAGCTTTATGTCGGGGATGTCGTACTTACATACATCAGTCTGGCATGATTATTGATCAGTCAGTGTATCTGAAAGTGGAGATGATCTGCAGCTCTCCTGCCCTCTATTAGATCTATCTTTCAGATCCCTAGATATAGATATATGTCTTGTGGAAACCGACCCTGTGGCATTCAGTGTACATGTCTACGCTCTACCAGGCACCCTCTTCTTACAGTGTGGGTCCTGGCATCGTACTCTTTACAGGTTTTTTTTTTATCTTACTATCTTAGTTTCAGAATCCTCCTTAAACATTGGAAGTAGAAAGAAGTTAGAAGTTTCTTTTCCTGCCATATAGCAGAGCGAGCGCTCAACACACAGGATCCATATACCAGGGCTTTAGTATTTATAGTCAGTATCTTATGCTTGTTTGTATTTATCCCGATCATTAGCCTAGGGACAATGAAATATCAGTTATCATAGGGATAGTGATGTTATATGAATACATTAATAGTGATGTAGGTATTTAATAAGTGGTTGAATCAATATCTCTGAGTTCTAAGACCAAGGCAAGGTACCGTAGTTGCTATTTAAAGAACACATATCTATATAGTTTTGCTCCAGCTTAAATATAGGACAATGGAGATGAATCTAGTATTATCAAACTACATTCTTCTGCTCTAACATTTACTTACATGTAAGTCTGTTTACATCTCATCTACAAAGATTTTTTTTAAAACTTAGTTAGACTGAACACCACAATAACCAACCAACCAATCAATTATTATTTAAACTTCTTATATGATAAGTAGCTGATTATCAAAGATTCTAACAGTGCTTTTTCAAAATTAGTCTATTCTGTTTTATGAACATTTTCTGTCTTTAACAGTGGCACACTTGTCATAGTAATCACCTGCTCTATCTTGGGACTGAATGATAAAACTATATAATTGTTGTTTTTTTTCTTTCCTGAAATTTGAACTTTCTTATTGTCGCAACCTAACCCCAACCCCTCACAACTTTGAAGCATCAGATGCTCCTTCAGCTAAACATTTATTGAACTAATAAACTGTATTTTAAATTATTGAACTAATAAACTGTATTTTAAAGTGTATCATCCAAGCCTTCCCTATTGGTCATCCTTTCCCTATTGGTTTGAAAGGATTAAAAGAAGTAATGTTTGAAAGAACCTTTGTTTCTATTTTTGTGATTACAGAAGACGTATTCGGTCCACTTGACTGGTCAAGAAGAGATCTTGGTGCATTAAATATTCAGAGGGCCCGTGATAATGGACTACCAGGCTACAATGATGTCAGGCAAGCTTATGGGTTACCTAGAAAGGAGAATTGGCTTGCCATTAACAGTAATTACGCAGTGGTAATATTTATGACTATAGATTCACTTATTTATTTGGAATTCAAAAGAAGAGAAATAATTCAATAAGAAGGAAATAAAGATTCAGAATGGCTAATAAGAAAATATTTTTAAAAAAAAAGGGATCAAATAGATTTTTTCCAAGTTTCATTCTGCTAAAATGTGCAATTGTTAATATAAACTTTTTTTTCTCATAACAATGCTAAAAGTCTTTTTGATTTTGAAATAGGCAACTAGGTGCATATGTGCATTAAGACTAGTTTTAGTTTTGTTTTGATTGTTTTAAAAACTTATCATTTTAATTACATTAAATATGGAATGACTCTTTTGAAAATATCCATGTATTTAGAAAGAATGAAGATTTTGAAAAGTTTAAATACTAATCTAGTCTATAAAATGATATGTTTAACAGATGTCCTACATAGTATGCAAATGTTAAGTTCTTTAAAATAATACTGAAATGTTTATTATACTAGAGGAAACACATCTTAAAATTGTGCATTGCACATAACAATACATTATTATAACAATAGCAAATGAAATATACATTCATAGCACAGTTTCACTTAACCCTCTTAAGACTGAGACTTTTAGCATTACTTGTGCCAAAAAGACAGAGCACTATTTCCAAACTAAACACATCTCTTACAAAAATACTCCTAACATATAAACTAATTACTTTACATACACCAATTAAAATATATTTATTATTGAAGAGAAATAAATTAAACAAAAAACTTGTGTCTCTTTTGTGACCTTAGTCTTGAATCTTCTTGAAATAAATCCTTTAATTTAAAAAACAACAACGCTATGTATAAAGTATAAATCAAGTTAAAAAATATTCATCTATTCAGGTTAGAGCACATATTTTCTCATTAGATAGTTCACTTTTATTTTTCTTTTAATCTTTTTTCATGTTATAGTGACAGAATATGAATTCTGGTATTTTATTTTAAGCAATTATTTGGAGGATTTTTTTCCTTAACAAATATATTTTATGGTAAATCTTGGATCAAAAAATTTATTGTTTGGAATTATTATTTTGTAGTAGTAGTCAGTGAATCTTTAATGTTTTATTCTTTTTCCTTAACGGGAAATAAAATGTTAATAAATATGTGATATAAAAGAAAAACAAATTGGTGAAATGAAATCTTTAGGAGTAATCATCAATAATATGAATGTTATATTATCTGCAAGTATAAAATCAATTGTAACATTTTTTTTGTCATTATAATATTGAAGAAATTTACAGTTATGACCAAAATTTTCTCACATCTTGTATTCTCAGATACTATCAGAATTGCAAAGGTTGTATGACTTTGACAAAACACCAGACAGACTTGATGTATTTCCTGGGGGACTCCTAGAAACTGTACCAGATGGACCAGGACCTTTGTTCACAAAGATTATTCTGGAACAGTTTTTACGTATTCGACATGGTGACAGGTTTTGGTATGAGAACAGACAGAACAGGCCAGTTCTTATGCTTTCGCATATTTTATTTGAATCATTTTGTTATTTATAATTTGTCAGATATAGGCATCAAAAACAAAAAAAACATACTTGACTTTCTTTGGTAATTTCATGTAACTTGTTGAACTTTTGATTTTAATAACAAAGACACCACAGTTGTACAAATAATTTTATCATTATTAAACATAATAAATGACATGTACTTATCTTAGTTTGAATATAAGATTACAAGAAAAATGAAAACAAGCAACACAATGTGATTTACTAACTTTCATTTAAATTTTGTTTTCTTATTGAAATTTTTTTTCAGGCTTTTTACAGATGCAGAGATTTCACAAATTGAAATGACTACATTTTTTGATGTTCTACAAAAAGTGACTGGAGCCTTGGATGAGCCAGTGAATGTTTATAAATCTAATGTCTTTTCATGCAGTAATGCCCTTGATTTCAAATAATGCTACTCTTACAAAATCTAGTTTTGATTTAAAGATAATTGTTTGGTTGATTCGTTATGTACCAGACTATTTCTTAATATTTAATTTTAATCATTTATTAATTTTTTTAAAGATAATTGTTTGGTTGATTTGTCTGAAGATAACTAAGTTGTAGATATTTAATTTTAATCATTTATTAATTTTATAATATAATTTTTTTTTTATTAATTAACATTTTAGGAACTATCTCCCCAACCAGCTGCTTTTGCAGTGATCCATTCTTGGACACATTCAATCCAAGAGAAGTCTGTGTACCTTTACAGCACTATGATTACTTTTCAGGAAGTGATCTGCCCTTTATTCTCACAGTACTGGCCATTGTACTCTCTGTACCAAGTAAATATTTTTCCAAGTAATTGCTAGTTTGATATCATGTACAGACACTTGGTGTCACAAAACAAATATTTGTTTTCTTGCTGGTTTCCATGTTAATTATACAAAGATGAACTTCCTGCTGAACCAAACAACAAATGATTTGTGTGTTAGATTCTTCATCCATGATGCAGAAGTATAACTTCATATCTGTCTTTTCGTCTGATGCATTACTAATAATATTATGGCCATTACAATAAATCATCAATTGTTACTTTTCTGAACATTAGAAATACATTTTTGGAGTCTGTGGTCCACAGGAGTTTTAAAGACCTCTGAAGCTATTTCAAATTTAGATTGAAAAAAAAAGTAAATTTAGTAATATACAGGTATGTGTCCTATGATGTCAGGAAATTAGTTTATTTGATTAGATGTCTCAAAACAAACAAAATTATGTGAGAAAGAGCTAGAGAGATCACAATAAGTTGGAAGCAGACAAAATACAAATGCTTTTTTTTCCTAATTGAACTAATTTGATTGTATACAAATGGCACAATGTTGTTCATGTTTTCTATCCAAAGTTGCTTTTGGCATCATGTGTCTCATGGCAAAAATGAGAAGTTCAAGCTTTTCTAGCTCAAGTAAAGACAAAGCTGTTCCTCCAGCTGGACCCAACTATTTCTATGGTGAGCAGAAAAGTAAATCATATCTGTTTTACTATTGTAAGGTGCATCATCCATATCACATAAAATTTTTTGTGTCAAGTGAAAAGCTACTGATGTAACTGGTATTTAACTCATTGTAGTATATGTAGCAAAATAGATATACACAAAGAAAGAAATTGACTATTTTGGGCTAGTGACATTTCTGTTGGTAGCTTTGTTACATCCTAGTTTTTAACCTAGAGTGTTATGGAAATTATATTCTGTATCGGTCGTTCTTATGTTTACATGTGTTTGTAACTGGTCCGTGTTCACGAAATGTGTGTTGTGTTGTCATTCAGTGCATTAAAGCCATACTATGCAGACATGGTTTTCGACTCTGTTATCTTTATGTTCATAACAATTTAATACACTGAATCCAAAACTGTGAAGTTGTAAGAATTTCGAAATGGATAGGATATTTCGCCCAGAGAAGTTTGACATCGAGCCCACAGCACCTCAAGCAGCAGAGCATTGGCAGCACTGGTATGAAACGTTTAAAAATTTTATATCGGTAGTATCAGTAGACAATCTTAATACTAAGAAACTACTGATAAACTATATCTCTCCTGCTGTATATCAAATGATACTTGATAAAGTGACATTTGATGATCAATCCAGACTCTAAATGGCATCTACATTCAACAAAAGAATGAGGTGTTTAGCTAGGCACAGGTTAGCTACTTGCAAACAAGAGCAAGGTCAAACGATAGACGCCTACATGCAGAAATTAAGAATTCTATCCAAAAATTGCAATTTCAGAACGGTGACTGCTGAACAACACAGAGAAGAGGCTATTAGAGATTCGTTTATCAATGGACTAGTGTCCAACAGCTTTCGAAAATGTCTACTTGAAAAGACTGTTATGAGTTTAAAGGATGCCTTCGAGGAGGCTCGCTTACTAGAACATGCTTATCAGCACTCATTACAGTATGAATCATCACAGCCAGAAACTAATTGTGCCTGACAGTGAACGGATATTTTAGAATGACGACATAGACTTTGGGGTTAGATTTTAAGATTGACTTGTAGAAAATCAGTTACCGCTAGACTCTTGAGGGGATAACATCGTTTTATAGTGACAGACTAGACTGTGGCCCATTCTGTAATAAATGTTTGTTTGAAGTTCACCTTGAGTTAACTTGGTCATTGAGTCTGTGTTCCTGTTTAGTACCTTATCTATATTTGTCATGTGTGCATGTTTTCCAAGAACTCGCGATTGAAATACATTAAACAAGGTACGCACGCACTTAGTCTAAATAATCATCTTTAGAAATACTTCAGCTACATCTGACTACACATGCATCCGTTACACTACTCTCATAATTTCTTTGGCCTCACCCTTGCCAAATGTAACGATTCCTCAAAGTGCAAGCAATTCACACACACATGAAATAAATGCATTAGCTTGCAAATGTTACTTTTGCGGCAGGGTTAAGCATCCTTGCTTTCAATGCCCTGCAATGGAAGTGACATGCAATCAGTGCTTCAAAAAGGGTTATTTTCAAAGAGTATGCAAATCGAAATCTTCAACAGTTTCGGCTATCGATACTGTGCAGCCTTTGAGTTTAAATAAATCTATGATACCCATTTTCATCAACAACGTGCAATTGAAAGACCTAGTAGACACTGGGAGCTGTGAAAGCTATATTTCGATGCACATTGCTAAGAAGCACAAATGGCAGACATGTTCCTCAGGCAACAGAATCTTTATGGCTTCCACCCATCTATCTCGAATCACTCAAGGACATATCTACTCTAACATACGTCTCAAAAATGAACGATACGAGGGAGTTAAACTTTCTCTACTAGACACTTTATGCTCCTACATCATTCTTGGACTTGACTTTATAAGTTTGCACCAAAACTTGTTTATTCCTTTCGATGGTCAGAAACCATCGTTGTGCCTGAGTACTCTCCAGCCAGCAAGTGTAGAGGCTCCTAGCCTATTTAGTAATCTGTCACCAAACTGTACCCCAAGGGTACAAGGTCTCGCAAATACTCAATTCCAGTTAGAAAGTTTATAGAGAAGGAAATTCAACAACTAATAAAGGATGAAATTATTGAACCATCTAAATCTCCCTGGCGTGCACAAGTCCTAGTCACAACAAGTGACAGACATAAGAAAAGAATGGTTATAGACTACAGGCGGTTTATGGTTTATAAACCGGTTCACTCTACTAGACGCCTACCCTTGCCCAGAATTGATGAACTAGCAGAAAAGATTTCCCAGTATATAGACCTGAAAAGTGCATACCATCAGATTCCGATAAAAGAAGAGGAAAGGCCGTTCACAGCCTTCGAAGCATGTGGGAAACTGTATCAATCCATCGGATTCCGTTTGGCATTATGAATGGAGTCGCCTGTTTTCAGCATACGATTGACAAAATCATCGACTCACTGACACTTTTGCTAATGTGGACAATGTGACCATCTCGCGGTATGGATTCTGACCTACAGCGATTTCTTGATAGTGCTCAAAAGTATGGAATCACTTTTAATGAAACAAAAAGTGAATGCTTCTGATATAGCCATTGCAGCTACCCTCAACCAAGATTACCGGCCCGTTGCTTTCTTCTCTCGCTCATTAACAAAAAGTGAAAGAAAACATTCTTCAGTTGAGAAAGAAGCATATGCCATTCTTGAGTCGTTGAGGAAATGGAAACATTTCTTAGTTGGTAAAGCGTTCACACTTGTTACAGATCAGCGATCTGTCTCTTTCATGTATAACAGGTCAAACAAACAAACAAAAATATGAAAAAATCCAAAGATGTTTCCACTATGATGTCATCTATCACCCTGGCAAGCAGAACACTGTAGCTGATACATTTACCAGAAACTATCTATCTGCCATCACTCACAATGACCTTAAATTGCTGCATTCTAGTCTTTGCCACCCGGGCATTACTCGACTATTGCACTACATAAGGACTAAAAATCTTCCATTTTCATGTGATGACGTCAGAACTGTAATAGAACAATGTCAAACTTGTGCAGAACTAAAGCTCGCTTTTTTCGACAGCCGACCGGAGAACTGATTAAAGCAACTCAACCTTTTGAGAGAATTAGTATGGATTACAAGGGACCTCTCCCTACTGTTTCAAGAAATAGATATCTACTTACCATTATAGATGAATTCTCTATATTTTGTTACGTATCTAGGTAACAATGCCTAGTTCTTGACCTGTAGGTTGTCTGCCCCTTTGTGTAATAAGTTTTTTTTATTTTATTCTTCGCGATGAGTCAAGCCACACAGACAGTGACCGGTCCTTGACCTATGTGTGTACCTCTGGTTGAAAGGAGGGTGTTTTTTTTCTTTTCTTCTGTCTCTTTGAAGAGCGTTCTAGATCTGGGTGTTGATGACTTTTTGTTCTAGAAATTACTAGATATCGACGCGCGGTAGATTATATAAAGACCGCTCGCGTAACGTTGACGGACAGACATACGGAGACAGCCGTGAGACAGAATAGCGGAGACATTGCGTGACCCGTGCGTGGTATACCAATTGATCGTGTAAGTTAAGATTTTTCTTTTTTCAAGGCCTTGCTTGTATTTGTAATTATATTTTCAAACTATTGTATTGTAATATTTTTACATGCCATTTTTGTAAAAGGGTTTTGGTCAACCCTTCCATTTTGTATTGAGTTATATTATGATTAAACATTAAGTTGATATTTTACCTTCCGATTTCTTGTGTCATTTTTTTTTTGTTATTCATTGTAAGTCTCTGATTAAATTCAGACTTAAGATAAGTGACACAACTACCTTTTTCTATTGTCACGTTCCCCTAGGCAAGCCATTTAAAAGTAGAATTCAATTTGTAATACGTGACAAAAGAAGTTTGAGGGCTTTCGTCCCGGATATTTTTCTGAACCTATTTTCGTCTTACTTGAGTAATTTTGTAAAGGCGAAGTTGACTTTAACAAAAAATTTTTTTTTGTGTCAAAGAGTCGGAAGTAAAGTATCAATAGTATTGACCAAACTCTCTTAAGGTTTTTTTGTTGTACTGATTTTGTACTGTATATTTACATTGTATACATTTTTTTTTTTTTTTTTGCTTGTAATAGTTGTTAGTTAGCCATGGATATTCAGGTTTTTCTTGCAAATCCCTCTGTGGAAGAGCTTGATGCTTTTACTAGGAAGGAACTGGTCCTTATTTCTAAACTTTTAGGGTTAAAAATAAAATCAAATGCCCTTAAACAAGAAATCAGAGATAACATTGTAATCCATTATGTAGACGAGGAAGTGTTTTCTGAAGACCTTTTAGAAACCCTTAGACCTGATGAGGGTAAATCAGATTTAGAACTTCAGATAAAATTAAAACAAATGGAAATAGAAGCCCAGTTAGCTTTAAAAGAGAAGGAAATGAAATTACAAATAGAGTTAAGAAAATTAGAGTTAGCTGCTAATGTAAGACCAGATTCTTCCCCTGCCAGTCATACTGCTGAAGCAACAAAATTTTTGAAAATAATTCCACGCTTTAATGAAGCCACAATTGACAATTATTTTCCACAATTTGAACTTGTTGTGAAAAATTTTAATGTACCTGAAACTTTGTGGCCCACTTTGCTGCAAACAGTTTTGACTGGTAGAGCTGCAGAGGTATTTTGTTCTTTGACCATTGAACAACAAAAAGATTATAATGTTGTTAAGGCCTTAATTCTTAAGGCATATGAACTTGTTCCGGAAGCTTACCGAAAGCAGTTCAGGGATTGTCGCAAATCGGATGGCCAAACCCATGTAGAATTCCTGCGGGAAAAGGAGCGACGCTTTGAGAAATGGCTCACTTCCAGGGAAATCGGCACCGACTTTGCCAAATTCAAGAACCTAATGCTGATGGAAGAGTTCAAGAGTTGTGTGCGGCTGGACGTCCGTACGCATATAGCTGATCGTGGCGAGGAAGATGTGCACAAGGCTGCAGTGTTGGCAGACGATTATATAATATCACATCAATTTGCCAAGTATACGACGGATGTCAAGCCAAAACAAGTCAAACAGCCTGAGTCCATTGCTAGCAACTACATCAAGAACAGCAGTACAAATGACAGAAAACCTACTACAAGTAAAGCTACTTGTTCCTACTGCAAACGAGAAGGCCATAAAATTGACGATTGTTGGAAATTGAGGAAGAGAAACGAAAAAGCTCCTTCAAAAGTCAGCGCTTGCACAGTACAGTGGTCGTCGAGGTTTACTCCCTCATCATCAAGTCATATCAAGAATACCTCGACACCACCTGTTTCAAATGTATTGACTGTACAAGACTCTCCGAAAATGTCTCCACGATGTTCCAATGACTCAAACAAGAGTTTTTCAAATACATCAAGCCGATGTTCCTATGACTCAAACAAGAGTTTTTCAAATACATCAAGCCGATGTTCCAATGACTCAAACAAGAGTTTTTCAAATACATCAAGCCGATGTTCCAATGACTCAAACAAGAGTTTACCTAGTACATCGCCCCGATGTTCCAATGACTCTATCCAGAGTTCCCATAATACATCACCCCGATGTTCCAATGACTCTATCCAGAGTTCCCATAATACATCATCCCGATGTTCCAATGACTCTATCCAGAGTTCCCATAATACATCATCCCGATGTTCCCATGACTCTATCCAGAGTTCCCATAAGACATCACCCCGATGTTCTAATGACTCCATCAAGAGTTCTCCAAATACATCCAAAAGATGTTCTACTGACTCAAGAAAGAGTTTCTCCACTGCGTCTCCTAGAAATGTCAATGACTCCAGCGAGAGTTCGACCCAAGTCCAGTCTGCATCAACCAAAATTGATGTTTTATTAGAGGATTTTAAGCCTTTCATTTCGGAAGGATTCGTATCACTACCCGGTGATTCTACAAGTCTACGACCTATCACCATTTTGAGAGACACAGGTGCCTCACAATCGCTACTTTTAGAGGGTATCTTGCCCTTGTCAAAATCATCATCGACTGGGAAGAGCATACTGTTACGAGGCGTAGAGCTTGGATGTATAGATGTGCCTCTACATCTAATCGACATAAAGTCAAATCTCATTACTGGACCGGTTGTTGTAGGTGTCCGACCAACATTACCATTGGAAGGCATCTCGTTGCTGTTAGGCAATGACTTAGCAGGTGGAAAGGTGATAGCCGAACCCATCGTCACTCAAACACCCGACTTATCTGCCACACCCGAGGAAGACCTAGAGTTATATCCAGCGTGTGCAGTAACAAGGGCAATGAGGTTGAAAGCATCTCAAGAAGAGAACGTCATCAAGGCCAACAGTAACCACGATGATGTGGACTTGAGCACCACATTCTTTGCTTCTCTTGAAGAAGAACCAACGCCAAATTCTGAAAAGCCGGCATCAACTCGAAAACAGTTGATTGAGGACCAAAAGAAGGATCCAGAGCTCGCCAAACTCCGAAAAACCGCAATGACATCACAAGAGGCAGAGCTAGCATCAACGTGCTACTACATCCAAGATGATATGCTCTTCAGGAAATGGAAACCTCCAGACGCATCCAACGAAGAAGAATGGAGAATATGCCATCAAATCGTGTTACCAGAAAGATACCGAGCGTACATCATGAATCTGGCTCATGACACACCAATGTCAGGTCATCTCGGCATCCACAAGACATATCACAAGATTATGTCACACTTCTTCTGGCCACGTTTGAAGAAAGATGTCATCCAGTACTGCCGATCCTGTCATGCCTGTCAGATGGTTGGCAAGCCAAATCAAAAGATCCCTGTTGCTCCTCTGAAGCCGATTCCAGCCTTTGAAGAACCTTTCAGCAGAGTACTTATTGACTGTGTTGGTCCTCTCCCAAGGACAAAAGCTGGCAACCAATACCTGTTGACCATTATGTGTGCTTCAACTCGTTTTCCTGAGGCTATTCCTCTAAGGAACATAAAAGCATCGAACATTGTAAAGGCCTTAATCAAGTTCTTTACTCTATTTGGTCTACCAAAGTCCATCCAATCGGACCAAGGAACGAATTTCACGGCCAATCTTTTCAAGCAAGTCATGACTCAGTTGGGCATCAAACACTGCATGTCGAGTGCGTATCATGCCGAGTCGCAAGGCGCTCTTGAGCGATTCCATCAGACTCTCAAGAACATGATCCGAACCTATTGCTTTGAGCACGAAAAAGACTGGGACGAAGGAATCCACATGCTGCTGTTTGCAACCCGTGAATCCGTCCAGGAATCGTTGGGATTCAGCCCTTTTGACTTAGTCTTTGGCCATTCGGTGCGCGGTCCCTTGAAATGTATAAAAGAGACTTTGTTGTCACCAACAGCCACTGAAGGACTTTTAGACTATGTAAGTAAGTTTAAAACTAGACTTTATGATGCTTGTGTTCTGGCCAAAAATAACTTACAAAACACCCAATCCAGCATGAAACGCTGGTATGATAGAAAGGCCCGTGTTAGAGAATTTTCTCCCGGGGATAAGGTGCTTGTATTTTTGCCCATACCAGGTCAACCCTTGCAAGCCAGATATTTTGGTCCCTATGAAATTGAGACCAAAATTAGTGACCTCAATTACACAATCAAAACTCCTGACCGTAGGAAAAAGACTCAGCTATGTCATATAAACATGCTGAAGCCTTATGTATCTCGGCCAGATCACTCAGAGAAGAGTAATTGTGTTTTAAATACAGTCAAAAGTTGTTCAAATAGCCATGTTTCTCCTATTGATGATGATATTGTAAAGGAGAAATTTGGACAATACAAAATACCTAATTCTTTTGTATTACAGAATTTGGATGTAAAACTGTCTCATCTGTCTTCGACAGAAAGGCCAGTTATCATGAAACTCATTAATGAATTTAATGACATTTTTTCTGATGTACCAAAACAGACTAATGTTATAATGCATGATGTAGATGTTGGCGAGGCTACTCCAGTCAAGCAGCATCCTTACAGGGTCAACCCTGAAAAACTTGCCATACTTAGGTCAGAAATCAAGTATATGCTTGAAAATGACCTCATTGAACCAAGTTCCAGTAGCTGGAGCTCCCCATGTGTCTTGATACCTAAACAGGACAAGACTTATCGTTTTTGTACAGACTACCGTAAGGTAAATGCTGTAACAAAGACCGATTCGTTTCCTATCCCTAGGATAGACGATCTCATAGATCGTATTGGTGACGCTAAGTACATCACCAAAATAGACCTACTTTCAGGTTATTGGCAGGTTCCCCTGACTGATAGGGCAAAGGAAATCTCCGCCTTTGTCACCCCTGATGGTCTGTACCAATACAAAGGGATGCCATTTGGCATGAAGAATGCTCCTGCCACTTTCCAGAGAATGATAAATGCCCTGCTTGCTGACATGGAGAATTGCCACGCATACATAGACGATGTAGTAATTTTTAGCCAAGATTTTTCTAGCCATTGTAAACAACTGCATTGTCTTTTTACTAAACTTTTACATGCAAAAATTACTGTAAACCTGAGTAAGAGTGATTTTTGCCAGGCTTCCATCCAATACTTAGGCCATATTGTAGGACAAGGCCAGGTGAAACCTGTAATAGCCAAAGTAGAAGCTATCCAAGCTTTCCCTATTCTTGCTGATCGGAAACAACTCCGAAGATTTTTGGGAATGTCTGGATATTATAGAAAATTTTGCGAAAATTTTTCTGTCATTGCCAGTCCTTTAACAAACCTCCTGAGAAAGAACGTCCGATTTACTTGGACGGATGAATGTCAGAAAGCCTTTAACCAAATTAAGCAGATATTATCTAGCTCCCCCATTTTGATGGCTCCTGACTTCGGAAAACCTTTTAGGTTAGCTATTGACGCCAGTGACACAGGTGTTGGGTCAGTCCTTTACCAAGAAGATAATTTCCAAGTAGAGCACCCTATTTGTTTCTTTTCCAAGAAATTTAATAGACATCAAAGAAATTATTCTACTGTGGAAAAAGAATGTCTTGGGTTGATTCTTTCTATACAACACTTTGATTTTTATATCAGTGGGTCCAGATGGCCACTGGTTGTATTTACTGACCACAATCCCCTTACATTTATCCACAAAATGTCTGGCAAGAATCAACGACTTCTCAGGTGGAGCTTATTTTTACAAGAGTACAACCTAGATCTTAAACACATAAAAGGCAGCGAAAATGTTATCGCCGATGCCTTATCTAGATTGTAAAAAGTATTTTGATGTATATTTTTTTTTATATATATCATGATAAATACATTCTGTAATGTAAATATCATTTTTGTAATTATTCTAAAAAGATTTCCATTTCGTGGAAATGTAAACTTTTTATTTTTAGGAGGGAGGTGTTACGTATCTAGGTAACAATGCCTAGTTCTTGACCTGTAGGTTGTCTGCCCCTTTGTGTAATAAGTTTTTTTTATTTTATTCTTCGCGGTGAGTCAAGCCACAGAGACAGTGACCGGTCCTTGACCTATGTGTGTACCTCTGGTTGAAAGGAGGGTGTTTTTTTTCTTTTCTTCTGTCTCTTTGAAGAGCGTTCTAGATCTGGGTGTTGATGACTTTTTGTTCTAGAAATTACTAGATATCGACGCGCGGTAGATTATATAAAGACCGCTCGCGTAACGTTGACGGACAGACATACGGAGACAGCCGTGAGACAGAATAGCGGAGACATTGCGTGACCCGTGCGTGGTATACCAATTGATCGTGTAAGTTAAGATTTTTCTTTTTTCAAGGCCTTGCTTGTATTTGTAATTATATTTTCAAACTATTGTATTGTAATATTTTTACATGCCATTTTTGTAAAAGGGTTTTGGTCAACCCTTCCATTTTGTATTGAGTTATATTATGATTAAACATTAAGTTGATATTTTACCTTCCGATTTCTTGTGTCATTTTTTTTTGTTATTCATTGTAAGTCTCTGATTAAATTCAGACTTAAGATAAGTGACACAACTACCTTTTTCTATTGTCACGTTCCCCTAGGCAAGCCATTTAAAAGTAGAATTCAATTTGTAATACGTGACAATTTGCATGTCCCGATATGTCTTCCTCTATCGTCGTTAAATGTCTCAATGAACTATTCGCCCTATTTGGATTTCCAGCGTACGTCCACACTGACAGAGAACTTCGTTTATGTCTACAGAGGTGCAGCATTTCCTCCACGAGAGAGGAATTGCGACCAGTAGAACGACCCCTTACAGCCCGAGACGGAACGGACAAATAGAGAAACTTAACAGGACTTTATGGAAAACCATCACCTTGGCTTTACATTCTAAGGAATTGGACATAGCTAAATGGGAACTAGTACTAAATGATGCTCTGCAATCCATCCGATCATCACTGCAACTAACAGGACACCACATGAACGACTTCTTGGGTTCAACCGAAGAAGTGGTTCCGGGACATCCCTGCCAACATGGTTGACCAGTCCGGGTCCTGTCCTGCTGAAGAAGAACGTTAGATTGTCTAAATATGATCCCATAACAGAGGAAGTTGATTTGGTAACATGCAACCTTCAGTACGCTGTTATCCGAACACCAAACGGTCGAGAGGAAACTGTCTCATTACGAATGTTAGCCACTAGGGAGGAACAAAAAAGTTATAGAAAATGAGAATCGGAGTGAAACAGAGCTTGATATTGGCTGCCCCGTCCATAGCTCGCCTCCCAGGAATCAACCAACTGATTCTATCATGACTGAAGAAACCACCAGCACCACTGAAGACATAGCCAGACTGTCGGAAACTCAAGCAGATGAAACTACACATACATACAATCTTAGAGTAAGGAGAACTAGGCCCAACTACAAAGTGTAAAAGCTCATCAGCTTACTAGAACTCTTATTTTGACATTCATTGATGTCAATACTAGTCTACAAAATGACATTTGTTTATTTTACTACTTTATTTGGCTTTGTTGATTTGACGTTAATATGATATTTGATCTATCATGCTATATTTTAATAAGCTATTTGATTTAGCATGTTGTATCAACATGTTACAGGTACAGCATGTCATGCTATTCTACATTGTTTGTTTACTTGTTTATTATTATTCTGCACTTAACTTAATTCTTTCATTGTTTATAATACTAGTTAGCATAATTTGAACTGGAGGTGAATGTTATGAAAATTATATTCTGTATCGGTTGTCGTTCTTATGTTTACATGTGCTTGTAACTCGTCCTTAAGAATGTGTTCATGAAATGTGTGTTATGTAGTCATTCAGTGTATTAAAGCCATACTATGCAGACATGGTTTTTGACTCTGTTATCTTTATGTTCATAACACATATATATATATATGTTCTTCCAGTTAACAATTACTTTCCTAGTTTATGAAACAGCATGATGCAATTCTGTTCATTGAGTTCTCTTATACATATGATACACTTCATTTGTATAATCATACATTTTACTCATTATTAAAAAGCAAGCTAGCTCAGAGCTTATTTTCATTTATTTTTGTTCGCAGCTACGGAGTGGGTTGGTAGAACAGCATTTGGAAGTCTGAACAGCAGAGAGGTCAAAGTCGAGCATGACAGTCAAAGATTGAAGATTTTTATCTATAATATCTCTGGTCAAGTGGTCCGCATGATTGACCTCAGGGCAAGGGGGAAACCCAATAAGGATAAATCTACTGCATCTGTCTCCAGATCAAATGACAAAGGAAACAGGCTGATGATGTTGACAGTACCTGGAGAAATTGATGTGGTCAGTTTTATTGTGGCAGTTTTTCTCTTTCTTTGAATGCCTTTCTACAAACCTAATTTACAAGTTGTTAAAGTTTGTATTATTTCTATTTTTACTATTAGTTAAACTAAGAAGCTGATGTATTTTTAGATGTTTTTATTTATATTTAGAAGTCATGAAGGTATCTTAATGATTTTCAAAATCTTTGAACTACTTCACCTTTGACCTTGTTGACTTCCTTAATTTACTTAGATGAAATTGTGTCCATGATCCAGTAGCACACTAATCTTGGTACACCATATGTATTATTTTATTTATTAGTATTTTTAACATTAACAAACAAGTTGATATTTAATTTTTTTTGTTTTCATATTCAAGGTTTTGCATTTCCCATCAAAAGAAGATCGTGATGACAGTTTTATTAAAATCCAAGGGTTTTTGAAAAAGCATAATTGGAATGTACATCAAGGTATGTAACTGGGTAGAGTTATATTGTCAAATAATTGTTGTTACTTCTATTAAAATATTAGACTTGATTCATAACTTTTATAGTTGTATATTAGATCTTTATTGGTATTCATATTGGTTCATTAACATATATCTAAATTCTTCACAAATAAAAAAGGTGACATTGCATGTCCTCTCATACAAAAATCTACATAGATTGTGTTTTCTCTATGATGAAAGCCTTTAAGTTATTTGTATTTTGTTGTTGCCAAAGTCTTGAAAAGTAGACAGGAGCAAGGAGAGGAAAATAGATGTTTGAGAGTCAAGATACACTAAGGTCAAATTGATATTTAGATATCAGAAGAACGAGCAAAGAGTGTATCTGAGGGATTTTTTAGACAATAGAGATAAATTTGTGATGGACTAAAATTTTTCGGAGCAGGCCAAAATCTAACTGGACTAAATTTGACAGGCTGTAAGAAGTTTTCTTTACTATTAATAAAAACACAGTGAGTATGACATCCTTATAATTACAAAATGAAACTAATATGAAGTATGAAGCTGTATTTTATTTTGTCATTATTTGGTTCAAATTGGTTCTAGCTACTGTTAAGAGTGAACTGAGATGTTCATTTGTTTTGTTTTCTTTTTCACACCGCATTTTCTAAGTTTCATTTGTTAAAATTTTTACATGAAGATTCAAACAATTGCTAATTATCTTATGAATATCTGCATATGGGCTTATTATTACTATTTATTTATTGGTTGTCTTCTTTAGCACCAAGCCTTTCTGAACAGATCATGTGGAGAGAAGCTATGACCATTGATCAGAGGAAAGAAGTTCTTGCAAGATTTTTCAAGGGAGTTTTAGCTGAAGTAATTGGGCCTTTTTTCATTTAAACCTAATAATTAACTGTGTTCTTGAAATAATGTAGTTAATATTGATTAGTGATTAAAAATATTTTTTCCTATAATTATAAACACTTTGATATTTATATGCAAACTTAGTATTTAATTCTAGTGTTTAGGCTCTAAATTACAGTTTAGAGTGGATATTTTGATTTACATCTATGCATCAATATTCCAAGATAGCAGCTGGCAGAGTAGGAAACCCAGGTCCATTGGTATGACAGGGCAACAGTCCACTGCGCATACTACACAATCAGTCAGATACTAGCATTTGTTTGGTGCTGTTATGTTAGGCCATCCTAGGAAAGTTTTATTTTTTATTAACTTTACAAAGTTATGATTAGATTTATGTGAATTTGTATACTTACAACTGTTTGGAATTGGGCTTAGTCTTAGGATTTCATTGGAGTTGAGCCAAACATAGACTAAACAGTCAATTGTGCTTTGAAGAGCAGCCAAAGAGAAACTTAGTTTGGCAACTAGTGGTTTAGAGTTAAAAGCTGTCTACAGCTAAATCCTTTCTGCTTAATTTAAAAAAAAAGGACTGACAGCCTTTGATTTTCTGATTATATGCTCAACATAATAGTTGGGGTAAAACATTAAAAATTGATCTGTCGACTTTAAGCTTGTCTCACATTTACAACTTTAATGGTTAGTAAATAGATACACTTTACATAGAGTTGAAGTATACTAATAAAGTTTATGCAATTCCAAACAGGATACAAATGTGTGGTTAGAAAATGTAACAATACCTGCTATCCTTGTTCCTGTTATATTGGTTTCATTCAAAATTTAGTAAGAACCATTTCTTTTAAAAAAAGAAATGTTTTATTCTTAGCTCTCTGGTGAAGACATGAAAACTGAGATTGGTTTAAACCAGGAACAAATAGATGAAGTTCTTTCTACTCGACTGACCAGGACAGAGTTTGCTGATGCATTGGGATTACAACCTCAGTCATTGTTTGTCAGAAATTTGTTTCTATTAGTTGACTCCTCTGGTGATGGCTTTGTGTCTTTTGATGAATGTAAAACTTACTTTGGAATACTTTCTTCTGGTCAGTTAATTATAATAGCTCATTGTTGTGTTGATTAATACTGGTAGCCTACATATATTTTATTCTTTGTAAGACTTTTAAATACATTGCAGTTTTATAAAATGAATCTTATAACTCTGAAATACATTTTTTTCCGTTCATTTTAGAATTATAAATGTAAAAAACATACCCAATTCAAACTATTATAAAAAAACTCAAAGTACATTCTCAAGAAACAAACAAACACTACTTAAAAAAACAAAAAACCAGGAAAGCACATATACACTGACAAATCAGCTTTCAAGGCCATCATAAATGCTGGTTATGGTGCCATCCTGGTCTTCTATATATTAATAAACACATGGAGATAATTACTCTTTGTGAAGACTTCACACAATAGTCCAAGCCAAGGTGGCAGCAATAATAATGACTTTACAATCAGTTAAAACAAGTTCATTGCAATGTTTTATGCATGGACAACTAGCATTTTTCTTAACCTATTAATTAACCACATTTGTTTAGATATTTCATCCTATAATCTTAATGACTGTTTAATATTACAATCACATTACATTGTAGTTAGGGGCACATAAGCATGCATGGAAATGGAAAAAAGCAGACCAAATATCAAAAGCAGGATTATCAATGGAGCAACTTGTAAGATCCATAAACTTCATCAACTTATAGATAATTAAATTAGCTATTATAAACAGTGGACTATAGAAAGCTTAAGTCAAATTATGTAGCCTACAGAAAAATGAATAGGATCTGCATTAGACATATCAACTTCCTTACAAAGAGGAAACTATAATTTCGTAACTTTTAACAGAATATATAATTTACTTTCCATCTAAATTACACGACTATATACACTCTTTTTTTTAAACAACTAAAGAATGTTTTATTTTTCTAAGCAAACTCTTCATTAAAAACAGGTTTGACCTTGTTACTTTTTTATTTTAGTTGTTAAAATGGAAAGTTAACACTCATGTATTATTTCTGTGAATACGTTTGACTTGTAGGAAAACCTGAAGATAAAGCCAAAATGTTCTTCAAAATGTTCGACACAGGCAGAAATGGGAAACTGACCAAACAAAACTATAAGAAAATGATCATGTGAGTTACTAAAGTTATGAAATCTTTTTTTACATATTGAAGAATCTTTCTTTTCTTGTCATTGTGTCCATGATGTTTTAGAATACATGATTGAACTTGCAAAGTTTTATTATAGAAGTATTGCTTTATTAAAATTTTGGTTTTGTTTGTGAAAAATACAAATGAGCTAACTAAACTTTAATAGGAGGATAAAGAAAAGGAAGCCATTTCTGGGCATTTTGACTGTAATTAGATAGAATCTACTTTTACATGGTCATCAACAGTACATTACTTTAAAAAAAGTCTTTGAAAGTATGAATATATTTCAGTGGAATGTGTTGTCATACTAAAAATTGTTAGTGATATTATTTGGAAATATAAAAGGTTATTTTGTGACCTTAAAGTCTAAATGATGGGGAGCTAATTTAGTTATTTCAAAAGAAAAGTCTTTATAATTAGAAATCTGGGATAAAATCTTTAATGATTCGACTGTTTAAAAAAGAACCTTTTTTTTTTTTTAAATATTGCTAAACATTTGAAACAATTTCAATTAAGTTTCATTTTACTTTGTGTAGGTCTCTTGTGGAGATGAATGAAGCTGAACAGAAAAGTGACTTGAATGCTATTGTAGATGCTGTGTTCAAACAAGTTGGAAAAGATAAAGTGGGCTACATGACCTTTGAAGACTTTAAAAGTATAATCTTGTCAAATAATGATGCCATTTGGAAGTCTGCTGTTTTAAATCTTGATGGTAAGAAAATTTTGGAAAGAAATTTATATTTTTTTAGTGAATGAAAGTAAACATTATTGGAAGTGGTTAACCATCCGCTTGTTGAATGTTCACATTTCTGTTACCAGTATCAATAGGAATATTATTATTTTGCTAATTTTCATTTTTGGTCTAATTAAATGGAGTATTGGTCTAAATTATGAAAAATACTCTTCTGAAAACAGGACAAGCTTTTATCTTAAAGCAAAAGAAAAATAGTTTTTTTATGTTTTTTTTTTTTTTTTTTGCTATAAAAGAAATGTCAGTGTGAGTTATGTATCTATTATAAGATTTGATGTTATTGCTAAAGGATTTTAAAGTCTTAACCATTGTATTTATTATTAATGATTTAATATAATTTTTAAAATTTAAAATAATAAATCATTATAGTATCATCTTTCTTATTTTTAAATTTTAACATTAGTATATTAAATAATAGCTTAATTGCTAGCTTGATGATTTAAAGACAATTCTAATAAGTTACTGATAATAGAAAAATGCAAGTAAAGTTTCTTCTCAATTAAAGAATATAATTAAATTAAAAAGGTATAAAGCAGTATTTTCAAACTTGTTTGAACAAGAACCACTTATTGAGGACCAGTAAACTGAAGTACCGCTGTCAATGACTTGTTAATTTTTGCCCTTGTTCGTTTGAAGAAAAAGTCATTAGGATGTAAAAATGATATTAAACTAATTGTAGGTATTTTGATTTTTAAAGGATTGTTTGAAAATAGGAGGTGTATGTATGTTGAATGATTGAAAAGTGGAGTGATTATTTGACTTCAATTTCGCACTCGAATTTTAACAGGCTATCATTAGACTTTTTAAGGCAAATTGAAAAATTGTGTTTTGAATTATTTGGTCTCCTAAACAGTGATTTATTTTCCTTTTACCTCAGTTGGTGGAGAGACAGCCAAGTTGGGACGAAATAAAAATAATAGATCAACTATAAAAGATAGAACCAAATCTTTTGTAGCTGGATACCAGTAAGTAGAAACTAACAAGTCTATTTTTGTTACTGATTACTTTTTTGTGGTTTAAGAGTGAAACAAAATCTTGAAAGACCTTAAAAAATATATTTCTCAATGTTAATGTTTCAGGAAGATACAAAGAACTACTAGCTTGTTAAATGCTATAGCATCACAACAGGTTAATTTTACATCCAAACCTCAGACAGTCTCAAAGACACAATTCCAGAGGTTTTGTCTCTATGTGGACAACCACAACAGACAGATCTTCTGGTTAACTCTCTACACTTTGGTCACACTGGGCATATTTATTGAAAGAGCTTACTGTGAGTCAATAACTAATGAAATATATCTTGTCTGTGAAGTTTACTATACTGTTTGTTCATTAGCCAAAAAAAACATAAAGCAAAAGCAATCAGTAGTGCAGTAAGTCCAAACTATGTATGTCTTGAGTGTATATAAACTATGTATGCCTTGAGTGTATATAGTTCGTCCATCATGGTTCGATGATGACCACTTTGTTATCCAGGGCGCTGAGGGCTTTGCACTGGGGTTTTATGCCTCCTCATGTGGCTGGTGAGACCTATGTGAGCCCGGAATGGAGCTAGTGTGCACCAGTTTTCATAGTGCAACGCCATGATGCTCTGTCATGTGCCTATGTCTCCCAGGTGGCTGGGTCTATGCTGAACACCTTCAGAGAAGCTTTGAGGGTGTCCCTGAAGCGCTTTCTTTGACCACCTTGTGAGCGCTTTCCTTCACTTAGTTGGCCATACAAAAAATGTTTAGGGATGCGGCGGTCTTCCATTCTGCAGGCGTGTCCTGCCCATCCCAGCTGGGACTGCATCAGGATTGTATGGATGCTTTGCAGACCACTCTTTGAAGGACTTCAGTGTCTGATATTTTGTTTTGCCATTTGACATTCAGAATTTTTCATAGGTATGTCATGTGGAAGTGATGTGGGCAAATATTGAATTTGAGTTCATAGGCAATGAGATTGTGCTCATCTTAGACAATGAAAGAGGAGCTTAAGACTGGTTTTTTAATTGTTAATAATAGACTTCTCTCATTTTTACTTTTTAGTGTGATGTTACTTCATATGAGCAAAGGCCTTATAGTGTATAGTCTGTCACTTATTTTATGTTCATCCACTGGCCTTCAGATCCTTGGAAGTCTATTAACTAGACATTTTCTCATAACAATTACAAAAATTAAATAATTTTTCTGTTTCAAACTTGCCACTAATTTATGAAATACTTAATCCCAGAGTAGCCCGCATTGAAACTATTTATATTTTTAAGTTAATTCAAAAGGTATTCAACAAGATGTTTTTCTATTGCCTTTGCCCATACATTATTTAAATATTTAATTAATAGTCCACAGTGGGCATCCCATCTCATGGGATAGAACTTTCCTATTAGGTGTATTGTTTGAATTCTTTATCTAAGTGCTAATCTGCCAGGGATGGATGCATTTTAAAGATTTGTAAAGCTTAACTTCAATCTGTCTCCACACAATTGTCATTGTGGAGATAATGAGTAACTGGCATATTTACCTATTGTCCTTCAGTTTATCTTTAATAATCATAAAAAAAGTAATGTTCCCCTTTCAGACCTTGCAAACTATAGAAATAGATGATGTAAAAGTCATCTGTTTCTGTGGCCCATGGTTAATAAGGGTGTCATGTGGCCAGCACAATGACCAACCGCCTTTACTTTCCCCAACTAATGTCAGGTACCCATTTGAGCTGGGTGAACTTAGAGGCACCCAGAAGATCCCAAAATAAAAATCCCAATCTTTCACCAGGATTTTAACTCTGAAACCATGGTTAGGAAGCTAAGTGCTTTACCACTCAGCCATCGAGTCTACTTTTTTAATAATCATAGTTGATAAAAAAATTTCAATGATGTATATCATTCACATTCTTCATCCACAGATTATTCATTTGAGCGTGAGCATACTGGATTGAGACGTATGGCTGGCTATGGTGTGTCTGTGACTCGAGGAGCAGCAAGTGCCCAAATGTTTACTTATGCTAGCTTACTTGTGACAATGAGTCATAACACTTTGACATTCTTTAGGTAACAATTTCATTTATAACTAATATCTACAATTATAGTGCAAATACCAGATTGGAGACCATTACCAATAACCTGATTATTTTATCAAAGTTGATTATAAACACTTTAATAAAAGAAACTTCTCATGATTTCTACAATGTTTTTTAAACAATAAGTAATATAAAAATCCAGTTTTCATTTCATATTAATAAATATATGTTTAACTTCCAATAATAAATATTAAGTTAGAAATTTATAAAATATAGTTATTTAGCTTGTGGATAAAATATGATGTAGAATAACTTCACCTAAATTTATTACATCAAAATTACTTTTATAGAAGTAACTTCTAATATTGTGGAACACGATTTTATCTCTCTTATAAATGTTTTTTTTCTTTAACTATAAATGTAATATTGCATAGCTTCGTTCCTGATCTTTCAATTAACTTTAGATTTTTTGTCTATATTTATTAAAATCCAATTAATAAAATGTTGTATGACGTAATATAATTTTTTTTTGGACCATAGCCATCAACTTGGCTAAATCAATTTTAGTCCTTTTAAAATAATATTACTATGTATTTTTTGTGTGGAATTTTTCATACAAACTAGTATATATATACATATATATATATTGAATAAAACAGGTACAGTGTAATTCACTATAACATATGGTTAATTTTGATAGTAGTTTCATAGAAATCTTGTGATAAATTATTGTGTTTTCACATATTTGCTATATTTTTTTTTTTTTTAGTAGCACTTTCTTTAGTATTATTACATTACCGCTTCATACTTTTCAATCACCAAAATTGTTTTTATCTTATTTAGAGAGACTTTTTTACATCGATTCATTCCTTTTGATAATTCTCATGACATGCATCTATACATAGCTTTCTGGGCCATTTTGTTCACAGGTATAGTAACCTTATAATCTAGGATCTTTCAATGTTACTTATGTATACTTTCTGTATAATTTTTTAAAGTTTTATTTCCAACATATTCTTAAACCATATACAGTATTAATAAAATATTGAATTTTACATTTCACTATATGAGAAAAAATTTTTATCCTTTCTTCAGCCATTCATTGTATTGGACACTTGATCAACTTCTACCATATCTCCACACAGCCATCCTCAGATTTAAATTGTTACTTCACTGAATATTTCAGACCGTATGTTGTTTTGTTTTTTACCAGAATGCATTTGACAAATACATTTAGATTGACTTATGCTATTAAAAAATGTTTGTAACATGTTTCAGCACTCATGTATTGGCCAGCTTTGAATACTGGACATACCATACTATAACAGGTAAACTTGAATTCCATTCTTCATTTTCCATACCTCACATCGTAAATGGCCTTAATGTTATCAATGTATTCATGTTTTCTCTTATCCTTGATTGTTGTCTGTAACCTTTGTAGATTGATATCATTCACAGCAATTACAATATTAACATTAAAAAAATGCTACAAAAATTTTATTTCAATATTAAATTTAAAATTAAACTTCGTTTCCTCAGGCCTAACTGGGGTTGCTCTGGTACTAGTTCTTGTGGTGCTTTATGTTTTTGCTACACCATTTGCCAGAAGAAATGTTTTCAAGTATTTTAGAGCTACACACAAGTAAGTTTCATTTTCCTGTTTTCTTTGCATATTTTATCTAAACATATTGCTGCTACTTGTGCCTTTTGTTCAATAAATTCCTTTTTAAAATTTCAATTGTAAAAGTCATACATTTCTAGATGAAATAAAATAATGTATCAGATTTTATTTAAATAGAGCAGTGTTTTTACTTATTTAAATAACAAATAAAAAGTTTTGTTCTTAAAACCAAAGAAAAAAATGTGTGTGCTTTGAGCATCTTAATACATTTTAGTTTTAGTTGAAGATTTATTTTATTTTTTTCAGCCTGTACATACTGGTATATATTCTGATATTTCTTCATGGCCATCAAAGACTTGTGCAAGTCCCACTTTGGCCAAATTTTTTTTTGGGTCCACTGATACTTTTTGTAATAGACAAACTTGTGTCTGTCAGCAGAAATAAAGTTCTGCTTACAGTAAGTAGAGCAACACTACTGCCATCTGGTGAGTCTTTATTATGTGTTTATTATATGGTATTCTTTATTACTGATTAACTCTCAAATATCACAAACTTATTCTGGGCCCTGCACAGATTGCTGCCTGGTTTGCGCACTGGACTGTCGTTCAGATTTATTGATGCTCCTGGGTTCAAACCCTCCATCCCCCGTCATCTTGCGGGAGGTTTGGACTAGGAAGTAATTATCTTCAACTCTGAAGGAACATCCGAAACATGTAAAGCAAACAATAGCTAAGAAGATTCCTGTTATCAGAATAAGATTCATGTTATCTGTTATAGGGAAGTATTACTGTAGACATGCCACATCATAGGAAATTTCCTAACTGAACACCTTGAAAGCAATAGAATTAATTTTATTTCTGACAATTCTTGATTCTGGCTTTACCAGAGTATGACTTACAGCTACAATAACAATAATATGCAGTTATTATGATCAGAGGGAGTTTTGTTAAACTATAAAGGGTTTTTCAAAATAATTCCATAATACTATATAAATAACAAAAACATGTTAAATGTTAAAAGAAACAGAAAATTGAGCATTGCAATGTGGGATTTACAGAAACTGTTTGAATGTTCAAGAGAATGCAAGAGTTCTTTGTGTAACGGATGACTTTTATCTTCAATATGATGGTTGGGATTTTATTTTTTATTAAATAAATTTTTAGTTTTAAGGAAAATTATTTGTTTCTTGATGACAGCATTTAATTATTCATTTTATTTTTTGTACTAGATGTTTTCTTGTTTGAAAAGCTTAATGTAAATCTGACCTTTAAATCTAATGTAAAAAATCTGAATTTGAAAGAAATAAAATTCCACTTTCATAACTTAAAGAAGGCAGATGATGTGAAGTTTATTTAATACTGTAGCTAGTACAAAGGTGTATTGTGACCATGCATTGTCTTTAATAAGGCTTGCATCCATTTAGATGTTTTCACCTGCCCCATTTGATGAAATGTCATACTAATTATTTTAGGTGTCATCAGTTTACATATCAAAAAGCCATTGAGTTTCAACTACCAGTCTGGACAGTGGGTCAGAGTAGCCTGTCCAGTGCTTGGAGAAGGGGAGTACCACCCATTTACCTTGACCTCAGCACCTCATGAAGGCTTTATTAGTGTGCACATTCGAGCAGTTGGACCTTGGACCACGAACTTTCGTCAGTTGTTTGACCCTAATGTCACTACAAAGTCAAATATTCCAAAAGTAAATGAGCTCATGAAAAAAAAATTTTTTTTAAAGATACTCTTTTACACCATATCATTAGTGCACCTCTTAATGCTTATTGTCTAGATATGATACTTTGAAATTTTTATTCAATCCTACTTTCCAAAACATTTGATCAATTTTATTTATTTAATCATTGGAAATTTTAAAAAGATTTATTTGGATGGTCCATTTGGTGAGAGTCATCAAGATTGGTATCGCTTCCCTGTGTCAGTCTTAGTTGGTGGAGGAATTGGAATTACGCCATTTGCTTCAATTCTAAAAGACATTGCCCATAGGTCAAGTGAAGTCAGTCAGATACCATGTCAGAAGGTGAAGACTAGTTATGTCATGATAAAGTATTTTAGAAATATTTTGATATTGCCAAAAGACTTTTCTAGTACCAGTTTAAAATGTTCCCTATTACAATTTACATAAGAATGATGTAACTTCTTTTGTAATATTTTTTGTTTAAACCTTATATTCAATATTAATAAACACATGAAGAAAAAAATCTAAACCATTTTATTTATTTAGAGTGGGAGGGTTAGGGAAAAAAAGAGGCCTATGTATTTCTATGTTTTTTTCTCTTAGGTTTATTTTATCTGGGTAACACGCACTCAGCAAAGTTTTGAATGGATGACTGAGATAATAAGACAAGTGGAGGCAGCAGACACTGCAGGATTTGTTGATGTACATATTTGTGTCACGCAGATGAAAGAAAAATTTGACCTGCGGACTACAATGTTGGTCAGTTGAATTGATGTTTGTTCCCTACATAGTCTTTTTTCTTTCACAATGGATTACAACTTGGATCAATACTAAGCATAATGATTTTACTATGCCTAAACTGTTAAATTTTATTAGTCTTTTTTTTTCCCTCAGTATATCTGTGAACGCCACTTCCAGAAAATTGCAGGCCTGAGCATGTTCACTGGTTTACGAGCAAAGACACATTTCGGTAGACCAAAGTTTCAAGATTTTTTTGAGGCCCTAAAAATTGTTCATGAAAATGTAAGTTTTTTTTTAAAATATATAATATATATACATGTTTTCTACATATTAAAAAAAAAAGAGTTTCTTAATAGGATAGTTAGGGTAAACTTTATTTATGCTTCTTTTCTCATAACTGTTCAAAATTCTTTGCTGTATTTACAATCAGGTATCTCAAATTGGAGTATTTAGTTGTGGTCCACCATCAATGACCAGAAGTGTTCAACAGAGCTGCACAGAACAAAACACATTCAAAGGACCTTCTTTAATTCACCATTTTGAAAATTTTTAGAAAATAATTTCATTTTTGTTAATTTTTAATTAAGAATAAGTTAATAGATCTTTAAAAAAGCATGTTTGTTAGCATTACTTTTCTTTAAATCAAATTGTTTTGTTTTGTCACATCAAGTATGAAGTAATATAGATGTCAATATAATTGCTTGAGTTCATCCTTCTGTTTTTACCATGATGAATTGTAGCAGGCATTCTGTTGCTTGAGTTGTCCTTTTTGATTGAGTAAAAATATTCATTTTTGATTAAAATATTTTTCTTTTTGCTTTGGCCAGCTAAATTTCTTTTAGGAAACGCCTCCAAAAAAGCAGTATAAATGACTTTAATTTAGTTTGCAATATGTTTATGAAGAAGTTAGCCCTTTAGTCAGCTTTTCTGTCTCATATTTAGATTTCATAAAATAAAAGTGTTAAGGAAAAATTTCACCTACATGTTATCTCAAAATAAGCGCAACTGCTATTTTTAGACTCAGTTAAACCTTTTTTAATTAAATATGCAAGCTTTTTTTTATATCCATCTTTTTCTTTTTTAAAGATTTGTAAGTCTCTTATAGTTGCAATACATTGTTTCATTATTTGATGTTACAATTTTGATTAGCACATCATATTTGAGTACATGTCCTGCCGATTAATCCTCAACAGGACAATCTATTTGTTCAGCCCATGAATCCAAAAAGGATATATTTTTTAAATTTTATTGAGAAATTGGTTTGCATTGTTTGTTAATATAAATGTCTATGTGTAATTTAATGTGTACATAAGAGCCTGAAGCTGTTGGACCAAATAACAGCTGACCATAAGGATGTCACCTTCATCTGGGTCCCCTCCCATGTTGGCATTTAGGAAAACGAAGCCGCAGACAGAGAAGCAAAGAGAGCCCTAAATCATGCGGTGTCAGGAACCCAAATTCCCTGCTCGGACCTGAGACAAAGTATTGCCTCTGCCACCTATCGAGAGTGGCAGAACCGATGGGAGGCTGAGACTCACAATAAACGCAGGCAGATTGTGGCGACCCACATCTAAGGGTCTGACAAGGCGTGGTAGCACAACCATGTCCAGACTTAGGATTGGCCACACCTACATCACACACTCTTTTGTGCTGAAGAGAGACGAGCCCCCACTTTGTGAGTACTGTGGCTCTCACCTCACCGTGGAACATATCCTCGTTGATTGCCCCAGATACTAGGATGTCAGGGAGAAATATTTTAGAGCCACTAACTTAAAAACACTATTTGATAATATCGACCCTGGGAAAGTAATGGGCTTTATCCGGGAAGTGGGGTTATCTACGAAGATCTGATTTATGAATTTGTGAACATGTACTATTTACATTAGATTTTTACCAAATAATTAAATTTTTACTACCTTTACTATTTTAACTGTGAATAGACCTTGATTTTAATGAAATGACTGTATAGAATTTGGCCCTTGTTGTTTAGAGAGAGAGTAGTCCTTAAGGGACTGCAGGCACGACATGGCCTAAATTGTGCCGATGTGCCTAAAAACAAAACAAAAAAAAACAAACATTTAATGTGTGAGTATGACTGACTATCTTGAAGCTTGTACTTGGTAATTTTTTATTTTATTTTACACTTGAATTACATGCTTCACAAAGCTTATTGTTCATTTATTCATTAGTTAAAGTGCAAATCTCTTCATTATATATCATACACCTATAAAGTGACTTGTAAAATAAAATGTCAGTTGTATTTTTATGCCACATCCATCTTTTTTTTCATTGATTTTTTTTATTTATTTTATTTGGTAATTTGGAAATCTTAAATTATAAGGTGCTAGACTTGGTTGACAGAGACTATATTTTAGAGAAATGACATTTTTGGGGTATTTTATTGACATCCCTGATCAAAGCACTTTGAAACAAGTCAGTAGTATATTATACTACTTTGTTTTAGCATTTTTCTATACTGAAAGTCTTCTAGTTTTATCTTTACTGATCTTTTTATCCAATTGTTCTGCAGAATTTCATTAGATTGATATTGTTGCTTCTTTTTGGTGCTCATTAAATACTTTTATAATCATCAAATATGTGTTTATATTTAGAACGGAGATTAACATACTTGTCACTTTATTAAGTTGCAATCCATTTGGTAAAACACAAAAGCAAAATAGCAGAAAACCAAAAAACAATTATTCTAAGTTCACAATTTATCTTAACATTTGATGTTTATTTCACAATGTGCTGTAAAGCCTATTAATGTTTTTTATTGATTTATATGTCACTACAGATAAAATGTTAAGGATTTAATCTTATATACATAATTTAAAAAAATTAATGAGCATTTATTTCATCAATGAATTGATATGTTATAAAAATATATTTGATTTCTAAGATGTCACATTTGTTTGAGATTTTTGATGTAACTTATTGGCAGGGACAGTTGGATGTTGAAATCTAAGGAGAGTTATCCTTCTTTACTATTTACTTGATGACAGTCTGAAACAAAAATGTAAATGTATTTTAAAAATCTAAGATCTAGAATAGTTTGTTTTTTTACTTTCAATACATTTAAGTTTCTGTGTCTGACAGTCATATTTTATTGTTAAGAATAAGTTGTTGTTGATAGACTGACAGTTACAAGCCCAAAAGGGTGTAAGATTACTTCAAAGAATGTTAAGAAAATTCTGCATACGATGTAATACTATATTCTCTTACATTTTCAAGGGTATAAAAAACAATAGACAAAAAAAGAAAAATGTATAGTTCTAAAAATACAAAACTTACAGTTCAGCTTTCACAGACTACTTAACAATACAAGCCTTCCTTCCTATATTCTAAAAATACACATCAATTGCATGGATTTATGTTGGCGCCACATCAGATTACTGTGTGTGTCAGATTGGATTATGAAGTGTTAGACTAAATGAAATAGGAGAAAAGATCGATTCATACAGATGGAATTCAATACAGTAGGAAATTCTTAAATAATTTCACAATATATTTAAATACCTTTTTTAAAGAGTTTCATCCATTTAAACCTTCGATGCTCTGAAAAATTAATTGGGAAATACTTTTCTGATTGATAGTTGAATCAGATAAGTTTAAATCATTTACATTGTAACTCAATAGCAATTTTTTTCACAATATTATAAAACATCTTTACTGTTTCCCTTTAAATTTAGATATAATAAAAATTTTAAATGACAAATGATAAAGAATCTTCTATTAAAGTAGCTTTAGTAAAAAAAAATAAAAATGATAAATGGATAAAGAAGAAAATGTTAAATATTGAAATGGCCTGAAAAAAAAAACCACTCTATTTTAAAAACATTTTACGATTTGTGATATTTCCTTAAATAATAATAATTTGAAATAGCTGTACTCACTTTTCTTGTGAAAGGATAAAGCATCTATCACATGTTGACTTTCATAAATGTTTCCCTTGCAAACAAGAAAAGGTTTGCTGTCAACTTTCTCAACAAGAATGTTTGTATGATGACCATTCATGTCCAGGTCCATTTCTACACTGCTTGCACTGTAATGAGTTTCATTGCTTGAGGCACTGCTATTGTCTTTGACATAATCTCCTAAATTAAGACTTGGAGTGGCAGCTTTTTTTACACCAAAATCATCCAAGTTTATAGAATCCATCAACTGGTATCTATCTTCTGTCACCTCTTTATGACAGCAGCTTGTGACATTGAGTGTATTCATATGATCAGCCATACTGTCATCAATCATAAGGTCTGCAAGCTTTGGGCATGGCAGCAAGATCTCACCATTGTGATGGACCAGATATTTAGGCCGAGTGGAGCCAATACTGATATCTGAGTCATCACGCTTTACTGAAGGTTTTTGTAAGACATGTGCCCACTCAAGGTTTGGTGAATTAGGTAATGCTTTGTCCTGTATCACAGAATTGTCACCTTGAAATTGCTGACTCCATTGTGTTGAAATGGTTGATTCTTGCATATATGTCCCATGTTCCTTGCCTTTGCTTCTTTTCAGCACAACTGGTTGAGAAGTTGGTTTGTCATTAATACTCTGGAAATCCTTTTGAGACAGTTTACTTAAGTTATGATTGAGTCCATTAGTCAACAAATTACTGTTAAGATTAGATGGGCAGTTTTTTGATTCTCTGATTTGGGGAGCATATCCTTCATCAAATGGCTTACATTTGGAAAGATTAACAGTGGAATTTGAAAAAGTACGCTTTGGTTCAGGGTCTTTTTTAATGATTTTGTTCTCGTCCCTTGTAAATGTTCTGTTGACCATTTTGTTACGACCATTTGTGAATTGTAGATGTGCAACTGGTCCACTCAAACTTTTTTGCATGTCTGTTGGTTTAGCTTCATGAAGACTGGTGTTCCTCATGATGAAAGGACCACTTTGTTCATATGATTCATTCTGCAATATTTTTCGTGAATCAAAGCCACTGGTCTTTTTCCTGTTACCTTTGTTTTCTTTTTTTGAAGTGTTACACTTTTTTAAATGATGCCAGTTGGTGGTCTGAAAGAAAAGCCACAAATTTGAAAATTCAAACAAATTAATGAACCACTTAAAAGTCATTACATTTAGTTTAATTTTAGTAGAATAGGACAGTATCTTAATGCTTCAATATTTAAAAAAGTTAAGAAAAATAGTAACCCTAAATGCTCAGAACAATAAATTTAAATCATTTCTGTTTTCGAAGTCATTTTACAAAAAAAAAAAAAAAAAAAAAAAGACAGGCATTATTTACAGAAAGAATTTTTGCACTGTAAAACATAGGTCAAATATTTAAAAACACCATTAGAAGATGTAATCATCTATGTTTGCATAATATTTACATTAAATAGGCCAACATGTTTTACAGATACAACAGATTGGTATACACAAAGAGAGAAACACTGTGATATGTAATAATAATAATTATTTTTCACATCGCACAGAATGAGAATATATTCTGACGAAATATAGTAGCATCTAGAAGTTTCAATAGTAAAGATAAAAACAACTGTAACACATTATTACAGCAATGTGTCATCAAAGTGATGGAGTAATAAGATGAATAACAGGAAATTATGAGATAAAGTAACATTTTCTAAACCAAAGCTATTAGCATTTCTTTTCGACTATTTTTCAGACATTCTTGCGTTTGTAATATGTATAATATTATTTTCATTGTTTTATTGTTATTGATTATCTTGGGTTTTCATAACCAGTAAAATACATTTTGGAACTACCACAAATCTTTCATGTAGTTCTTGAAAAAGAGTTTTAAAAAGTGTTTATACTAATTGTGATAAGGTTAAGTGACTACCTGTATTATCTTAAGGCACGCTTTAAAAGAGAATGCAATAAATTAAAACTTAGGCCTACACATAGGCTTATGTGTTACGGCCAGAACCAGAAATTGACTATTTCGCGATCTGGCCGTTATCGCTTCACATTGGCTGGTCATTTTGCGATTTAACCAGTCAGTTCGCATAAGGGGTGATTGGCTAAAGTTGGCAGGAAATGGTAATGAGCAGATTTTACTTTGATGACAAATACAGGCTATACTAACAAATATATGAAATTACTTTTTTAAAATCGATAGTGATTAATTTCTACCCTTACCTTTTACATGATACAAAGGTGCATTGGTCTGACCACGTGCCAGATACTGAAATTCTAGACTTGTCCAACATGAACAGTATCAATGCTACTGTAAAAGGTCCTAATTTCGATAGGCGGGACATGTAGTCCGCATGCCTGCCAATCGCCTTCCTAAAACGACTTCTGTACGTGGAGCTGTGTGTAGGAAAGCGCTCCCAGGGGGTCAATACAAGCGCTAAAAAGAAACCCTTAAGAGCTCCTTCAAGGGCTGCGATATCGACATTCACGGCTGGGAAGCACTAGCTCTGTATCTCCTCATGGCGTGAAGCTGTGAGTGTCGGAGGCACGACTTATGAAACAAGGAAAGTGGCCAGCGTGAAAGAGCGCCGAACCAACAAAAAGCTGAGAGAAGAAGCAGGCAACTGACCAAATCTACCCATGCCACGTATGCGGCCGGCTTTTTAAAGCGAGAATTGGACTTAACAGTCATCTTTGAGTCCATAGGAAATGAGAAATGTGCTCATCTTCGATCACGGAGGAGCTATATATATATATAGTTGGCCGTTGGTCTGTGAGTATGGAGACGCGACAGTACAAATTAGCAAAAGAACTTTAATTTTACCAGTATAGACTAGTTAATATTATTATGTCAGCTTTATTAAACAGCTATTATCGTAATTTTTTATACTAGCAGAATGACCTAGCTTCTAAAAGAAAAGCATGTGCATATAGAAAACTACCAAGACGAGCGAGGCCTATGCAACGTTTAACGATTATTAAAAACAAGCAAGATATAAAAGAAAAAAATTAAGACAAGATTATATAAAGGAAAGAAACGCACAATCACTGGCAAGATTGATCTCCTTTTTATATAAAACAAAATTACCACTAATTAAACTAATTGGTTACTTTTTTTTTTCATTGATTCATGTATATTGTATTGTCTTCGACAATAATTGTGTAAAGTTTCAACTTGATCCAAGAATGGGAGGGGAAAGAAAAAACGTGTACGACACCAACAAAATCAAAATGAGTGCGCCAAAACTTTGTGTTTCACATGAGTCGAGAAATACTACTCACAATGAAACTGCTGTCAGAATAATTAAGAGAAGTTACAGAGGTGACAAAAGCAGTCATCTTTGAATCCATAGGACTCTTTAAAAAGGCAGCAAACAAACTGAAAATTATCTTCACAGCGAAGCCAAACGTTATTAAAAAGTAATTTACAACTGTATCGCTCATCGGATGGTCTTAATCAGCACTATTATTCAGCACACATGATTTTGACCACCGAATCCCGGCATTTATTTTGAGAAGCCAAGTTAGAATAAATACTAGGTTTTTTTCAAGTACTGGCAAAATATTAAGTGAATGGCCTCACTTTGGGTTTTGAAAGTAACATATACAATTAAATACTAAACTTTTATGGCGATGAAAATGTGTAAATGGTACAACTAGCATAAATAGAGAAAGATTGATAATATAATAGGGTCTGACTTTACAAACATACTTACACCAAGACTTATGCTACTTCCTTCTTTGATATTTGCTTTATCAATTATTTCATTCAACAGAAACCTATTCTGTGTCTTGCCATCAATATCAAAGGACAAAAATCCACTAACACATACGAAATCATCAAATTTCACATGTTTTCTACAACTTTCTTTTATGTAACATAAAAGCAGGTGGAAAATTTTGTCTGGAAAAGCTATTTCTGAATTTCTGAAAAGAGATTTTTAAAAATGTTAACTCTGTAATTTTCAACCACAATATATAACACCATGACAAAATATAACTACACTTTATTTTACTAAAAATAATCATTTACAGAAAATGTTATGACACTTTATTCTAGAAATGTACTTTTTTTCCAAGCAGGGTGAAATATACTGCAATCATTTTAAGAATCACAACCTGTTGTATAACAACAATTACTATATATTTCAGTATATATATATATATCATGGCCGTGGCCAGGGGGGGATTCAACCCCCCCCCCCCCGAAATGAAATACCTCCCCGGCAAGGGGTGGGGAGCGGATTTTATTGACTGATTTTTTACTTTGATTTTGTTTATTTTAGGTGAGATTTTAATACTTAACCATCACTTGCCCCAGCGCAGCCAAGGGGGTTTTGAGTTTAAAACCCCCTACCAGGGGTTTTTGCAGTTAAACCCCCCTCTTCTATAAAACAAAACAAAAAAATGCAAACGACGATACCCAAATTACAATAGTATAGCTAAGGAAGATTTTGATTTTAAAACCCCCACCCAAATTTACGATAAAACCCCCCTCTTCAATATAAGACTATCCATAGATCAGTCACCAGATTCTATGAGAGTAGCTAAGAGAAGTTTTGTCTTTAAAACCCTTTTCCAGCGGGGTTTGCAGCTAAAAACCACCTCATCAATATAAAAAAAGCGAATTACACGCTCAAAATTCTATGATCTTAGCCAAATGGGGTTTTGAGTTTAAACCCCCCTCAGCGGGGTTTGAAGTTAAAAAAATACCTCTTCAATACAAAAAAAAAAGCAAATTATGCATTCAAAATGCTATGAGCTTAGCCAAAGGGGTTTGAAGCTAAAAAATACCTCTTCAATACAAAAAAAAAATAAAGCAAAGTACACACTTAAAATGATATGATCAGAGCCAAACCAAGGGGTTTTGAGTTTAAACCCCCCTTCCCGCCGTTTTTTGAGGCTAAAAAATACCTCTTCAATATACAAAAAAAGCAAATTACACACTCAAATTCTATGAAAGTAGCCAAACGAGGTTTTGAGTTTAAACCTGCCTTCAGCGGGGTTTGATGCTAAAGAATACCTCTTCAATATACAAAAAAAAAGCAAATTACACACTCTAAATTCTATGAGTGTAGCCAAGCCAAGGGGGTTTTGAATTCGTTAGTTCAAAACCCCCCATCAGATGATTTTGACGATAATAGTTCCCTTTTCGATGTAAAATCTAAAGCCAACTAAAGTCATTTAATTCCAAGACGTAGCCAAGAGAGGTTACAAATTTATATATACAAATTATATGTGTGACCTTTCATTCTTCATTGTAGGGTACAATAAACGTCTTCCAAAAGAATGAAGGGTCAGAATGTAATAAAGATTAATTATGCGTATGTGTACACACACGCACATATATTTTGCGGGGGGGGGGAGAGAAAAAATCCCCCCCCCCCCGAAAAATAATCCTGGCTACGCCCATGATATAAATATATATATATAACAGTGCTTTTTTGTAAAAAAAAAAAATAGGTGCCGGTACTCAGTAGTTGATTGCCTAACTTTTAATTACTAAAAATTAATAATATACGTTAAAATACAAGAAAAGTAATAATTTTTTTCAAAAAGGTGCTGGTACGCCGTACCGGTGTGTACCGTCACAAAAAACCCCTGTTATATATATATTAAGATATCTATATTATCGGATGTAGTTTTTGTGCTGTTCTTCTACAACAGATCGTAGTGAAAGGCTTAGAAATGAGCAAGCATGCTTCCTAAGAGGCAGATCATGCATTTAACAGATTTTTCTCCTGCAAAAATCATCGATCATAGCGTGTAACAGCTTATAAAAAATCTATTGATCAGTTTCCTTTATATAAAAAAAGCCATTTAATAGCATTCATAGTCATAACAGAGGAAGGATTAGGCACTAGTAAGCTTACTGTTATTTACAGCGTTTCCCCAGACCTACTAATTGGCTAAAGGGAGTCGCGAACGATTCTTTTTTTTTTTTTTTTTAAAGTTTATAGAAACGCCACGGGTGAAAGTTCTGATCAGTTGATGTCTGCATTTTGAACATAGGGTTAGGCAAAGAACCTCTTGAAAAAAATCCTTTTTGGCCTGTAGTGTGACTATTTTGCGACTTTTAAAGAAAGCTACAATGCTAAATAAAACGAAAGACTGATTTTTTTTAATTTTGTTATGTGACCACATTGTGCATTCTAACTTTTAAAGTATAGTGTATGCCGTATCTGCCTTTCTTTGATAACTAAAAGCCGAGCCAACCGATTACTTATTTTTTTTAGTTCAATGGACAATGGCACATGTTTTCTCATCTATTTAGAAGCCAACTACAAAAGTCTCTTCTGGTCAGGGGTGGACTGTGTCAAAATCAGCCATAGTATAGCCAAATCATCCGACCCACAAATTTATCGCCATATGATGCTCTTTGCCGAAACCTCTGTCCGAAGCTTACACATCAATGATGGCTATCTGGTCGTGTGTTCGATGGTCTCTCCAACCCTGCCCACTGCCTTTCTCCGGTATCATCCTGCAGGAGGTTTGAGCTAGGATGTAATTATCTTCATATTGTTACGTATTTCTGAATCTTCTGGCTAAATGTATTAGTAGGCACACAAATAAAAACACTATAAAGAATTTGACGACTAAACTTTCAGCTTCATATAATTTTATTGACTATTAACTCTAACAATTCGTCACTATAACATGTAGCGTAGAAGACTGTACAATATCTGTCAGTTTACTGTTAGCTATACTTCGTTGCAATTCATCTCTTCACTTCGTTGCAATTCATCTCTTCTCAACTTGCATCGAGCCGTATTCCACAGAACAGACCAACGACACACTTCCCAGTGTCGCTCCAGGTCTCCCAAAGCTGAACCAAGTCGTACTCGTCTACCGAATCAGAGCCGTACACGTCTTACATCGACTGTAACGGCTCAAACCCACTATAGTTCGTTGTATAGACTTTAACGACAGTAGTCCACTCCAGTTAACTTGCATCGAGTCGTACACAACTCTCTTCTACTGTCTCGCACAGTAGACAACAGTACCGACGACTCACTCACGACTGACTTTTTACATTAACTCTCTGGCTTATATAGAGTCCCTAATCGCTCCTCCAAACTTGCACAAACACTGCTAGTATCATCTGAAACAACACGTGAGGAAACGTCACATCCTGTCTTTGTTTTTACATGTAGATTCCAGAGAACACCTGCTGCAGTGTCATCTTGCCGGGGTCACAAGTTGTGACCTCTATCTGTCACTGGACATTGCTAGTACCTTCTGGAATAACATGTAAGGACACGTCACATACTGCCTCTGTTTATACATGTACATTCCAGAGAACACTCGCTGCTGTGTTATCTCGTCGGGGTCACACGTTAACCTCTTCCTGTCACTGGTCATTTGTAACACTATCTAAAGGAACATTCGAAACATATAAAATAAAAGAAAACAACTGAATGATCATTTCATCACATCCATAAGTAGTACACACTCCTCAGGACTCCAATAAATACATTTCTCATCTCTTTGTTCACGCAGCCCATATTCAGACAGGTGAATAGCAGGGACGGGCGCATTTTGATGTTAGTGATCGCATGCCATAATGCTTTAAATAAGTGATTTCCAAAGGAGTCTATGGGTCTACGAAGACTTCCAAAGGGTCAACGAAAGTGAAAAAGTAATTTTGGAGTCTGTGAGATGTGCACAGGGGTCTACGATAATGAATCTCATTTTAGCAAGTCGTGACTTTAATTTGTATATACTGTTAATGGAATTATTTCATACACATATTTATGATTTGTACCTCGCGTAATCCTTAAAATGTGTGTCCTTTTGTGCAAATGAAAAATTGTTGATTTTAATTTAATAACTATATTTAAATAATTTAATTTTGTCTAGTTGTAACTTATAAAATTGAATATTTGACATAGGGTTTTAATCCTTCTGTCAAACAAACAATTGTTTATGTGCCTTTTTATGACGTTATGAAACCAATTAAGATGGAGGATCTTTTGAGACGATGCCATGTCTCCATGATAAAAAAGAAAAAGGTTTGAAAAACTTTCAAACACTCAAGGATAAAGTTCAGAATAGACCCTCAGAATCGCTGTCGACATCATATAGAGTCTATTATAGAGAAGATAATAGTTTGTGAGCGTTTTACAATATCACTTTACTTATAGCGAAATAAAAAAATGGATTTTATATAGCGCTACTTTCATGCTTATAGCATGCTCAGAGCGCTTTGGTCCAATCTCATTTGTGGACCAGAGGGGGATGAGGGGGTATCTAGGAGAAGGTTTTCCGTGCTGCCTTTAGGCGCTCAGTAAACACAACTCGAGTCGGGTGTCATAGCCAAGCCAAGCCAAGTTCAAGCGTACTTAGCCTCTCGACCACGCTTCCCACCAAATACGGAAAACCACACAACCTCACAAACCATTGATTTTACGTTGAAGAGGGTTTAAATCTCTTACACAAACCTTCATCTGATATCATTTAAAGAATTGCTTTAAGCAACAATACAGTTAAAAGGCGAATCAATACAATAAGTTATCAAACTATAAGCTTATTATGATGATGACAGGCAGCTCTCCATGTAGTTCTTTTATGGGTGTGTTTGGGGCCAGTGTCTTGTTCGGGCCTCTTGATGAAGAATGCAGTTTTGAAGGACATGGTCAGCATTCTCTGGCGACACTTCACAAGGGCAAATTTCACTGGTCCCAATTACAGCTTCCGGAACATATGTTGTCTCATTATGTTGTGTCCGGTTCTGATGTGAAAAATTAGGCGTTGGTCATTTAGGAATAATTTATAATAGGCGTCGTCTTTTTTTTGTAATTCCAATGAGAGCTTTTTTATTTCTCATTTATTCTATTCACTATTAGTTTCTTCGTTTATTCCGATGAAGTGCGATTTTCAATTGTGTTTTCGTTCTCCCACTTTCACAAGTGTAGGCTTCTCATTTCCTTCTAGTTCAATATGTGCTGGTATCCATGAAAAACAGTTTTTATGCGTTGGAGGACTATTTTTGCATCCTTTAGGAAGACAATCTGACAAAAATAATATTGTACGACAGTTGGGAAAAATGAAACCGTTCTGACTTAACTGCTGCTTTGTTTCAGTGGTCAAGACCATATGGCCTGAGCAATCTGTGTGCAGGGTTGCAGCTCTTTAGCTTCCTGTGTGCCCACACCTACCGCTTCGCTGTTTGCCTGTCGCCACTTAAGTGACTTGCGCGGGAAATTTTGATTTACGCGAAGATGATTCGCGCAACACGTCGACCTCAAACTCTTACACCAAAGCCCATCTTATTCCGGAAGCAAGATTGTGTCAAGACGTCTAGGGACGAGTTTGGGTGCAATGGATGACCAGAGATTTAGGCCTATGCCTTGTTCTGCTCTAAAGCGCTCCACATCGCGGTGCTGGTGATTGCCTTACAGTCCGAGCATTCTATTTATAGAGAAGATGGGATTTAGTGTAGGTTAGATCTAGGTCAAGAATCGATTATTCTCTCATTAATTTACAAACAAGAATCTATAGGACTATAATTAATTAAGTTGATTATAAGTTATTAGCTTATATAAGGCTAAATCTAAATATAATGCATCTATTCTCGATCTAAATCTCTACAATATAGCTATGTACATTATTATAATCTCTACCTGTGAATATCTCCCATTGATCTAGAATTAAATCTAGATAGTTATAAATCAATAATCAAATAAATCTATATCGATCTAGATCTCTATTGTTTACATTATAAAAAGATCATCTGATCTAGATTTATAACTAGATCCCAATAGATCTGGTTAGTTGGAACGATCTAATCTAAATCTAGAGGATTTACGACGATGGTATTGCAAATTATTATCTTATCAAGGACTAAATCTAGATCTAGATCACTAATATAATTATATAATAATAGTAATATATGATATCATTTTTTCATATGGATATATTAAACCACTACATTAAATTGAACCAGATCTTAAAAAAAAAAATAACACCACTTGTCCCACGCCATCAAAAGAAAAAATCGGTGGAGATCTAGACTAGATCAGCTGAACAATTAATAGAACTAGTTGAGTTTGTTTTTTTTTAGATCTTGATGATTACTATAGAATACACAGGACATCACATATCAACCATTTTGAAAATAGTTGAGCAGGAACTTATTTAGCTTCCGCCAAAGACGGACAATCGCCTAAATGTAATTTTTTACAAATCAAACAGGAACATAAAACTAAAATGCTATTTAAGATTAGTTAGGCCATGGTTATGCCTATACTAGAATATGTATTTTATGTGTGGGAAATCATAAATAAACTAGAACAGACACAAAATAGATCAGGGAGATTTACAACAAACGAATATTCACATTTGATTAGAGTAACACCATTAGTAAATCACAAAATGTAAAGACCTTTTATCTTATCTTATCTTATATAATACAGACGTTACTTCAAAAAAGAAGATGATTATGTCCTACGCGTCATGCGTATTATCTTATATAATACAGACGTTACTTCAAAAAAGAAGCATAAACAAAATAAAGCATAAAAGCTAAATTAATACATAAAACTCTCAACATAATTAGCAAATGCAAAAATAAACACCAATAGGCCTATACTACTCGACAGAAAGACAGAAAGATAAAGGCACATTTTTTTTCCGTATGCTAGGAATAATACATATTAATGCTCCTTTCTCCCTAGTACTGCTAGAGCATGAATTTTTAATGCATACGAAAAAAACAGAAAAACCAACATTGCGCCTCAGCAGAGTTTACGTCACTGATCAGCATGCACGATTAGAACAGCACGTGAAATGCGTAGGACATAATTAATTAACTAAATTTTTTTTTATTCGCTCATCTCTTGAGCAAAAAGTTTTTGAGTGAAAAATTCATTTTTTGTAATGCTAATATCAACTCGCTCTGTCTCGTTAAAAGGTTGTACAATGTACACGCTATTTCTCCCACACTCAATCTCGGATCAAGCTGAAATTTTGCACAATTAGCCTATTTATTTTACCTGACAACACAAGAATAAAAAAAAATAGGCCTAACCAATTAGTTAATTAACTATTGGCAATTAAATGTTTTTTCCTTTGGTTCTCGAACAAGGGAAAGAAATTGTACTTGACTGATAAGGTGGTATAAGTTGAATTAGTCCCCTTTATACATTGTAGAGACAAAAGTTTGAAACTAACAATAAATTCTTTTATTTTCATAAGCACTTCCCTGACATAGTGGTCAGTGTTTAATTGGCTTGAGGAGACTGAAGAGGCTTTAGACCTGGAGTTCAAATTCAGGTCGTTCACCTTTTGTTTTATAAATGCATTTAAAAAGAGATCACCTAGATACTCCCTTCTTCCCCCCCCCCCCACCCCCCCCACCCCCCCCACCCCCCCCCCACCCCCCCCCCACCCCACCCCACCCCCCCCCCCACCCCACCCCCCCCCCCCCCACCTTTCCAACTGGTCCAGACATTAAGTGATAGGATCATATGGTATTGAGAAAGCTAAAAGCATGAAATTACGCTAAACAAAAAAAAGGTAAAAGTATTTCTAATTCTTATCTTATCTTATCATCTCTGGTTGAAATGGTTTACGGCAGGGATCAAACGGTACAAAGGGGAAAAATCTGATAATGCTACCTGAAAAGAATCTTGGATATCATTTCTTTTATCTCAACGCAGAGTCTGACACTCAATGGGCAACGCAAACAAGTTGAAGAAGAATTGCAAAGACAAAATCTAGGTAATTTCTAGGAGTTTGTGAAATTACTTTCCAAGTAAGATCCACTCCTAAGACAACATGTAATCCGAATAAAGCTGGTTCCACACCGAATAAGTAAATGTCCCAACAAATGCTAAATGAACTTATTGTATGTAATATTGGGTGATTACTATTCAGATATTTCTAAATAGTTTTCAAAATGTTAATGCTGCGTTGTCTTGGATAATGACTGTGTACTAATTCTTTCTCTGCCATGATCTTAATTCCTTGTCTGCTATAAGCATTCTCTGAGTTTGGCTGTAATTCGGGTGGCTGAATCTGAAATCAATTCAGTATCATTTTTACGTACACTGGACTGTTTACACACCTTTTTATCAACTTCAGCACATTCCAGGACGCCCTCACCAAAATAACTGAAACTAGCTTTAAGCGCTAAGTTAAAACCCACTGGAGAAGCCGTCAAGGTAGTTATAGTTTAATTTTCCAAAATTATAGAAACTCTAGTGACATTGACTATTACAGATGAAAAATCCTCTACTAGATCTGAAGCAGGCGGTTTATTAGTTATTATACAGCCTACATTTATTTACTCACCTTGTAGTTTTGGTCGCTGTATTAACTAAAATAATGGACACGTAAGTCTACCTTCAAAAACTTGGATTGTCAATTAGAGAATGCACACTTAAACGGAAAACATTAAAAGCATTCTTAACTTATAGTCGGGTCGACATAGCTGAAGCCAGTGTTACCTTTGCCGAAAGCATGTGCACAGATTCGGAGATTAGCAGACCTCAAAGACGTATTGGCCATAGGAAAAAGAATGACTGACTAAAAAGGTGAAGACTCTGTAGTAACACACAAGAAAGATCTACGGATGGAAAAGTATTCTTCCTTGGACCGGATAATTCAAGGAATCACCCGATATGAGCAATATAGCATGATGTAAGTAGGCATGAATGTTTGTCGCCATCCCAACTATTGAATCCTCAGATCGATTTAATTACGGTCAACGCTGAAAAATTTGCGACTCAGTAATTTGGCGATTGATGTAAAAAAAAAAATAGATTTCGATAAAATTATGGATATTATAGGGCCTATTTTTGCGAGCAAGAAAGCACGTAAGATTTATTTGTAGTATCTTTTTTGTTAAATTGATTTTTTAGTGAAGTAACAATACTTTAACATTGAATACACATTAGTACGGGGGAAAAAAAGACTTTTATTTTGTAATTCGTTTTATTTTGGGGGGGGGGGGGGCATCATCACGAGCTGCCGCTCTGGACATCATATACCCTAGCTACGCCACTGAGATTAGCAATAGACTACTTTAGCTGTTATATATTTTGTTCCAGGTGAGTGACTCTGAACTTGTATAAGGTATAGCCCTATAGCTATCCGATTTTACCGGGACGTATAGATCTAGTTGAATAAATAAAGGTATAGGCTAATAAATATAGACCTCATTGGAGAAAATGCAGACCAGATACAAGATTTTACCTCAAAATGGGATGCTGCAGCCAGCAGAGCAGTTGACTTGGAAATCAGTGCCAAAAGAAGGAATTAAAAAAGAGCCTATACTTATATAGTTTGTGGTGGAAATTTAACGAAACATTGCATACAGTTGAATGGTCAAACATTAAAAGAACTTAACTCATTTAAATAATTAGTCAAACATCACAATTAAGAGATGGAGGATCAACAAAAATTTAAAATCCGTTTAAGCTTGACATCTATTCCCATGACCAAACTGTGGAAAATCTGGAAGAGTAAAATCAACTTCCCGGTGGAATTAAAATTGTATTCTTCGCTAGTATTATATAGTCCATACACTTATATAATATTATATATGGTTGTGAAAGTTGGATATTGAATTATAGGCTAAAAGAATCCAAGATTTCTGGTGTATAAATGCTGAGCATCAAATACCAGGTAAATAAGACAAATGATTTTGTCCTACTTGAGTTCGTCCTACTTTTACAAGTCAACTCTGTGGCTGTCAAAAATTCCAGAGGAAATTCAATAGGCTCTTATAGTTTGAACACTCCATCGAATTCTCCTTTCTGAACGGGTCGCTTTTTTTTTTTTTTTTGTTTGTAATTCATTTGTTTTTATGTTTGGAGCTACAAACGACGTTTCGGGACTGCGCATGTCCAATTTTAGATAAGTTTCGGTAATTTTGGCAGATGGCAGTTATTTAGATTCTCGGTAACCATGTATGTTAAGCTGTTGTTTTAACCTCCCCCGGCAATTCATACCCATATAAGGGATGAAGGCTATATTATGAGCCTGTTTGATCGTAGGCGGATGGGCATATCAAAATAAGCTTCCAAACATCTTTAGAAAGACATTCCAATCACATTTATACCGTTAGCTGTTAAATAAAATTTAAAAAGGGGGTGTCCAAACAAATAATAATGAATTCAGCTCATTCTCCTTTTTGAACACAGCAAAATCGTATTAATAAATATTATTGGGATTAATAAATTATGATTTTTTCAATGAATAAACATGACCTAGATAGAGATATCTAGAATATATAACTTATGAATGAAAGAAAAAGTGTGGGCTGCTAATTTGATGTGATCACGCAAGATAAGCTGGCGATGAGGAGAGGTATACACTCAGCGAGTAGTGTCACTAACTATCCAACAGGCAGTGGAGGGAAGGGGGAGAGAGTCATGAAAAGAATTATAAGCATCTATGGGAGGGAGGGGATGTTAAGGTTTCACAAAACGAACATCCAAATTATGAAAACAAGAAGAGGGTCCTTGGATGGGAGTTAAAATAAAGACAGAGAGAAAATACAAGTAGCCTAGTAGAAAATATCATGTTTATTAAATTAAAATAATTAATTTATAGCTCTATAATCAATATAAATTTATTTCTGTCTGTTTCTACACATAGATTATATAGGTATTTAAATAAATAAACTATATACGATATATATATATATATATATATATATATATATATATATATATATATATATATATAGAGAGAGAGAGAGAGAGAGAGAGAGAGAGAGAGTATATGAGGAAATATACTATAAATACATATTGCAAAATTGAATCTACTTCTTTTACTACAATCTAAATAATTTTAAAGTAACACCGATATAATTTATTAGCAACTAGCAAAATACCCGCGCTTTGCAGCGGGAGGATTATTGCATTAACATTTCAAATTTGCTTTAATTAATAGGCCTACATGTAACAACAAAACATTCTCATTTGTGCCAGGAGTGTTACCGCAGGGAATGTAGCGCATGTATTTTTGGAATAACCGGAACAACGCAGTTTTTGTGTGGCTTTTTGCAATGTTAGTCCGATAAGTAAAAATAATGTGTCATATGTACTGCCTTAAATATTTCATTACTAAGAAGAAAAGTAAACCTTTTGAAATAGAGAAGAAACATACATGTACCAATACACAGTTATTTGTTGAGGATCTCTTTGTACACCACGTTGTCAGTTCGGCCCTCCGGCTGCAGTATGACCAATCCCTGCGCCGAGCTTACTCTTGAGCATGCGACGTACAGTTGCCCATGTGAGAAGCAGTCCTGTCTCAAGTCAATGCCAACCTTTTGTAGTGTCTGTCCCTGAGACTTGTTGATTGTCATGGCGAAGCAGAGCCTTACTGGGAATTGGAGGCGTTTGAATTGAAATGGGAGGTCAGAGGGGATGACGGGGATGCGAGGAATCAAAACTGTCTCTCCTGAGCCACTGCCAGTGAAAATAGTTGCCTCAATGAGGTTCTTCTGCAGAGACGTGACTTGAAGTCTGGTGCCGTTGCACAGTTTAGGTGGCTGCAAGTTCCTCAGCAACATTATCGGTGCCCCAACCTTCAAAATGAGACGATGCTCAGGAGTGCCTGGAGGATTCAGAGAGTTGAGAAACTCTACCGGATAGTGCACCGCGTCTTCCATTTCCACAACTGAATCCACAGACTGGTATGTTTTAGATTGTGAGGGGAGTTCTTGGAGTAAAACGTGGTTTATGACCGTGGTCATGTCGTTTCGTGGTGTTAGGATAGCTCTCTCCCTCAACCATGACACGTCTATATGCTGGAGAGTTCTTAGATTGGGATAAACATTGTAACGAAGGTTTTGCAAGGTCTTCACCAGGAGACAGAGATTTGAGGGAATTGCTATTTTATAATTTTCTTGACTGAAGCTGCCATCACCAATACTCACCAGAAGATCAGAGAACTCTCCGGCTCTTGTGTCGCCATTCAGATGAACCCTCATGTTTATTCTTAAAGTGACGACAGTGATTTGACGCCACAGGTACGAAGACTTCAGACAGGCTTTCACTTCGTCGGCGCGTCTGTTCCTTGAACCTGTCCCAGTTGTTGAGCACATACAACACAATGTCCCTTCGGACATCAGCAGTGAGTCTGATGTGGCCGTGCAATGTGTAGCACAGAGAATGGAAAAGGCAGGATCCATCAGGGGGCATGGAAACCACCCGGTAAGCCACAGTCCTTTGATCGATGGTGACCATCTCGAGAGACATGTTCAGTGGGGGTACGCTTGGAGCGATAAATGAAACGTGAGTGTAAAATACCAGCAGTCGAATGAATGAGTCGGGATATAACAACGCCAATCGTTGACGCTACCTTGCTGTAGCAGACTACAAAGAAGACCTCGATGCGCACACAGAAAGGTGACGCCGTCCCTTGTAACGAAGATACAACAAAAGCCAAGAGAAAAGAGTAAACCGCCGTACCAAGAAGCGAAGCCAGTAACAATCGTCGACAGAAAATTAAGAATGAGCCTCCCACATTTTTGCCCTCCTACGTATAAAAACACTAAAATAAGCAGGAAAGCCGCGTACCAAGTTTCGTGAAGATGGCTCCATAAATACGAAAGTTCAACATGGCGGACGTTGTCGACCGTTAAATAAGTACGTACATCGGTTTCGGTTAGCGCAGGGAAGCCGCGTACCAAGTTTCGTGAAGATGGCTCCATAAATACGAACGTTCAACATGGCGGACGTTGTCGACCGTTACGCGTACGATTGGGAAACGAAACCTGCTGCACTTTTGTAAGTAAGCTGTAGGGAATGCGCCTGCCAAATTTCACCCTTGTACCTACACGGGAAGTTGCAGAATTAGTGATGAGTCAGTGAGTCAGGGCTTTGCCTTTTATTAGTATAGATTACATAGTGGTGTTCAACACCGGTGCTCACTGTTCAACTAAAGGAGAAAGCCCAAAAACTGTGTTCAAAATAGGAGCATGAAGTAACCTAATTTATTTTAAAATAAAATCTTGACTATGGGTGGTAATACAAAGGAACACAGCTATTTTTATAGTCCTTTAGTTGCAGAATAAGAATCTGCTTTCAGTTTTTTTTGTAAGTTAAACCTTCTCCAAATAAAAAAATAAAATAAAAAATTGACCTAGTTCCCGAAAGTCGGTGTTCTGTTATAAGAATCTACCATATATATAATCTAGATCACGCAGACTGCAATGGGTAATTCCGCTAGCATCGTGATTATCTCTAGACTCTAGATCTATTTCTGAACTAATTTAACTTTTCAAAGTAAAATATTTAGATCAAAATTAATTATTAATATGCCTATAATTATTATAACATAGCTCTATGCCTATTCTGCAAACCAGATTTAAACTTACTATCAAGTCAATTTAAATTTAAAGCCCTAATTAAACCATGGCACACATAATAGATCTATATAGAATTACAACTCTGCTCTGGGATTTTTTTTCGGAAATTTCCAAACCAGATTCTAAATAGATTATTACTTTCATTTTCATTAATAATAAATCATTAAAATTTAAAACAGCACCTTATGTTACAATTTACGCATTTTAATATTATAAAAGCTGGATTTTCTTTGAAAATAGAGACTTTACTTGATTCTGCCGACTAACGACTCCGTTATTCCAGATGTCCAGGCCAGGAACAAATTCAAATTGATCTAGATTTAGAATTAATATAGATCTAGCATCTACTACTTAGTTAGTACTACTTACTACTAGTATTTAAGTAGTAACTAGCCTATTCACTGACTGAGTCTGAGTACTAGAATCTAGTACAGTACTAGATTTAATCTACATCCACTGATCTAGATCTATTCATCTATTATTATAGTATAATTATAATATAGATATGATCATGATGTCTGTGCCATCGATGACTAGATCTATATTATACTATATAGATTATAATATAATAAGAAGTGTCAAATGTGTTGTGTTGTAGTGTTTCATGTCAGTATGATACAACCTAGTTCAATATCAATAATATAATGGTCGAGAAGCATGACTAAAATGACTAATATTATTATCAATGTTTAAAAAGTTCAAATATCGGTTCTAAACAGTAGATATTTCAAAACATTTTATCTATTTTTGAATAATTAGAATGGTAAAAATTCTCTGAAGTGTTAAACGTCATTAAATGTAAAGTTCCTCTTTCAGACCTTGCAATCTATAGGGTAGATGATATAAGGTCATCTGTTTCTGTGGCCCACGGTTATTGAGGATGTCATGTGGCCAGCACAGTTACCAACCCCAACAATGCCAGGTACCCATTAGAGCTAGGTGGACTTAGAGGTGCCCTAAGATCCCAAAATTAAAAATCCCAGCCTTAAAGATAATTATGTTGATGAATTTTTGTGACAAAAACTATACATTTTGAGGCAAGGCTTCTTACTTAACATGAAAATGATCTTTAGACATATGTGTACTATAAGTATCTTGAACATCCCTTGCATAATAGTATTGGCCAATGCTGCCTCCTTCTATATAAGACTTAATTTGAGCGCCTTTTTATATACTAGGATGATTAATGCATTCATATTGCAAGAAAATACTTCATTATCAGAACACCCCACCCCATTATACATTAAATTTGAAATGGGCTCTTCTTACTCTAGAAAAAAAATGTGTTGTAGACTTCAAAGAAAGCTCAGAACAAAGAAAAACGCTAAGGCGGAGCTAAAGGTGCTTCCTTAGACCACCTTGCTGGATGGATAGGGAACCTGATGACTCTCTAATACTCCAGAAAGAACTTTCCCGGTTATACAAAACACTTTATCTACAAAATGCTATTTCTGACAAAAAACAACTAAATGTCTAGCAGGAGTAAAACTTTGAGAAACACCTCTTGTATCAGATACAGCCAGTCCCACCCTTAATTAAATTTGATTTAATCTGCAATCTTCTTACTATTAGAAATTGTAGATCTAGACTGAAGGAGAATAAGTTTCTGAAGCTAAGAAATGCTGAAAAATCTTTTGCCCTCCCCCAGCCCAATGAATAACACAGCATAATGTTGGTTTCTGCCTAAAATTCTAACAAAGGAAATATGTTCAGGTGATGTCTGTTTCTAATTTTAATAAACTTCCATTACAAAATATGCAAAACTATTGAAAAAAAATGTCATAATGAATTGGATTTTAAAATAAAAGGGACAGACATTTTACATTTGTGTACTGATGGATGAAAGTAGCTAATCATCTTACTGTATGGTTCAAGCTAATGATAATTGTTTGCAGAAAGTTGATGAAGCGGAGGTGACACTTAGCTAACTTGACCTAAGAAAAGACTTCTTCCAGAGGCCAGGATCAAGAAATAGGCCATTTCTCACTCTGTTGGAAGGTCCTTCAAGTATATGATCATTTTATCACCACACAGCTCCTTTAGTTATTGCACAGTTGCTCCTGCTATAGAGATGTGTCCTAGGTTTTCTTACAATATAACACCACTAATCATTAAAAGGCTAACACTGCATGAGGCGCCAGTGAGAAACAGCTTTGCTGATTGAACACAGGCTAGAGAGCCCTTCTTTTTCCTTTGAACATTCAGCTCACTGGAGATTGTGGTTCCTTTTGTTTGTTTGCGTGATGAGGACTACATAGATCAGATTTTGCCATCTATTTGTACATCACTATGTTTACATCTAGAAAATCATACAATATTTATGCTGACTGTATTCAAGCAGTAAACAAGCTGGACCTCATTCATTGTATATGTGATCGCAGTGTAAAGTAAAGTACTAATGCCGCAAAACAATTAAAATTAGTATACTTATACATGGACCTTTTTTAGACGCCCCCGAAAGGGAAATAGAAACTTTTAGTTTTGTGTGGTCTGTCTGTCAGTTCGTCTGTCCGTCCCATTTAGATCTTGTAAACTAGAAAACATATTGAAATACCGACATCATAATATTTTAGACAATTTCAATTGAAACCTGCCTTTGTACCTGCCTGGGTGGACCACTTCGTAGGCCGATTTTGAGTTTGTGTTTCCACACAAACTGTCTTTGTAACCTTGTTTTATATGCTCTTGGTATAAACTACGAGAAGGTGAATAAGACAGTTTGTGTTATTTATGAGGTGTTGTTTGGAACCTAGATTGTCTTGGGTCAATAGTACTTTTCTTTAGTTCTCATCATATAGCTGATGGCATAAACTGCTTGACGCCATTGAAAATAATTGGTCAGTCATATAGCTCTGGTCTTTAAGTGGATCTCTCATTAAGTGAGGACTACCTGTATATGTTTGGGATTGTACATATTTTTTTTTTGAGATCAATTTATTTTGATATGAATGAAAATATTAAGAGACTGTAGATGCAACTGACTGCTCAGTCCTATTTGCATTTTTACTATGAATTTTTTAAAATACATTAAGACTGACATTAGTTGTAATGCATAAAAAATAAGTGTCTAAATGTATATTATGTTATTAAACATTAAATTATAGAATGAAAGCCAATCATTTTCCTTTTTTTTTTAAATAGCCTAGAGTTCCAAGCATTTTCTTCCAGACAGTTTAGATTTAGATCTAAATAAAATGGAGAGACTTCTCTTCATAAGCAGATTTCAACAAGAAATTGAAATAAACAAGTTAAAAGAACTTGCAGATAAATATTTTGAAGGCAATGAAGTACTAATGAATTGGAGAGACCCCTACAATAAATCAAGAATTGTCCTAAAGTTTCAGGAACCTTTAGGTATATAATATGCTTTACCTATTTTATTATATTAGATTTTATTATACCTGGGTTAAGATGGGTAAAAAGTTTCTTTTGTGCACTACCTTAACTTTTTTTCAACTACATTAGTAAAAGCTCATGTTTCTTTTGTTTTGCTATTAAGAAATATTGCCTCTCATTCAGTAATGTTCAAATAAAAGGCTTTGTAATTAAGTAATAGTTAAGTATTCAATAATAACTCCTAATCGTCTCTGTTTCTTGTTTGAAATTTTTTTTTTTAATTTAAGAGATTATGTTTTGATAGTACTTTTAAATCTATTTTTCTTAAACAGACACAGAAGCATCAATAAAAAGTCATTATGAAGCTTGGAAAAATGAAAGTTTAGTTTTCTGTGTTGAGAAACCAACCCCATACCTTTTTATCCAGTCATATAGTACCAGCATTTTTGGTCTGATTGACAAGCTCACACTTTTATTCATGAAAAAGTTGAGAACAACTATAGTTCGCAAAACTCCATTAGAAGACAGCTGCTTTAAATTTGAATTCAAAGATGGCTGGGGTAAGTATAATAAGTTATAAATAATTAAACAAATTTTTTAATCATATTTTATTTTTCATAATCTAATTCTATTTTTTGTGTACTTCTGAAGATATTCATGCTTTTCTATTCTATTTAAAGCTTCCAAATGACATAAATTAAATTTGTAAAAATAATTGACTTTTGACATAAAAAGAGGAAGATATGATAAAATTAATGAGCATGAAATTTAGGGTATTGTATTGAAATCTCAGATGATTTGTAGAGGTTATTGAGCAAAACCTTATATCATCTTCTAGTTACTATATAAAGATAATCCTTTTTTTTCCCCTTGATATTGTAATTTTAAGTAAAAAAGATATTTTTAAAATCTATTTATTCACCATGCATTTTTTAAAGCTTTTTAATGTGGAAGACAGGTTAAGTACGCTTGAGCTTGGCTTAGCTACCTATTAAAGGGACTCCAAGTTTGACACATGGCTCAAACATAGTTGTGTTTTTCTAACCACCCAAAGGCTGCACGGAAAACCTTCTCCAGATACCTCTCCCCCACACACTGGTCCACAAATGAGCAAATGAGATAAGACCATAGCGCTATGAGCATACTATAAGTATGAAAGTTGTGCTATGTAAAAGATAATTAGATAAAAAAGCTATTTTAAATATTCCTAAGTTAACTATGTTATACATTATTTGAATGTACTTTTTTTCTATTTTTTCAACCATAAATTTAGATGTAGTACTGAAAGCCTGTGAAAAAAAATGGAAAGTAAATGAAACAGAAATATCAGTCTGCCCTTTTTTTGAAAGTTTTCAAGAGCATTATGATCATCAGTGGCACAGGCTTAAATTGGAAATGATCAATTTAAGTGAACCCTTGATGAAAAGATCAACTTCCAATGATACTAAATTGGAGGAAGGAGCAAGCATTGAAAAAGATGTTACCTTACAAAATAGGATTGGATTCATTTTCTTTACAAATTGTTTGATATCTGAAATCCTTGTTAGATTGAATATCAAAGGGGCTTTAGATCATAACTGTCAACTTATTAATATCAATGAAAAAGGAGCAGAAATTTTTGGTCTAAAAACTGTAGTTAGAAACATTTGTAAAGTCATTGCAGATGAGGATAAACAGGTAATGTGGTTCTAAAATGTCAACCATGATAACATTTTTATGATACATTAATGTCCTTTTTTAACAAAGCTTATATCAACTCACTCTGTCTAGTAAAAATTTTGAGCACATTATTTCTCCCAAGCCCATACTTGGATCAAGTTGAAACTTAAATTAGCCCACCAAATAATAATACAATCACTTAGAGGGAGGTTGTTGATAGTTTGTAGCCCATAGCTGCTGATATTCTTGCTGTATCTGCCATTATACTTGGATTGCTTACCAAAAAGATCTCATGGGTGGGTTGTTTGGAGGCACCTTTAAGCCTGTGTGAAGATACAAAATCTCTCTCTTAAATCATTTGTTTTTGGTGAAAGTATGTAATAAATTTTTGCTATTTTCAAACATTTTGTTTAATTATATTGTTATAATCTTCTAATGTTTATTCAGCAATGTATTTGACGGTCAGATTGGTGTTTGAAATTTATTAGTAGATTATCTTGCTTTGTAGGTCTTACTTTGTGTGTCTGTTCTTTTTTTCTTTCAAGAGTTAGGCTATGTTTTAGCATATCTAAATATTGACTGTGACATATGTAAATTATAATTAGGCAATTTTACTTTGTCTTAATTGTATGCATTTAGTTATTTAAACAATAACAAAACCAATAATTTCAAATTTAAACAAAAAGACAGCAATTTTATTTATAATTTAGATTTGTTAAATGTATATTTCAAGTGTATTTATTTAATTACGGGTTTATGGATTGTTTATATAGTATTATCTTAATTAGCACTTGTTATATTTTTTGTTTACTTGCTTTTTTTTTTCAGATTAATTTAAAAGATGAGGAAATCAAATTTTTGACCCAAAAAACAGTCCTCGATGAGATTGAAAAGCAAAACCATCAAATACAATTTTGTGAATCTAGCATGCTTGTGGAAAAGGGGTCTCAGTGTACAGTAAGAATATTTTTTTTTTAAAATTTGATTTAATTAATTCTGCATTTCTTCAATGGGCATCAGCTGACCTACTGTTAGTGATATGAAAAATCTGGAGAAAAAAAATTTGTGAAAGTCGAGTGACTATCCCCAAGTTTAGAAAGTTTTTCATTTATTTTTTATTTTATCCCATTTAAAGTCTAAGTCAGTATCTTGTTACTGTACTTATAAATATAATTTATAAAAAGGTATATTATGGCTAAATTCATTGAAGTACACCTAACCTATGGTAATCCATTGTTTTTTATCATTGTACATTTCCTTTGCATTTCCTCTGACACCTCCTTTTAAGTACATTTCCTGCACCATACAATCATGAAGCTCTGTGCCCCATATTAACAAAATGTTGAAAAGTAGCAAAAAGAATTTAAAATACATTTCATAAATTTAAATAGTCTAATGTTTATAAATGATTAGGTTGTAAAATTATGATCGGAAGTGGATCTTACAAAAAAACAAACTATCACCTTTCTCTTTTTACAAAAAATTGTCCAGATTTTTACTGCATGTTTAAAATATATCATCTGTAAAAGAAACCCACTTTTCAATTATGTAGATCTAGCAATGACATAGTTCCACATTGCTTGTTTTATAATGTGGTTAGGCTTAATCACTTTGTGGGATTAGGTTGATAAGAAATCGGAATACTTCTTATCAAGCTTTGAAAATTATGGATGGGTGCAACCAATAACTAGCAGCACCCTGTGATACAATTCCTAGAAATACTCTGAGCTTTCCACATTGCAAAGTCTGTTGACATTGTTTATATAAGTATCTGGAATGATTTCCATTGACTAAGAGAGTGAATGTTGGATTGTTATTTGTTATATGTGTTAACGAAGTGTGTAAATAAATTCACTCATGAATCTGATGTGAGAATGTTGGTGTTGTTTATGGTTATTAAGTGTAGTCTTTCTAGTTAACAAGTGGTAGCAGGGCGTGTAAGTAAAAGTATTTACTTTATTGATCCTATTTGGAGTATTAATGGCTACTAGGAATAAGATCTCATCATTTGTTAAAGAAAACCCATACAAATTGTGTAAACAAGAGTTACTCGCATGGAATGAAAAAACTGACCTCAAAGAAAAGAGCAATAGCCATAGCCCTTTCCCTACCACAAAACAGTGAATTAGGGATAAGAGAGAAAGTGTTCGAACAATTAGACCTATCAGAGCTCTAATGTCGGGAAGGCTTCGAGAAACTGTTGAAGTTTCTTGACAAGAATTTGGCCATAGACGACCTGGCAGACAGTATTCTCAAATTTGATGAGTTAGAGAATGTTTTAAAGGGAAAACCAGTCCATGCAGGATTTCATTGCAGAATTTGACACAAAATATAGAAGAAAAGATAAAGTTGTTACCTGAGATTATGACCTTCAAGTTACTCAGAAAGGCAAGAATAACAAGAAACAAAAAGATGCTTGTTTTGACATTAATGAAATACGGAAATCAGGAGATGTTGTATGAAGAAGCCAAGTTATCTTTGTAAATTTTTAAAGGAGGATTTGTTAAGAGCACAAGCTGATGGCTACTATAACCATTACTCATTTGCAAAGAGTTGTTAGCCATAATTGCGCAGAATAAGAGTTTCCAGATCAACATTTGAATTTTCAGCCTTGAGTTTCATTAGCATGTGATCCGTAATAGCGTGGACTCGTTCACATAATACATTCTGATATGGACTGAAAGCTGCTATTCCTACATGTTGGGTTATAACGATGAAAAATGGTTCATCAAAAGCATGTTTTGTTGTACGAGGATTTGAAGAGCAAGACTCAATACCAAAGATAGTCCAGCTGTAGCCAAAGGTTTCATGAGAATTTTTTTGGCAATTGTAGCTAGTAAACAGTGGCAGATTAAAACAACAAACATCAAGTCTGCGTTTTTACAAGAAAAGCCCCTGGGCAGAGATGTACATATTATACTTCCAAAAGAGAGTAACACTCCAAGGAAAGTTATTTGGAAACGAAAGTATGGGCTATATGGATTCAAGGATGATGCAAGACAGTTCTATTTAAGTGTAAAAGAAGAACTTATTGAACTTGGTTGCTAACAGTCAAACCTTGATCCAGCACTGTTCACATTATTGAGTGATGGCGATATATGTTGCATAATTTGTTGCCACATCGATGATTTTCTTCATGCTGGCAAAGACATTTTTGAGAAGGCACTGTGTGATTTGTGGCAGGGAAAATAGAAGAGCGGAAGTTTTATTATATCGAATTCGACATCAGACAATTACAGATGGAATCATCCTGGACCACATGAGTACATCGAAAAACTTGATCGCGCAAAATTAGACCCCTACAAAATGTTTGCAAAGGACTTGCAGTTGATTGATGCAGAACAGTCATTGTTCAGAAAACTCATTGGCCAGTTAAATTGGATCGTTCAAAGCTCCAGGCCTGATACGGTTTTTGATTTAGTTGATCTAAGCACAAAGTTAAATAAAACTTTGGTTACAGACCTAATCTGCGAGCAATAAAAGTCATTGGAGAGCTAAAAGATTTAGGACCCATACAATTATATAGAGGTCCAAATGGAAAACTCGAAGAAGACTGGGAGCTGCTTCTGTTCTGTGATGTTGCCTTGTGTAATCTGAGTGTTAGTAAAGGAAGTACAAGTGCCAATATTGTGTGGATTAATGACAGCGACGGGCATTGTTTTTATATTTTTTGGAAAGCCTTGAAGATCAAAAGGGTAGTGAGATCTACACAAACTGCTGAGGCATTAGGGTTGCAAGAAGGCCTAGAGTCTGCCATCTTTTACAGAACTGTAATAGAAGAAATCTATCGTATTAAGAAAGTCTTTGTCTATCACAGTTTTCATTGACACCTGAAGTGTCATTGAAGCACTACAGACCACTAAGCTAGTTGAAGACAAAAGTGTCATTGAAGCACTACAGACCACTGAGCTAGTTGAAGACAAAAGTGTCATTGAAGCACTACAGACCACTGAGCTAGTTGAAGACAAAAGTGTCATTGAAGCACTACAGACCACTGAGCTAGTTGAAGACAAAAGTGTCATTGAAGCACTACAGACCACTGAGCTAGTTGAAGACAAAAGTGTCATTGAAGCACTACAGACCACTGAGCTAGTTGAAGGCAAAAGTGTCATTGAAGCACTTCAGACCACTGAGCTAGTTGAAGGCAATAGTGTCATTGAAGCACTACAGACCACTGAGCTAGTTGAAGACAAATGTGTCATTGAAGCACTACAGAGCATTGAGCTAGTTGAAGACAAAAGTGTCATTGAAGCACTACAGACCACTGAGCTAGTTGAAGACAAAAGTGTCATTGAAGCACTACAGACCACTGAGCTAGTTGAAGACAAAAGTGTCATTGAAGCACTACAGACCACTGAGCTAGTTGAAGACAAAAGTGTCATTGAAGCACTACAGACCACTGAGCTAGTTGAAGGCAAAAGTGTCATTGAAGCACTTCAGACCACTGAGCTAGTTGAAGGCAATAGTGTCATTGAAGCACTACAGACCACTGAGCTAGTTGAAGACAAATGTGTCATTGAAGCACTACAGAGCATTGAGCTAGTTGAAGACAAAAGTGTCATTGAAGCACTACAGACCACTAAGCTAGTTGAAGACAAAATGCTGCATATTGACATCGCTTCGATCAATGAGATGCACAGGACAGGTGTCCTGGAAGAACACAACTAGCTAATGTGATGACCAAACGGGCACATCGGGACTACTACTTCTGACCATACTGCAAGAAGGAAGACTCGCTGAGTTTGTTTAAAAAGCACTATTATTATTTTTTTCTATTCATCATATCTTTATTTCTGTGCAAAATCCGATCCGAGATAGGGTGTCGGAGAAATAACGTGTACAAGCTTTTGGCCAGACAGAGTGAGTTGATATAAGCTTTGTGATAAAATAGCATCTGTGAATTTCATTGTCATTTTCCCCCTCGCCTTCTACCAACTATTAATTTGTATCTGGTCAATTTTAGATCACTTCTCGTCATCAATTCTACATACGCCATCTTAGCACCTATTGTTTCTAAGTTTATAATAATATCTAAATCTGATCACTATTTTTTTGTTTATTTGTCAGTTTAGCACACTTGTATATTTTTTATACTTCAAGGTATGATAACATTTTCCTGTTGCTCTGTATAAGTCACTCGTTTGTGTATAGCTTTATACATCTGACATAACTCTTTCTTGTTTAAATCTAATAATGGGCTGTCTATGTTAAAGTATTCTTTGACATGACTAATTATCTTTTTCTAGTCCTGTGATATCAAACTGTCACAGATAAAACTGTGAACTTATTGTATTAATTTAGGTGAATTTAGATGAACATAGAGCATGAACTTTAATTTTGAATGACTGGAAGTACGGGCATATGAGAGAGTGAGAGTTTAGTCAGTTAGTTAATGAAGTAGTCATGTAACCGAATGGCAATCAAGTTTAAGAAGTAAGCTAACAAAGTAACCATGTAGCAAGAGAGACAATAGTCAGTCATGTACCGAGTGAATATATATATTGTCAGTTATGTTCATACAGATTGGATTTATCTTGTATCATTCTTCTTTTAACTGTATGTTTATGTAAGTATGGCACATTTTACATTGAAGAATTCAGATATCCTGTGATTGTTGTTGTCTAGTCTCTGGACTTCAATACTGGCCACAAATGCTATGCCTACAATTATCCTACAAATGAATCAAGGTGTCAATATTAAAATAACAGTTTTCTGAAATCTTGAAGTTTTTCTTTTACCTTTACCTATCCCTTAGTTTGTTGGACCGTTGGGGCACCATGCAAGATTGGTCGACCATCTTTCTCCACTCCTATCTGTCTTTTGTCTTAGAACTTCTTTCAATGGCAGGCCCGTCCATTCTCTTATGTTGTCCTCCCATCACTTTCTCTGTCTGCCTCGTCTTCTTTTTCCTAGTACTTTTACTTACCTATATTTTAATATCTCTTCACACACATTGCAATGCATAGATATTTCTGATATTCTAATGATATTACATGTAAAAACTTAAAACAAGGGTAGGCATGTTAATTTTTGTAATACTACTGCCTATGCTCCCTTATGTTTAAATTGTTGATTGAAAATTAGGTAAGTAACTTGCAGTATGCATTTCATCCCCACTTTGCAAGTCCTCTCACATAAGTGAAGGCAAAATGAAATAGCTTATAACTATGTAAACAATTTTTCTTTCACTCTTAACTGGAGTCTGAACTTGTTGATTTATTGAATTGAGACTCTCACATTTGAATCTGTATGGATAAGTTGTAGCGTGACATTGCAATTAATTTTAAGGGTCTCTAATTTGTTTTTCTCACTTATATTCAATATTTGCTTGTACACATGTTTGTCAACTTACCGATTAAATTGAAATGGCATATATCAAACAAATTAAGCTGGTTATTTGAAGTTTGGAATTGAGGTTGAAATAACTTAATAAAGAAAAATTTTCTTCTTCATTTAGCTTCTGTACTTAAGTAGTCAACACATTTTAACTTTATGTCTATATTTTTTAGCCACATCAAGTTATTTGCAAAAATGTATTTGTTTTTTTCAGGAAAGATTTGCAGACTATGTGAACAATTTAGTCATCACAAAAATGTTTGATTGTGGAGAAATAGATCCTGAACTCATTACTTATAGAGATTCCTTTAATAAAGAGCATTCCTTTTGTCAAATTGTATTTCTGGAAGGAAAATTAATCTTTATGTGTTTAAATTATCATTCAGGTGATGTAGACATTTTAGATTACCAAATAAAAGAGACTTTGAAAAATCCTTCAGTTAAAAACACTACAAATCAACCTGATGAAAAAGTCATCCGTCATAAATCAACAGAAAAAATGGTTGATGAGATTTTGATATTAGAATATTCAATTAATACATACCAGTATGAATATTGCACAATGTTTATACAAGAATTGAAAAAAGGAAAAGATGTGACAGATATAAGATTACTACCTAATAAGTTAATAGTCAGTTTTAAACCCTTCACCTCTGATTATTCCATAACAAGCTTTCAAAAGTACCTTGATAGTATTCAGCACCAAGAGACAATTTTAGAATATCAAGGCTTATCACAATTTGCCAAACTGAATCAAGGTAGAGAAATCATTTCTGAAATATCCAAATCAACTCAATGTTGCATACTTGTTTTTGATAAACTAAATCTGTTAAGAGAAGCAGAGGTAATAGAAACAGAAGACTATGATTACAAAGCTATTCTTTTGTTTACTGCCCATTGTGGAAGCTTAAAAATACATCTACTGCAAGGTCATATTGAGGATATCAAGACACAAATGTCAGTAGGAATACTTCCTGCTCAAAATGGTTTGTTTTTTTATTTACTGGCAATTGTCTTTATTTATTATTTATTAGTAGATATATTAATTGTCTTTATTTATAAGTAGATATATTTATCTTCTTATTAAAGAAAAGGAGACTACTTTTAAACAGGTTGTAACATTGTTTAGAAAAATTCAATTTAATTTTTTAAAATGTCTAAGATATTTAAAAATTAGTTTGAGTAAATAATTTAGAAACACTTGACTCTTTTAGATGAATACTTTTGCAAGAAAATAATAATAATTTTATGTTTCAAGATCATAAGTTCTGAAAGGGGAATCATACTTACTACTTAGTTAGGTTTCAAGATGGTTTCATCAAGCTATGTCAAGCTACCATCATTAGTCATATCATGATGCTGGTGATAACAGTAGAGTCAATGACAGTTTCTTTTCCTACATATTTGGACAGTATCAGCAGTCTAATACTGTTGTAGTCTTAACAAGCACAATTTAGATATCTTAAGTAGCTTACAGAGAAGAAATTTAAAAAAATTAGATGTTTGTCTCTGGGCAAATGAAATCTACAAAGACAGGAAAATGGAGGAGGCCACTCAGAAATCTGCCACCTAATTATCATTTTTGGTAGTCATGTCCACTAAGGAGTGCAGTTATGACTAAGGCTGCCTGGTCATCTGGTATGTGCTCTGGTCTCAGGTTCAAAACTTGCATTCCACTATAGTAGGACTAGGATCTAATTATCTTCAAATCTGACTGTAGAATAAAATCCACATTGTATAACAACCAATCTTAGTCATACCATAGATTGAAAATGTCCTTTTTCAATAGTCTACAAATGATGTCAGAATTTTGCTGATGTGACAAAAGCTAAAACAAAATAAAACTATTCAATCATTTTCTCTTAACCGACACCACATTTAACAGTTTATATTACTATATTTAAAATATCTAGGCTATTTTATTTTATTGTTTGTATTTCTTATAGTAAGACATTTTTCTAAAATCTATATTTTTATTTTTGGCAGGCATTTTGCCATTAACATTTGAGTAAAAATGTATAGTTTAAACTATAAAAATATTGGTTGTCTTAGTGAAGATATTTACGTTCAGGTTAACTTTAATTTGAGACTGACCCATTTTGGAGAAAATTACAAAGAATGTGTAAAACTTATTTTTTTCTTAGGAAAGAATATATATTTTACTTTTTTTGTAAATTTTTGTGTTCTCTATTCACAGTTACACTCATATTTAGAAATACCTTTCCTTTTGGACTCAAGTCTCAATCCTCTTTTAATACAATTTGATCATTCCATGATTTATGCAATTTTGTTGTTAACTCAAAATTTTTTTTGTTGTTGAAAAAGTTATAATTACATGCTTAGGCCTGAAATATTTAAATGAAATACTTAGACCTATTTCTAATTTCATAATTTTCCATAAATTAATTTTATCTTACTAAGGAAATAAAAAGTATAAATTGTTTAACATTGGCCTGTTTAAAGTGTCATTTTTAACATTGGCCTGTTTAAAGTGTCATGTCTCTCTTCATCTCTTTACTCTCATTTTTATTTATTTATTGTATTGTATTTTTTTTCTTGTGAAAAGCGAGTATATTTTGTATTACTGATCCTTTTTTTTTTCTTCAGGTGAGATAAGTCTCGAAAGATCTATTTCACAGCATTACAATCTTTTATTGCCGCCTTGGTCTTTGAGAGAGGAGGATCCTGATTTTCTGGATAAGCTAAGAAGCAGTTTTAAAAAAAGTGTTGGTATTATTTTTAAGCAAGCTGTACACTTGGGATATTCTAACATTGCGCTATCACTGGAAAACATACATGATGATCGTTGCTCATTTCCTCTTGATTTAGTAGCCAAAACAATATATGAACAATTGTTTGAAGCACTTTACAGCGATATGGGAGCTACAAGCACTGGACAGGAGTTAGATGTTTACATTTGTGACTCTGACCATGAGTCTGTGTTTATTGCATTTAAATATTACATAAAAAATTTTAGTTACCAGTTTGGACTACCCGATCAAGAAAAATGGGATCACATAAGCTTTAAAAGTAAGTAATAGTTTATTAGCAGGAAATCCCACTGTTTTTTCTTTTTTTTTTTTAACATACCTGCATTATGAATGCTCTTTTGGGTGGCACTTTAGGGACAATCATGCTTATAAATCAAACAAATCATCATCTTTACTTTGCGTTCCTCATGGAACATAGGGCCTCAGTAAAAGCACGCCACTCCCCATGGTCTCTTGCTAGTTTTTTTTAATGGCTTCCCAGCTCTTTCATGTCCTCTCAGCTTCATCTAGTATACTGCGTTGCCACGTTAAATTTTGGTCTTCCTCTACGTCTTGTTCCCTGGGGGTTCCTCTCTAAGGCCTGTCTAGCTCAGTTATTGGTATTTTTTCTATGGGTGTGACCAATCCATTTGCACTTCCCAAGATCATCACCTCTATATTTTTCTGTTCACTCATCTCCCACAGTTTGATGTTTTCTATTTTGTCAAACAAATAATATAAGTATATAATCCCAACCAATGCTATTTGAATGTAAGATGAATAAGTAAATTTTTTAATAACACTTTTTCAGTAGCTTACAGATTACTATACTTGTTGGATTGTTTTACATTTTCTGGATGTTCCTTCAGATTCTGAAGATAATTGCATCCTAGCCCTATCCTCCCTCAGGATTATGGGGGCCGGATGTCAGCAGGCAAAGCTCAAACCCATTATTAGTAAAGATTTCACAGTAACGATTAATATTTTTCTTAACAGATACTTCAAAGTATGTTGAATATTCATCCAATGTGGTGGAAATTACATCAACCACCCCATCTTGGGCACCGGTATGTTGTAATAATTACTCATTATTATTATTGAAATTTAGACGTTTTAAAAATATTTTTCAAACAGAAAGTTTGAGTTAACTTTAAGATGGCTGTTAAAACAGTACACAATGGAATATTTATAAAGCATAAGATCTATAGATTAAAATCCACTGGCTTATTTGTAGAGTGGAAAAAAAAATCATGAAATGTGGTAATTAATATGAAATAAAACTTAAAAATAAGAAAAAAATTTGATCACTTATTACATCAAAATTTATTTTTTTTTAAGTATTTGCTCCTAACAAAAACATCATAAGTATAAGTAAACTAAGCACAACTTAGTGTTCTATGGAAAATTGATAAGATAAACAGGGAAAAAAAAGGTACATTGATGTAAAAATTTTAAATATATATATATATATATATGAGAAGCTAACACTCTGACATTTCATTCACCTATTGCTAATTCATAGGGTATGGTGGACAAAAATGTAAGAAAAATGTTGAAAACTGTAACGACAAGTGCTATATTTGTACATATTTTGTGTAAGGTTTCTTCCAATATTATTGCAAATTTTCATAGAATTTATTTTTAGTTTTGATCATAACGTTTTGCCTCATTACAATCAGTTCATTATATTTAAAGTAATGCAGAAAAAATGTAACTTTTTTTTCTTTTTTAAAAGCTATGTATGACTGCTAAGATTGCGGATAAATTCACACATTACTCAGAATGTGAATGCCATCTTATGCAACAAACAAGATAAACATTAGGAAATACTTTTTTTAAAAAGACAATGTATACCTCCCTTTAAACAACTTATAGAGGAATTATTTTTCTCTTAATAACTACTGAATGTTAGAAAATGCAACATTCTTTATACTGCATCATTGTATAGATCTACTAGACTTTATACTATTCCAATGATAGGCATTTAGAAGACGATGAAGATAATGTTCCTGAGCATTAATTTATTAAGCTTGAATGAATGTGGAAATACCCAAAGATGTATAGTCCGTTCAAGATAAATATTTTCTAGTCCTCTAGTTTTCCCAGTGTGGCCAACAAGCTTTTCCCAACAATAGATCAACTGTCAAATTTCTATGAAAATGGTTAGAGACGCTTTTGAGATCTGTGTCCAACCAGGTTTTTAAGCCTATCCATTATTTTCCATGAAGGTTCGAGTTATATATATAGGGATTGCAAAAAAGAAGGAGGACATAGATTAGCTAAATATTGCATCTCTCTATTGCTTTAGAGTGGCAAATTTGCATAATGAGTAACTAGAGAGGATGACTGGCAAATGAATCTAATTTTTTTTTACAATTATCCTCTGTACTGTAGCAAATGATGGGCGAGGTGTGTTCAAGCAAACTACCAAGCAAGCCTCTTTGACAATGCAGACCACAGAGAGACTTTTCAGCTTTTGCTTATGATATTTATATTTTGATACTTCTCTTGTCCAACATTGCCAGCATGAGTCTGTCTATCATTTACTTTATTGTATGTAGCATGAAATCGGAATTCAGTGACTGATTTTTTTGCTTTGATTTTGTTTATTTTAGGTGAGATTTTTTATGCTAAACCGTCACTTACCCCAGCGTAGCCAAGGGGGTTTTGAGTTTAAAACCCCTACCAGGGTATTTTGCAGTTAAATCCCTCTCTTTATAAAACAAAAAAAAATGCAAATGACTATCGCTGAATTTCAAGAGCAAAGCTAAGGAAGATTTTGATTTTAAAATCCCTCCGAAATTTAAGATAAAAAAACCTCTTCAATATAAAAAAGCAAATAATGCACTCAAAATGCTATGAGCATAGCCAAAGGGGTTTTAAGTTTAAACTCCTCTTCAGCTGGGTTTGAAGCTAAAAAATACCTCTTTGATATAAAAAAATGTAAATTACACACCAAAATTCTTTGAGTCTTTTTATAGCCAAGCCAAAGTTTAAACCCCCCTCCTCCAGATGGCTTTTTTTTAAAGTTTAAAACCCCTCCAGATGGTTTTGAGTTTAAAATCCCCCTACAGAGAGTTTTGAGGTTGAAAACCCCCTCTTCAATATTATTCTTAAGCAAACTACACTCACCAAATTCTATGAGCGTAGCTAAATGGGGTTTTGAATTTGTTAAAAAAAAACTCAAGATATTTTTTAGTTTAACCCCCCCCCCCCCCTCCCCCCAACCAAAAAAATATTTTGACAAAAAAACTTCCCTTTTCAATATAAAATCTAAAGCAAAATACAGTCACCTAATTCCAAGAGCGTAGCCAGGAGAGGTTACTAATTTCTACCAGTGGCTGGGCTCCACTAATAAAGTGAAGTGAATAGTCTGCCAAAATTGAAAAAAACTAAATGTGGCTCAACAAAGATGGCTAAGATGGATTTTAGGAGTCAGTTATAGAGATTAGGTCTCAATCAAGGAAATCCTATGCCGTACTGGGATTTGACTCCTTAGTAAGGTTGTGACAGCGTGTCGCATGAGGTTTGTGGGGCATGTTCTCAGACAAAATGAATTACACATACCCAGAGTTGAAAAAAAAACAGTAGGTCTTGGTAGTTTGTTTTCAAATGTAACAACTGATATTTTGATAGGTTTATCTAATACAACCTAAAAGTGAGTGTATCTTCTATGATGCACTTTGTGGACTAAAAACCCGTCCATATTGTTTTATTTATTCTTCTCTAATTTAAATGCGAGTATTAACACACACACAAATCATAAAGCTTAAATATTAAGAAAAATGATTTCCAAGCTTCTCAATTCTTTTATTTTTATTGCAGGTCTTTCAAAATAATTTATTTTGCTATCCTATATTACCAACTCTGGAACTATTCACTAGCCCCATATTAAGTCAATCTGATGTTTCTCACGACCATTTAAAGAGAGAGATTCAAAACTTTGAAGATAGCAATCCTGATGGCATACCAGAGAATGGGTACTTTCCAGTAAGATACTTGCCTTATAAAGATGTTATTATTTATTGCTGTCCTGACTGGGGTCCCAATGCAGATGAGGTACATAATTTTGATTTCACTTATGATTTATTAAGTAAAAAAGTTAGATTATTTTTATTTAGGATTTATAGATTTTACAAAATTGTTAATAAATGTATATTTTTATACAAAAATATATAGTTTAATAAGTTTAATATTTTTTAAATAAGTAGTAGTTACAAACAAAGTAGTGAAGGTGGTTCTTGTGTGTGTGTCAGACAAAAAGAATTGTGTTTCTGAATGACTAATTTATTTAGTGCTATATTGTTTTTAAAAATGGGTTATGCATTTTAAATGTTAAAATTGTGATAAAGATTTGACAAGTGATTATTGTTTTCTATATGGTACAATCTGCATAAAAGATAAGATAATATGAAAGACCAACTGGCCTTGTTTTATAAATGGTTTATATCAGGGGTGGTTAACCTAAGGCGGCAGAAGTAGCGCATTGCACAATTAAAACTGGCGCATTTCACCCACAAAAAAAATCAAGAAAAAGCATGCCTATTCGCAAAAAAATAATAATAATCCATTTTTATAGAACGTTTCTACTTTCTATGGAACTTAATTTACTAGATATATGACGCCAAATTGACTGAAATGTTTATAAAACTAATCAGACCAAAAAACAAAGAACATGTTGGTTTAATGTAATTGTTAGCTTTAGATTTTTTCTGTGTGAATATTTATGCTCTTTTTTTTAGTTAGCCTTGGACATTTTTTGTTACCTATTTAAGCTTTTCCTTATTGGAAAAACAATCATGACAATTTCAACATTTTTAAAGACCTTATTGCCCTTAAATTCTAAGTAAAAACCAGATGGTCAGACATATTTGAGGAAGCAAAGTCATGTCTAGGAAATCATCCATTAAATAAGGTTAACTAAAGTAAACTAAGCCGTCAATGACTGGTAGAATTACTGGAACTGTAATATTGCTTATGCATGCCAGATACTGATGTGAGCAAGAATTTTCATTCATAAAAATGATCAAAAACAAACTGAGGTCACAAAAACCAACTCTTCGCATTACAGATTTGGTGAAAGCAAAGCATATAAAAATCTGCTAATATATATACATTGCCTGTATGTTTATTTATTTTTAAAAATTTTAAACTGCTATAAGTGTTCACAAATTATAATTAGTCTATAGGTCATATGGAGGCGCTGTGGCTGAGTGGTAAAGCGCTTGGCATCTGAACCGGGGTTTCAGGTTCAAATCCTGGTGAAGACTGAGATTTTTAATTTCGGGATCTTTGGGCGCCTCTAAAGCTCTAAATGGGTACCTGACATTAGTTGGGAAAAGTAAAGGTGGTTGGTCATTGTTCTGGCCACATGACACCTTCATTAATGGTAGGCTACAGAAACAGATGACCTTTACATAATCTAGCTGCCCTATAGACCACTTTTTTTTCTTATTGGGCATACTGAATTAATAAATAAATAATTATAAAATAAAAATAAAAATGTTAAAGACAGACTTAATATTTTAAGTTGTTAATTCTTCTTAAATCCCCTACTTTGCTATACAATTGTGTATAACGAACCAAATATGTACAAATAACCATACTTTAAAAGTCTAAAACTTGTAAAATTTTAACTGGCACATCTGAAGTAGAAGTGAAGAAAATTGGGGCATGGAACCAAAAGGTTGGCTACCCCTGGTTTATATGATTGTCCATACAATAAGCATATACAATTTTTTTAAACAAAATATTATGTTTTGGGAAATTCAAAAGTAACTGTTGAATCTATGTCATTTACCCCTTTTCTTGCATTTACAGGCTATTTATAGGTCACTGAAAGTATGCTTGTATGAAGCTACCAACAAAGCAGCTGTTTACATTGTGCCTCCTGGCATGGAAAGAACATCAAAGTATCCTGCTAAATACCTGGCACAAGCAATGTTCAAAGCATTAGACAAACTTTACAACAAAATTTCTAAACGCCTAAAAATAGTTTTTGTGGTTGATAAGAAGGAGTATGAAAAGGTCAGAAGTCATTTAAATATATTATTCATCTTAAAATAAACAGAAAAACATTATGTAGTGAAAACTAATTACTATTTTTACTAAAATAGTTTTGTTTTTTATATTTGCTCAATCTAAAGATAGCTCATTCAAAAGCATATTTTCCCCCTTCAAATATTTAACAAATAAATTACTCTATAGAAATTTTAGTGATGAATCACTAAGTAAGCAATAATTGTGACTCTAAGTGAAAGAAGAATCTGTTCAATTAGGTGGTAGCTAGGGGTGCACCGGATAGTCGCTCCAGCTTCGGCCGAATATTCTGCAATTTATCACTATTTTTCACTAAAACTACAACCTAGTACCTATATTTCTATTAATATTGGGTAGGTGCCTCCGTGCTAAATCTTTTCCAGATACGTCAAACACTTAAATAATGAAACAACGCAGGTGAAACGTCAACAATATAAGGGTAGTCGACACTGATAAACGATGTCGAACAAGAAGTTTAATACTTAATGTAGGGAACAGTCAAATGTCGTCAAACTAAATCTCTATGTCAATAAAAACCTGCCAATATCCATAAAGTGGACATGATTCAATAATGTCAGTTCTGAAATACATTAATGTTTATGTTTCTTATAAAAGAATATACTTTTAAAACTATGATTATGCACCATCTTTTAGTACAAAGACAAGGCGTGTTCATCTAAATAGAAATAAAACTTAACATTTTAAATTCACATTGCATACATAGCAGTGATGGCTGGCACATTTAAAAATTTTGTCTTGACCTTTGAATCTGCTAGTTAACGTGTAATATTCCTTAACTATGTCATACTGACAATACATATGTCTAGAGGTGCGGGTATATCAGAGGTATAGATGAACAACCCTCACCTTCTTTTGTTTGCTTCGTCCATAACATTGAGTTCATTGATAGACAGGGGACTACATTATGCCAGATGTCAACATGTTGACACTGTCTAGAGATCATCACACCTTATGAGGGAACTGAGTTTGTTTACATTGAGAAGAATTTTATTAGAGGGTGGGGGCTGGACATCAAGCCACACCTCTACGCAGGTAACAAGGGTAGAGATGAACAACTTCCACCCCCTTTTATTTGTTTAACCCATCACATTGAGTTTTTTGATAGACAGGTGACCACCAAGTCAAATACGATGGACGTAGGTACTCTCTAGAGGTCACGCAAGAGAACTGAATTAGTTTACTTTGTAGCTAATCTTAATTAGAGGCTGAATTTCAAGCCACATCTCTACAGGGGTAACCGAACAATGAGTTTGCTTATTTGGAGAAAAATCTCAATCACATGGCTAAACCAAAGGCCACACCTCTTCACAAATGTCTAGTTTGCTTACTTGGATATAAATCTCTTTTACTAACATGTTAACTTGAATATTACTCCCGCCTTAAGTGTGTGGAAACATAAACTCAAAATCACTTAAGTGGGCCCCCTCAGGCAGGTAAAAAGGCAGGTTTCAATATTTTCAGAAAGAATATCAGAAACTATGAACTATAAACCATCCTAAACTACAAACCTAAAGAAGAGACATGCTTTTGTATTGTTAGTTCGACTAATGACTTGACACCTCAGGATATGGAGATTTATCAATGGTTTTATTACTTTATTAATATTCATATATATTCAATGATCTGCTGACAGATAAAAAGATATATAGTTAAATCCTAGATGTTACTTTCAAAGACCCAATCACGAATGAAGAGATTTGAAGCAGGATTAATACAGCAATTGGACTCAACAATAACCTGCTAACCATTTGTCAAAAAAAAACATAAACTCACACTCTATGGCCACATCACAAGGTCCGCAGGGCTCGCAAAGACCTTTCTTCAGGGAACAGTACCAGGAAGAAGTACTAGAAGAAGAAGACAGAGAAAGCAATAAGAAGACAGTGAATGAGACTCTATCAAAGGCAAAGGACATGGAGAAAGATGGTAGATAGTGGTGCCTCATTGGTCCAACAGACTAAGGGATAGGTGACGGTGAAGCTTAATGTGAACCTGGCCTAACTGATGTTATTGAATGATTATCTAATAAATCTAATTGTTTTTTAAAGGGGGAATCTGTAGATCAAAGTCTAAGCAAAGAAAACTTTTCCCTTTTTTTTTTTAGTTTAGTGTCTCGATTGTGATCGACACATTTGCTGTTCACGTGTATTATATAAAACACTACTTATTAATTTTTGATTTAAATTATATTCCACTTGTATGCATGCTAAAAAGATTTTTTCTCTTTGAAAATAAAAGTAAATATTTTGGGATACGCAGTTTGTAGGACCAAGATTACTTAACTTAGTAATACACTTTTGAAAAAAAAGAATATTGACAAAAAATCTAAAACCGTTTGCATAAATTTATTAAAAATATGGCAAATAGGCATCTCCCTTCTAAATAGTCTTCAGTGTTTGTTACTTTTAATAGTGAATAGTTGTAAAAATTGAGTATTTTTATGAAACAACTGCTTCCATAGTTGATTTTAAAAATTTTTTATTTTCACTTTCATAAAAGTAGCCATTGCATCAGAACTTCGAATGGTCTAAAATATCATGATGTTGAATTTATTTTCAGTATCTTTTCTAGTTTACGAGATCTGAACTGGACGTACAGACGAACAGACAGACCACACAAAACTAATATCATCTATTCCCCTTTCGGGTCGCAAAAAATGTTAACTACTGAGCATTAACTTGTTTGAGTGGCATCGGTTACTCTATATTTATAAAAAAAAAAGTTTATCCACCATTATGTCCTAAAGAAATTTTTTTCTCTTGCTTCATTCTGCCCTATGATGTCATTAGTTATAGAGAAAATGTAAGGAAAACTATACTTCAAATTCGCATGTGGCAGACAGCTCTTCCTGCTTGGACTTGGTTAAAAAAAAAATTTATTCTGGAATTAATCAGTCAACATTAAGCCTTGTTGCTAATAGAAACCCTGTATACCATTATCTTTAATATTACCTTTGTGACTTAAATACATCAATTTTACTTTTTATTGCCAGATAAACAGTATAAACATGTTTGAAAGTATTATAAATGTTTTATGTAAATTGCTCGTCTCAACATTTTAATTTATATTTTTATATTTTCCTGTACATTTCATATATCTTTTTAATACCTTCATTTATCTTGTATTTCTTATGTAGAAAATTATTGTCAGTTTACATTTAAATTAAAGGTAACTTATTAATCAGAGGCACGGTGACTGAGCGGTAAAGCCCCTGGCTTCCACATTCAGGGTCTCCGTCTAATCCTGTTGAAGAGTGGGATTTTTAATTTCGGGATGTTTGGGCACCTCTGAGTCCACCCAACTCTAATCGGTACATGACATTAGTTGGGGAAAAGTAAAGGGGGTTGGTCATTGTGCTGGCCACATATGACACCCTTGTTAATTTTGGGCCACAGAAACAGATGACATTTACATCATCTGCCCCATAGATCGCAAGGTCGGAAATGGGTACTTTACTTTACTTGTTAATCACTTGAGCTGACTAAAATGCCCATTCAGAATTGCCATGGATTTGGCAGTTTCTATTGATCTTTTAATATATAATAAACTCACTTTTGTCTTCTGTCTTTTACAAATTTTGTACACATTCTTTTTCCACTTTCCTATCTCAGAGCAAAATGTGCACAATCGTTCATTGTCTTTAGGAATACATGAATCAATAAAAAATTGACCAATTATCTGATCAATTAGTCATAAGTGGAGATAAGTGTTGTTAGAATATTAGTTCTTTGCCTAAGAATTCAAAACTAACTATAGATAACTCAAAAACCTTCTATTTTTGGAAGCACAAGCCTAGCTCAGTGGCCAGTGGTTGGGCCTTTGTCAAAGAGGCTTGAGGCCTCAAATTATATTTGCTTTTGAAAAGCCAGCATGGAAACCATCTCGCAGATAACCCTACTCCTTTCCACCTACTGGTCCATTCAACTGATTGGACCATAGTCAGTGAGCAAGCTGTAAGCATTCTTCTTCTTCTTCTTCTAGCCAGCTTTATTGCTGCTGAGCTGTGAGCTCTTTTGCAGACTGTGCCAAGGAAAAAAAGTGTGCTGCTTTCTTCAGTTGTTCAGCACTGCCGTACAGGGTGCTGGTTATGTTGGGCTGTAGTGGAAGTAGGGTCTGCCTAAGGTGGATTAGGGAGGGGGATTCAAAGAGGATATGGTTTACGGTTTCAAAGGGGTGGGTGCAGTGTCTGCAAAGGGGTAGTTGTGTGGAGTTTATTTTGTTCAGGTGGTAATTTAATAGTGGTGTGTGTCCTGTTCTTAGTTGGAAGATTGTAGATTGTTCTTTGCGGGGGAGGAAGTTAATACTGTCCAGTTTGTTAGGCGTAGTCATTTCTCTGTACATGGCTCTGCCTGTGTTTCCTGATGCCCATTGGTTGAGCCTCCTCTTTGTGATTGTTGACTAACATTGACCTTAGGGTGAGGTAGTTAACAGGTCTATCTGGTTGTTCCATAGATGAACCTGCCTTTGATAGCTTATCTGCCTTTTCATTTCCCATGATGCCAATGTGTCCAGGGATCCACTGTAGTGTGATATTGATATTTAATTTTGATATCATCTGATGGATTATCACAATGAGTGTTGTCAACTCTGTTGAGGTGCTGCTGTTAAGTGCTTGCAGAGTAGATTGGGAGTCTGTAAAGACAACAATATCTGATGGTGGTTGCACTCCTTCATATAATTTGTTTTCCACTGTCTGTAGTGCTATGGTAATTGCCTCAATTTCGGCTTGGAAGTTTGAGCAGTAATCGCCACAGGGTGCGCTTATCTCAAAGTGTTTATTTTTAGGGAAGACCAGGAAGGCACCAAGACCAGCATTGATGGTAGCTTTGAAAGCCGATCCGTCTGTATAAATATGGATAGCTGTTTTTTGATAGTTTTCAATTGTTTTAAGTGTGCCTACTTTGAGCTCCAGTGGATTTGATTAAGGTGTTATTTAGTAAATGTGTTTTGATGGTTGGTTGTTTGTAGTTTAGTTCGAGTGTAATGTTTGAAAGCTGTAAGCATGAAATTGCGCTAATTAAAACAATTAGTAAAAATAATTTCAATCTTAATTAATTAATTGGGGAAATGACCAGAGGATGCAATGACCAGAGGATGAAGTGAGTGGGGATAAAATGACCGAGAACCAAGTAGCCTAGATTACTGACTTTTATGTTAGTTAAAAGGTATTAAGTCTGTAATAAAAAAGAAATTGAAAAACTAATAAACATGATTTAACAAATCTTGTATTTTTCTTACTGCTTGAGAAAGAAAAAGATGAAAGCAGCCTAAAAGATAAATTGTATGGAATTCCTTCACTATTTCCAGCTACAATAGGATCAGAGTCATTCCAAATTTATTTTTGGTGCATTTTAAGTGTTTTGTTAAAATGGGAAGGTAACATAGTAAAAAATAAGAGATATAAATGGGAATGATAAACGATACATTTTGAGTAAGTTATAATTAGAGTTTGAATGAAAATTAAAGTGGCTCAGTAGGGTAAAGTTAATAAAGGTGAGGCATAAAGGGCTGAATAATAATTAAATCTTGAGTTCCTCAAATACATGCCCGAATACCTCTGATTTAAATTTGTTTACATGCTTGCATTACTTGTGACACCAACATAGTACAATCTGAATATTTTGAAGAAATTAAAAACTAAAATGTCTTTATTATATAATTACATGTTCAGGCATTTAATGATGAATTGAAAAAACGTACACCTTCAACTGCTAAAAGTTACACCCAACGCTTGAGTAGTAGTTTTCAATCAAGTAAGCTTAATTTTATTTTTTAGCCTTTCATCATTTAATTAATAATATTTAAGTAGTTAATAAATATATTACAATTTCGCAAGTCTCATGTTTTCATAACAAAAAAGTTCAAAGTAATTGAATAGTTATAGTGTGATTTTTTGTAAGATAGTTGGCATTAACAATTGTAAATTTAAAAGAGTATAAAAAGGTCAAACTAATTTTGATTTATTTATAATATAGACAATAAATTAAGCATTTTTTTCTACTTTCAGTTCGGAAATATTTTGGTCACGACAAAAAAACAGGTAATTTAGCAATAATTAATTTTAATAATACATTAAAATACATCAGCATTTTTTAGCAGTTCCCCATAGAGAAAAGTCATTATTGTTTTGTGATTATCTGTTTTTAAAACTCTCAAGAAACCAAAAGCACTTTTGAAAATCTAATTTCATCATTGCTTTTATCATGCTCAAAATAATTATACCCTTTTTTTAGTATGCATATTTTCATATAAACCAGGGGTGGGCAACCTTTTTCTATGGAGAGATGCATTACATTTTTTTGAATGGTTGAGGGGGGGCATATATACATAATATATACTTACAACATAGAAAAAAGCTAACTAACTGCGTATACTGACTTTAAATTCACATTTATACTGTATTATATGTTTACATTTAATTTTTTACACTCCCCATTTAGGAATTACAACAATAGTTAGTAATTTCTGAAACTAACTTTACAAATATATTTTGTAGTTGTCATTTTACATCACAACATTGCACCACAAATGTACAGTTGTACGTAATGGGAAGTATTTAAAACTTGTGCATAAAGTTTAATAACTGTGGAACTAGCAGCTTGCTAGTTGTTATTCTTGTGACTGCTGTCAAATTACAGTCAGTCAGCATCGACCTGTTCTTACGCTTATTTATGTTCAAACAAAACAAAATGCATGTTCACGGTGAATGTGTACCCAAATGTGAAATTTTAGCAGCAAATTTTTTAAAGTGTGGAAATACAGCTTCGGCACCCATAAAACTCCCCCAAAAGAAATTACTGGAACTTCTCTTTCAGGTCATAATTTGCTTTGAGGTATGTCCTCTCGAGGTGAATAAGCTAAATGATGAGCTGAGAGCATTGAAAACTTGAAAGCTCTTGATGTCTTAAATTAAAAATTTGCTTTCAAATTCCACAATCAAGGAATCAAATAAATATTGTATTTTTTTTTTTACCATTTCACCATTCAGCAAAGATAATGATAAAAGCTGTTTTCACTTGCTTGCCTGGAGAAATGGGATAGCCTTGTTTGAAAAGATTTAACATACTTTACATATGCAAACAATGCATTGCAATTTTTCCGATGAAAAACATGAAGTCTGTCTTCCACTTTCATTAGAAATATTAGTTACAAAGTCAGAGTCAATGTTCTTCAGTTTGAATATAGCAATTTCTTCCTTGAGATGCCACATTCTTCTCTATACCTTATCCATAGTAACTAATCCATCAAATACTATTTTGCTTAAGATCCCTGAGATATTGGATCAATAATGTTTGATATTCAATGTATTTTGGCGCAAACTTTCCAGTTTAGAGTTTATGGTTGGGATATCTTACTTTATTTATAAAAAAACAACTTGTCAATATTGGGCTCCATCCGTAGTTACACTTGCCATCTTGTTCCAAGCCAACCCAACACTTTCCAATTCTGACCTTAGTTTGTGTCTTTGAATGTTTTGAAATATTAACCAATAAGATATGTTTCTTTAGCCTCTTTATCATAGGCCTAATTGATAAGAATCAGAAGTTTCAATAATATGTATATGCATATTTAAAATTACTTTATTTTTAGTATATTTGCATTTTTTATATGTATAAGCTGTGAGCACACCTGATTTCTGTAGATGTCCACGGGCCGCATAAAACACTCTGGTGGGCTGCATGCATATATATATATATATATCTTTCTCTCGCCATGTGTGTATTTTTTACACATGTCAATATCTGGTACCATTAAAATAGTTGCATGTTTTTTCTGTAACTTTGATTTGATTTTACCCCTTCGTATTGCCCTTCGTTTACTAACCATGGCCGCCACTTCACATTTACTTCGTGAAGTCAACGGGTCTTTCAATGTAGTCGAAATTCCTGCATCGGGAAACTGTTTATTTCTATCAGTCGCATATTTCTGGAAAAATGTCATCAACTCAACTGTTGCTCTCGAACTTCGCAAGGTGGCTGTAAAGTTTGTTTGCGAACATTGGGATAACTGTGTCCGTTGTTCTTACGGAAGCACAGACATACACTCTGTTCGACAATACGCTGCCTACATGAATGCTTTCAGTGTTTATCGTGGCAAGAGGTCGTTTTGTGATTTTCAAGATCCTTCGGAGGCAGCGCAAGTGGAATAAATTAAGTTTTCTCTTTTGCTTTGCATAAGTGGTCCACGCACACTGCCATAAAGTAGCATGCTTAGAACGCATGCCTTTTGGACCTCATTTTTGGTTGCTCTATTCAGCTTCTGGTTTTCTCAAATTCTTGGTCTGAGTCTAGCAAAGGTCGATGAAGCCTTCCCTATGCATTTTTTTAATCTCCTCTCTAGGCCATCTTAAATTGTGGATCCAAGGTAGCAGAATGAATTTAAGACATCCAGCTTGCTATCCTCAATGAGGATGCAGGGTGTTGCTGTAGCAGGTGGTCCCATAACATTTTTTTCCTTCGTGCTAATGGTTCGGCCATACTCTTTACATGCCTGAGAGAAGTGCATTGAAGCAGAGACTGAACTTGTTGTTCAATAGAGTTCGTAGTAGTGTTCGACCCATCTGTGCATTTGTTTGCTCTTGTCTGTGATAGTTTTCCCAGCGGTTAAGAGGAGCTGAATTTTAAGGGGGGGGGGGGGGGGGGGGGGGGGTTAAAGCCTTTTTGATTCAATAAATGTAAAAGTTGTTTATGGTGCTTCAAAAGGATACATTTCTGTTATGATGTAACAGTCAGTTTGTGTTTTGCTTGGTGTTATCTTGCTTTCAACATTTACATAAACCAGGATTGGCCAGTCTTTTGCTTTAATACGCCAATTTTTTAAAATTTCTTATTCAGATGCCCAGAGAAACGTATACCCCCTTTTAGTCCTTAATTTTATTTTATTATTTCTAAATGAACTACCGGTACTCATAATATTTAAACACTGTTAGCAGTTAGTTTTTTTTTAATTTGAAAATATCTCATATTGGCAAGATAACATCATTAGACTTGACTTTAATTTCTTTCCCCAAATGTGTAATATCAGGAGTTAGATTCGTGTGTGAATGCCACAGCCTATTCTTCAAAATTGGAATTGATTGTTACGACTTATTTTCATGAATAGAAATGCTTGCTTGCATCTGAGATGAACTCCTATTGAAAAATCAGTGCTGGCAGGACTCAATCCTCCCGTAGTGCTCTGGCAAGATAATGGGCCGTTCAAGCGTAATGCCTCGTAGCTACCATACAAGTCGAGTGACTGCTCAGACACGCCCCCCCCCCTTTAGCTCTCGGAGCTGGGGACACTCGTACAAGATATGCGACACTGCTTCGACGCTCTGTCCACGTTGCCGGCATCGGGAGTCATAGTTCGGGCGGAACCGGGCAAAGTATGCCCCAACAGAACAATGTTCCGTCCTACACTGTGCAATGGTTGCTTGTTCTGACCTCCTTAACCGCCACCATGGATCTTCGCGATCTGGGTGACGCATACGCTGCCAGACACTACGTGCTCTGTCGGATTCCTCCCAGGACTTTAACCACTTCTCATGAATGAGTGCTCGGATTTCTGCCGTTGCTTGTAAAAAACTTGCTTGGTGCTTCGAGGTGTGTGGCTGCCAAAGCTCCCTCTTGTGCAAGGGTGTCTGCCGTTTCATTGCCCCTCGCACTGCAATGTGAGGGCGCCCACTGCATAAAAACGACAGCTCTAAGGGAAAGTGGATAGGCTAAGAATGGAAGCTAACATAGCTCTCAGTGGGCTACCGCACGTACACTTGAGAGAGGATACATGACACTTAGTAGGGATGTAAAAAAAAAGGCTCGCTAAACCAGTCCGAAACCCCCATCAGCCCGTTTCCCAAAGGGGCCCATACGTGTGGTGATGGTCCCCCCACGGGTACGATGGGACAGCATAGGCATATGAACGGCCCCCACGTGGGGCTTGAGCTTCCGGCCACACATGAAAGGAGGAATTCATGCTGGGGTTCGGAAGAACGTGCAACATGCCAAGACGGGTGTGAATAAATGATCACTTAGTCGACGGGGGCCCACTGACAGAGAGATCGGTGAAGAGCCAATTTCTCATCCTGGCCACGAGATAAAAGCCTTTCTCGGGTTACATAGTTCAAAAAGGGGCGTGCTTGCCTCGAAGCATTTGGACATCTGAACCACTTTCTGTCCGGTCTGGATAGACTATAAGGGTTCCATACCCAGATCTACCGGGGTCCCTCAATACCGACCCAGAAAATGGCATCTGATGGGTAGGACTTTAATGTAGCTGATGCCAAATTTTTGGAGTATGGCAGGTGTTAATCGCCTCTTTGTGGCTCCCTCCTGCCCTATAAGGGACAGGTTAATTTTTGGGACTGGCATTCTCCTCCACGGAGGGCAAGTACATATCTTTCTAATGGGAATTCTATCAGTGGAGAGCCCAGCTGTTTTAGACAAATTGGTCGTAATATGTAGGAACGAACGCATTTTGAGACGGTTCCTCTCTCTCCACTGGTTTACTAATATTGTGGTAAGTAGCTTAGAGTCGCCCCTTTTATAGCGCTCATAAGCCGTAAGTACCGCCCTCTCCATCCATAGGTTTAATGGGGCCACGTTAATTAAGATTTCAGCAGCGTTTGTTGAGACCACACGCGCTTCTGCCTGACACAGGATAAGTCCGCGGGACAAATCTCTTAGCCGCTCCCAACATTGCTGCTGTTATTTCGCCGTAAGTAGTGTCAACGTCTTTCTCCTCCACCGCTAAGTTCATTAGGGCATTATCGACTGCTGCCTCGTATGCTGGCCAGTTCGCCTTGGTGTAACTCCACTTTCGTGGGACTTTTGGAGCTAGCTACACCCCTGGCCTCTAAGAGGGCAGTTGTGATTAATAAGGGCCTATGATCGCTCCCTATATCGTCCAGGACCTGAAATTGAGTATTGGATTCTAAATTTGCAGTTATAAGAGTAAGGTCAGGTCTGGATTGGCTGCCATTACCAGTATGGAATAATGTTGGGGGAGTATGTTTATTTTGTAAGCAAAAGAGATCTGTGCTATTGAGCAGATCATGTAATTTTTATGTCCTGACGAGTCAGTTACGTCATAGCCCCACTATGGAGACTTTGCGTTGAAATTGCCTGCGATGACATTTTGAGAATTGATATTTGTGCTGTCAATTTCTAGGCCGATTTCGTTCTTGGGGAGTATACAGATTAGTTACCGTCAATTTTCGCCCTTGTTTGTGAATCTCGAGGGTGATGGCCCGTGCATTCTTGGATAGGGGACTTGTTTGGTAACCAAGTTGTTGCGAACGTAGGTTATCAATCCCTGGCAGTCTGTGCTCTTGCATTTAAATGCTGTATAGCCGGTTATACTGACATTTCGCTTGCCATTGAGGGTCTCTTGTAGTACTACGTCAATTGACCTCTCCTGGAGGAGTTTAGAGAGCACTAACATCTTGGGGATTACTCCATAGATGTTTAATTGCAGAATCGAGAGGGACCTATTGTTAATGGGCTTAGTCCCTGGGGTGGTTGGATCCCACTAGTATCTGATTGGTTTTTTGAGAGCCGGGGGCTCTCGTCACTGTATCGCTTCCAGTCAGTTCGGCCTGGCGCGTATCAGCAACCTGGTTCGAATCGGACCTCCAAAGGAAGTACGAATGCAGTGTAGGCTGAGAAGAGGACTTTTAGTCCATTTGTCGAGACCCAATTCCCCTCATCGAAGTCGCGGGGCGACCAGTAGTGGACTCTTCGTGTCCAGGCCTGACGCCCACTACCCGGGCACGGAGCTTGTTCAGGTCTGCTTGTGCCCGCTTTTTTTCGCGTCTGTACTTGTCATAGATGTATAGTTAAGGCCGTTGGCGGCCATAATTACTGCTTTTATGCAGCAGTGTGCATGGCCTATACTCATGTCACCATGTAGGGCAAGGAAGAACCTGCCTCAGCAATCACCACCACAGTTTGGCAAAATAGTTTCCTGCAGGAAAAGAGTGGGGTGGCGCACATTTTTTTATATTCCCAGTATTGGAATTACCATTTATCGCGGCTTATTCCTCCACTAGTGCACCAGGGAACGGGTTAGTTAGAGCCTAGCTCATGGACGCCAACCAGACCGCCCGACACAGCCCGCGCCAGTCAGTTCAGTCTTTCCCCAAAGAGAGACCCGCGAATCAGTCAGGACCCAGAAGATCCCAGCCAACCCTCGAGTTGGTGTCCAGCGCTATCCGTTTTTCGGAGAACCCGTAAGTCTCTTACTCACCGTTGCCCCGGTGGTACTGGAACGCCGGGCTTGCTTGCATCTGTATGTTGATCGCAAGTGACAGGCATAACTTGAAACAAATTTTCTTACTTCTACTAAATGTTTACATGATTGCAAAATTTAAGCATGCATTGTGGCATTGGAATATTTTGTTCAGTAAGTGAAAATGGATTTATAAATGCAATCAAGTAGCTTTCTTATTCAGCTAAGTCATTAAATGATTATTAAATGCCTCTTGTAATACTTTGATTTTTTACATAGGTTCTTTAAATTTGGAAATTGACTGAAATCTTTTTTAATTTTAAAAGTTTTATTGTCACTTTTAATCCACTGATATCATTTACTAAGCTAAGAAACAATTTGTCCTTGCCCCACAGTTTTAAATTTAGGTTTCTGAGATGGCTTGTAACATCATCTAAAATAAATCAAATATAATTTTTTTATCACATAAACTGCTCTTTCCTCCTAAAGCTCATCTTTCTTTCTAGACAAATTATGTTTAATATTTTTCAGTTGCCAAAGTTTTCTTAGCACTTGTTATCTAGAAAACTCATGCACCTCGCATTGAGATCACCATATTACATATCTAACAGTTGACTATATTAGTTTTATTCTCTTCTGTTTAATCCTCTTGCGCTAATTTTATTCACACTGGTATCATAACATGCTTCAAATCCCACATTTTTTGTAACTGATTGTGTATAATGCAATGATATTTCAGAAGACAAAGACTGCTTTATTGATCGTTATTGAATATTTGTTGTGATTACAATTATAAACAACATTCAACAAAAGAGAACAGACACAACACAGTTTATTGAGTGACTTTGCCTAGATGTCCAGATCTTTTTAACATTCCCAAGAAAACTTTGTAGCTAGGTTACAGTTCTTGTAACTCAGTCATAAACATGTTTGATTAAAACAGATACTTTAGAGTTAATTAAAAAATAATTGCTGATTTTCTAGACGGGATGTCGCTTTCTCAAATATGTCTGACCTTCTGGTTTTTCCATGGACTGATTCAAGGCCATTAAATTCTCCAAATATGTTAACATTATCATCAATTACAAATGTTAGTACAATCGTCCAAGACTAATGTAAAGAAAGAGCATGCATGGACTGAGATAAAATCTAGTGAGTTAAATTCCTGGTGTATTTTTTTTTCTGAAAATCGCTTATTAATATTTTTTAAAGAACTGGCATGCAATTCTTAATTTTTTCTTGGGGACATAGTGCACCACTTATAATTGTGTGATGCACCACTTTTGGCCACCCCTCTGGCAAATATACAATTTAACTATGGTCATCATAAGGTTAAAAATGTTCTAAATGCATGGCCATTTAAAGTCTTCTGAAAGTGTGCTCACTTGTTTTTTTTTAAGATCAATTATGCATGATATGAAAATGTAACATATATACCATTTCAGTATGTTTAAAATTAGTATTTTATCTTATTCAATAGTCAGCATAAATTCTTTATTTTCTCCTACAATATGGGGTATGATAATTTTGATAGCAGTTTGTTTCATTTGAGGTCACTGCAATTTAGGCTTGAATATTGGTGTAACACAAAATGTGAGTGTGACAGGCAGGAGGAGCTACAGGTTTATGTGTGTGACAAACACTTATTATTCATTTTGTTTGTAATATGTTTCAGCTCTAAAATGTTTTGTAAAATTCTGAATTTTTCTTTCTTTCTAGAATTAAAAGGCCAAATGCAATTGATTGAAAAAACTCCAGTAGTTTTTGTGTCTCTATGTGCCTCAAAGATATCAAATGGGTCTCACAAATTTCAAGCCAAGCTTAATGAACTGTTGTCAAGAAATAAATTAGAAATTGAACTTATTGGTGATGAGATAAATTCTTTTGAGGTAATATTTTTTGGACTAACCTTCTGGTCAAATTTACTAGATTTAGTCCATTGCACAACCATTTGTCTACCTTATCCTTTGTGAATCCCTATATTTTCTAAAAGGTGTAGCTTTTGATTTTAGGCCACTCAATTGTGGTATTTGTTTTCCTTATTGCCACCCGGCAATGTTTGAGAAACACTGCCTTAATGTGTTTTATTTCAAGTTATTAATTTCCTTGTACTTAGGATTAATTATCTAATAGTAGGCCTAATTTAAGGAAAAAAATTTGAGTTGCTTCATTTTGATCTAGTGGTGCGTTGGATACATTTTTAGGCACATCCAAATCCGTGCATGTTTAGGTCAGTGCTTTTGGTACATGGTCGAGCTCAGTTGTCATACTTTTTTTTTTCTAGAAAAAATAAGGTGGTGGGGGCGGCATTTTAAAACTTTGCATGCAGGCGGACACAACCCACGCGGCGGCCCTGCGACCAGTGCTGGTTGCTGATTTTGTCTTCATTTGTTTGACTTTACCTGGATCAAGGTGAGATGTGTCACCCAAATCACCCCTAACCTTAACCCAGTTTCTCAAACTATATCTTTTAAGAGTATCTTAGCTTGATCGGATATTAAACTCATGTCAATACTTTTTTAAAAATGTTATTTGAAAAGAAATCGAAGAATGTCATCCAGTGCGCTTAGCAGGTTTCACATATAATTAATCATTATCATTCAATCATTACCATTCAGAAATCTGAAAAATTCATGAAATTAGCAAAAACCTTATTTAAAAAATTCTCTGAACAGTGTTAGAATTCATACTATACATACAATATTATAGTAGAGTGAAAAAAAAATTGTTATAAAAGCTACGTGCTTATTAAATTATCATCAAATTGTATCTCGCACCAAAACGTCCCTTGCATGAAAACGGCTTGCACCAAAACGTCTCGCACTAAAACGGCCACGCCTTAACGGCTGCGCCAAAACATCGTGTACCAAAATCTTGCATTTGTTTCGGAGCACCTCATGTTTTTTCTTTCTGGTGCCTCTTTTGTAACCAACATCCCCCCTACCATCTTGGCTCCCAGCGCCCCCCATTTTCATGAAATCGCCCTCTTTGAAGACCACTGCTATTATGTGTTAATTAAAACATCATATTTAAAATTAAATATTATTACAGAAACAAAAATATTCTTCACATTGAATACTCATTCAACTGTACACTACTCTGTACTATTTTTAGCAGCTCCCGAAAGGGGAAAAGATGCTATTAATTTTTTGTCCGTCTGTCTGTCCCATTTAGATAAACTAGAAAAGATAGTGAAAATCTGACATCATAATATTTTAGACCATGCAATGTTACTTTGTTCTTTTCTGAAAGCAAAAAATCTAATTTTTTAAATCACCCATACAAGCAATTTTTTCATAAACATACACTACTTTTACAACTACTCACTATTTAATAGTAACAAACACAGGAAGCTCTTTAATAGGGGAGATAGCTTTTTACCATATTTTAAACACATTTATACAAATCATTTTAGATTTTTTGTCAAAGACTATACTTCGACATAAAAAACTTTAATTAGAGAATGAGAGGGAAATTCTGTCAGTGTTAATGTTGTTGCCACTTGTACAGTTTGGCTGTGATGTATTTGAAATTAAACTTTAACTCTTACTTTGGAGCCTTGAGTTATGAAGTTCTTTATATTATTTTTAATTTTTTTTTTACAAAGAAATACATGTAAATGTATATAAGGAGATAGATGTGCTATTTCTTTAGCATAAAATACTGTAAAACGACTGAAACAGAAGATTGGACATACAAATTACAAAAAAACATGTAAATAGTCATAAACAAGGAACTCCAATGGTATTATCACATTAAGGCTCAGAAAAAGACCCAAAAACTACATAAGGAGATCTTCATTCTTGTCACCCTTGAGGATTTGGAACTGAGCGCAGTGCTTCCTGCTCTGTACTACCAATGTTGTTAACTTATTGACAATTCATTCCAGTATTATACCAAAGTTTATTGATTCTGTAATTATGTTTTGTAAGAAAATGCTACTACATCTTGTTCCTAGCTTCATGTTGTTATGCAATCCTTATATTTATATTTAATGCAACTAAGATAATGCCACTTTACATTACATATGTCAAATTAATAAGTTTCAGTTGGATTTTCTCTCATTAAAAAAAAGAGTATTATCAGTACGACTCTAAATAGACCCCTGTGTCTAAAAGTCAGTCACAGAGAAGTTGACGCGGCAGAGACTCCCTGGATTCTGACTCTACCAGACATGATTGCCACCTTGACAATGAGGAAGTGGTGTTCCAGGTCTCAAGGGAGGCAATCAAAAATTGTCAAAGAAGGGGAACAAAATTACTATGACATCAACCTTGTTCTCTCTTTAGGAACCCTTGCTGCAGTCTACTCTGCAAGCATGCCGGAAGTGCTGGAATATATGTCCTTGAAATGGTTTTTTTTCTTCATGAGAAAGTGTTTTACATATATTCAATCTATATTATTATCAGTATCCAATAGTATACATCATTTTATAGAAATTTAAAAAGAGAAGGAAAAAAAAAAGAGGCAAAGAAAAGAGGCCTAGGGCCAAAGGATTCCTCTGATGATAAAGCTAAAATTGAATAGCGCAAACGCTGAGGTTTTCTAAAAAAAAAAAAGAAAGAAAGAACTTGATAACACAGGGCTCTAAAGTAACAGTTAAAGTTTAATTTCAAATACATCACAGCCAAACTGTACAATTGGCAACCACATTAACATTGACTGTACAAAAACCTTGCATCTGTTCCGGATTGACTTCACAGACCGTGCTGGTTCTGACTTCGCCCCGTACTGGTCACATTGCGAGGTAACATGAAGGGACTTGACTCTGTGTCACACTTGCTCTTATATAGGATTTCTACAGGCTTTCTAGAACCAGATGGAATGTTGCTTGACCACTTTTGGTTGATTACATTTTCCGTGACATGCGTGCATAATATTTACAACACGGGTCTTTGTACTGTCACTCGTCACGGTTGACCACTCGTCTAGCGCTGGCCTAGGACGATTTGTGTTGTCTAAATCACACATAGCACTACCCCAATCTGTGTCACAACCAGGTTTATAGCAATATTATCAGGGTTTCTATAGATATAGAACACTTAACTAAAGGGGAAAAAAATTTTTTACGGAAATCTTTTTTTCTTGTGGATTTGAATAAGAGATTGACCCTTTACAAAACAATTATATATTCATTATAAGATATCAGTTAGGTTAGGTTCACATTTAACTTCACATTCACTTTTACCTATCCTTTGGTCTGCTGGACTGCTGGTGCACCACACAAGATCTGTCAACCTTCTTTCTCCATTCTTCTCTGTCATTTGCCTTTGATAGAATTTTATTCTTATTTTCTTTCTGAAAATATTGAAACCTGCCTTTTTACCTGCCTGTGTGGACCACTTCGGGGGCCGATTTTGAGTTTGTGTTTCCACACAAACTGTCTGTAACCTTGTTAACCTTTACTTTTTTGAAGTTCTCCTTTCAAAATTAATAAGTTCATTCTTTAATGTTGTATTCATTATTCCTAATTGCATTAATAATATTATTCTTAATATTTTCTGCCATCCTTTTATCATTTTCAAATTGTTAAATTTTTACAGGAACTGATTAGTAAAGAGTATTTTCATCCTGTTATTTGGAATATAATAAGCACAGAAAAACATGACAAACTTCAAGTAGTAAAACTTCATGTACAAGGACTTTACATGAATTGGGTAATGGAATTTGAGAAACAAATTGAAAGCCATTCAAGAAAAACTAGCCATGTTGGCTCATCAGTTGACTTGAGTTCCAGACCTGATCAGAAAAAAAAACTAAATCAGGAAACAAACAAAGATAAAAAGTCTAAAAGCCAATCATTTAAAGATAAAAAGTCAAAACCTAAAGATGACTATCCTTCTTTAGAACCAAAAGAAGCTTGCAAGAACAATCAAAAGAAAGAACAAACTAAAAAGAAAAGCACTAAAAAAACTAAAAATCCCCAAATGAAAGCTAAATTTACATGGAAGTATGAAAATGAAAAAATGCATAGCTTTGATGAGTTTGAGAAGCCAATTGTTGATAAACTGGAAAAGTTCTTTGCAGTGGATACAACACCCCACAAGGTCTTAAAAGGTCAAATTTTCCATCAATATAAAAGTGTTGACTTTTTGAAAATGAAGCTCATTGAAAAAAAAGATGATGCTCCCACAACAATAATAAGATGTGAAGTTCTTAAAGGCAAGTAATTTTTTTAATCAATTTAGTACTAGGCCTACATCATCACTTTCAAATTCATATTAACTCAAAAAACAAATGTTTCTAAATTTACAATAGACATTACAAACAATTTTAATTGTTTTACATTGTGATCGTAATGTATATGACTTTAGAATAGTTTGTTATAAATAGTGGAATGTATGTTCAGACTCAAATATAGAAATGTATTGACAAGCCAATTCAATTTTTCTTCGCTTATTCTGTTTTACTATATTGTTTTAGTTCTATAAATTTGAGATGTTCCATCATAGAAATTATTATTTCCTATCCCAAATCTCCTGCTAGACATGATTTGAAATGGAAACCATCATGATGGCAGTTTAAAGCATAAACAATAGAAGGTTCTGTGTTAAAAAGTGACTGTGATTATATAAGTTTCTTAAGTTCTGTAAATAAACACCTTTCCTCGTTGAGTAGCCTGTTTGAGATTTACTCTATGTGTTTGTAGTTTTGGCAATTAACTGCTTTTATATATATATATATATATATATATATATATATATATACATATATATATACAGGGCCGGTCTTAAGCCACTGCAACCTATGTGGCCGCAGTGGGCCTAGCGCATTTATAGGCCCCGCGCTAATTATAATGATGCAAAAAAGTCGTGAAAATCTCCTGAAGTTATTAAAATCTCCTAAAAAACATTGTTATTTTGGGGTGTCATTCAATATGGAAAATACAAATCTTACACGTAAAAAAGGCTTTGTCAACTTTCACATTTAAATAAGGGTATTTAGACGCCATGACTAGTTGCTGTGATGCTGGAGCAAGACTAAGTAAAAAAAAAACAACAGGCATTGACAAAGTTAACCAGGAGATGCTTTAGTCTGAGACTTAAACGTTGGCATCAAGTTTTTCAAAGACTAGTTGCGACTGTACAATTTCTAGCGAAGCACAATTTAGCTTTCAGAGCATTGAAAGACTTGAAGAGCCAAGTAATGGGAATTTCCTGGTCTAGTAGAATTACTGGCAAAGTTTGATCCAGTAATGGGGGAACATCTTCCACGCGTTATCAATGCAGAGATTCATGATCTTTACCTGGGAAAGAAAATTCAAAACGAACTCATTCCTGTAGTAGCTGATGGTGTTGTGAATGCTATCCTTCGAGACATCAAGAATGCAAAGTATTTTTCAGTGATATTGGATTGTACTCCAGACAAAAGTCACAAAGAGCAGATGTCATTAACTATCTGGTATGTATCAGATAAGGGTTAATGTGAAAGAGCCTGTGGTTGCATATGAATGTTTTATTAAGTTTCTTCCTGTGGAAAGTACAACTGGACAGGACGCGATGTAATAGTGAATGAGCTGGAGAAGCTTGAATTAAATGTTGAAAATATTCATGGTCAAGGTTATGGTTATGGTGCAAACATGAAAGGCGGTCAATTCAAAAACGCTTTTAAATATTAACAGCAGAGCATTCATTACTTCATGTACCTGTCATAATTACAACCTGGTGCTAGCAGACATGATCAAAACTTGATGTGATGCGTTAACCTTTTTTGGAACTTTACAACACGTGTACACGATCTATTCAGCATCTACAAAGAGATGGTCACTATTCAGAAAGCATGTTTCCAATCTGTCTGTAAAATCTCTGTGAAACGAGGTGGGAGTGTAGAATAGATAATGTCAAAGCACTTCGTAATCAATTACCTGAAATTTGAGACGCACTCTATGAATTAGCTGAAGAGACTAATGATGCGATAATTAAAAGTGAAGCAGAAACACTGTATGAACATTGAAGCACTACAAAGTCTTAGTGCTCTTCCAAGTCAATTTTGTGAGTAAAGAACTGCAATGTGAAACAGTAGATTTGAGCACTGCAATGGACAATAATTTGATAATTTGATAACTTGGCTAAAGAAACTGAGAGTCGATGGGTTTGTTCAGATTCGAGTGACAGAAAAGGAGTTGGCTGAAAACATGAATGTTATGAAATCTTTCAAGCCAAACGTCAAAGGAAAAGGCAGTATGATAAATCAGTGGAAAACTTAACATCTGGAAATGCTGAAGATGACTACAGGATAAGTTGCTTCAACAGAATTGTGGACATTGCAATTCAATCCTTGCAGCCGAGATATAAACAGCTTAAATCAAATCACACTCTATTTGGATTTCTCGTCAGCTTCAAGAGCCTTCAGCTTGAGGACATTAGAAAGTTTGCAGGGATCATCGAGCAAGTATTGACGTCATCAACAGACCAGTCAGCAAATATATGTGGGCCAAAATTAGCAGATGAAATGGAATCTTTAAGGCAATATTCTACCAAATACCACCAAAATCCCAGTAGAAATTTTAGCTTATCTGTCCACTAATGAAAGGTACACTGCTTTCCCAAACTACTTTGTTGCACTCAGAATTTGTTTAACAATACCCGTAACTGTGGTATCTTGTGAAAGAAGCTTCTCGTGCATCAAACTAATCAAGAATTAAACAAATTGGCAATTCTAGCCAATTTAATGATATACTGTATGACTTTGCTACACGAAAGGCTCGTAATGTAAAGTTAATTTGATTGTGAGTTGTACTTAGTTAAGAATGAATAAAATGCAAAGACGAATGTTTTTTTCTTATAAAAACCTTTATTTTCACTTATTATTCTTATCCCCACCCATACTAGGCTCCGCGCAATCCTTTTCACATAGGGCCCCGCAATTGCTAGGACCGGCCCTGTATATATATATATATATATGTCAGGGTGGGATTTTAGATTAGCTAGGGTATGATATGATATTACGGTCCCGTATCCCCAGCCTGAACAGAGTAACACAAGAACCTAAAGATAATAGCATGTAAACTACAAACATTGCATAACAGTTATTCAACTGAACATTTAGTGAATAACAACAGTTGTCAACAGGAACAATATTTAATTAAACTTAATTGTAATTTTCAAACATATTTGCATGTACATCAATATCATTGAAGTTAGCATTTGATTACTAATTAGTCTAATATCACACCAACAGGTTTCCGTAACACACCTTCACGCTCACACTCCATCTCGGCGCCCAACAGAAGCTCAACTCCCTACACCTCAACACCGATAGTTACTACACAACTCCACGGGCAGAAAGACGACACACTTTCCCATAGCCCAAAGCCTAACACCCTGAAACGAAAAGAAAACCTAGATCTAGCGCTGCCGCTACAAGAAAGAACTTTTCAATAGCGACACCCGTACCGAAAGATCAGCGTACTTAATAAAACTATGTACTTACGTACCCTTACAAGGGGAACCAAAAAACCAGCTACCCAGCTCACAAAAGCAGCTCTCTCTCTCTTGCGGTAACTAAGGATGACGTAAACACAAACACACACCTAATATTCTTGACAACAAACCGCACTTAAAAGAACTACTTCCTATACCCTAAAACACCAATATTAAATGCAAAGAAAAACTACAAGCGCGCACGACAATATATATATATATATATATATATATATATATGTATGTACTTTTCCAGAGGCTACAACGGGCCACAAAAATAAATTAAATCTTAAATAATTGTCAAAGTGACGATGTAAACAAATTTCTGCTATTTTGTAAACATGGCCTAATGCCTTTTTTTTTTTTCAGAAAATAACAATATTCTTTTTCCTATTGATTGGCAAGTTACAAAAAATGAAGAATATATTTTGCACCAAGTTGATGATAAATTACCAGAGCTAAAAGAACCTTTGGAAGATCTCAAAAATGCTTTGATGCATAATTTTGAAATTATTAGTGTGAGTTGTTTAAAATTGTTTTCTAGGCTTGACTTGTTAATAAATACAATTACTTTAAGCATTGTCAAAATCAAGTTAATCGTAGTAGCTATTTTTTTTTTGCTTTTTTATTTTCAAGATGCAGTTAACTGTTAACATCATTACCATAAGACATCATTAATTTAAATAAAATATACTAAAAGTGAAAAGCAGTTGAAGAATTATTAAGGACATATAAAGGGACCTAAATAAAACAAAATTAAAAAAAAGAAAGATTATGAGAGAGATGTCAAACAAAACATGGCTATTTGTTAGATAGCTACAAGTGCAGGAGCCTTAGATGTCTATTATTGAGCACTCAGAACCATACAAAATTGCTGTGAGAAACATTGCTTTATTAGACGTACATATTTGTCATTAGGAGACAACAGAAACACTGCTTGACTTTGATTTCTTATAGACATTGATAAGTCAGAAGATGCTTTGCTGCCCAGATACTCGTAAGTGGTCTACAGTGGCCATTCACAGTGTTATGTGAAGTTAAGTAAGTTAATTGTGGAGCTGAGTAAGTTCAATGGGATGCTTCAGTTTTTTTCTGGGGTTAATATTTAGTCCAAACGAGGCAACAGCCTAAGCAAATTTATTGACACCAAATGAAATGGTGTGGGCAAGAAAGTCGCAATCATCTATAGAGATACACTGCAATAATAATCTGTGATTTTAGTATGGGTAGAGAAGGCTCAGTAAATTCTTAGAAATTACAAGTAAAGAAAAATAAAGGTAGTGTCAACTGTGAACGTTTGATGCATTCACTAAAGATAATTTTCTTAAAGTAAGACAAAAATAAAACACTTTTGCGCTAACAGTTAGAAATATGAAGAAACAGAAATATAAAGAAAGAGCTCTTTGCAGTAAGAGGTAGGATTAGGAGTGTTGCTATAATGGCCCCTTAGTTCGACGTCTTGTCCTATGGGAGGTTTAGGCTAGGATAAAATAATCTTCAATTCTCAAGGAATTTTAACTGCAACCTGGTTTAGTAATTGCACCAAATTATTAGACCAATCAACATCGGCATTGTTTAGATTTAGATGAATTACAGAAATGGGAGTCAAATTGGAGCATGTCTTTCCACCCAGAAGAATGTCAGTTATTAAGAGTAACAAAAAAAACTAAAACACATTAATTGCACTTATCTTATTCATGGAAAACCAGTAACGCAGACTAAAAATGCAAAATAACTAGGCGTTATAATAAATGAAAAACTGTCATGGAATCCCCATATTGATGAAACTATCAAAAAATCAAACAAAGCATTAGGGTTTATTAAAAGAAATTTCTATAAATCAAATAAAAACATAAAACTAAAATGTTATTTAACCTTGGTTAGGCCAATAATAGAATATGCATCCTCTGTTTGGGACCCCTCAACTCAAGAAAACATTAAGAAACTGTAACAGACACAAAATAGAGCAGTGAGATTCATAACAAACGAATATTCGCATTTGTCTACAGTATCACTAAAATCACCAAATTTAGAAAGCCTTCAGGATATAAAACACTGAACTATAATCTTCAAATACAAAATTTAATAAAATACTCAGAAAGACACAAAGAAAAAGGCACATTCCTCATCCCATATGCTAGGACAAATTTGTTCAAATGCTCCTTCTTCTCTAGCGCCATTAGAGCATGGAATTGGTTGCCTGAGCTATCCAGGAAAACCAGTGACTTGACAGAATTTAGGTCATTGGTTAATATACATGACTAGATGCATGACGCGTAGGACTTAATCATCTCCCTTTTTGAAGTAACGTCTGTATTATATAAGATAAGTTTACTTTTAGATTGAAAATTGTAAAATTTTAATAAAAATCCTATCTCATCATTGCCTTTATCATACATGAAAGTGGGATTATAAACATATAAACCTATATTTTTATGTATAAATATACCTATGTTTTATTTACTTCAATATAGATTGAGGAAGTACAGAACATTACTCTTTTTAGAAGATTCAAGACAAAATGTAAATTATTACCAGCTGCTGAAACTAAATTTTTATGGTACAGAGTGCAAGAAGAAAATGTTTTAAAGGTGTGTCAAGTTGGATTTCATAAAAGCTTTTCTTTTCCAATAGGTAGGTTTTTATTCTATTTCTATTCAATTTTTTTTATATCTGCATATCTTCATTTTCTTGCAATGAATTTTTTCCCTAATAACCATATTTTTTTGCTTAATATTTGTCATCTTTATAAATAGCAATAAAAGGTCTCTGATGCCCTTTTTTTGAAATCCTTTTTTTTTTTGCTACTTCCACTTCTCTAGTAAAAATAGTTGTTAATGCTTGTCCTTTCTGCTTTTACATTTGGTTAAGCTATAGTTAACAGAAATTTTCTGCAAAAGGTAGGTCACCTATACCTATCCCTTAGTCTGTTGGACTGTTGGGGAACCACAAGAACTGTCAACAAACTTTCTTCATTCCTCTCTGTCCTTTGCCTTGGATAGAATAGCATTCACTGACAGTCCTGTCCATTCTTTGATGCTGTCTTCCCATCGCATTCTTTGTCTTCCTCTTCTTCTTCTTGGCACTGTTCCCTGAAGGAAGGTCTTTGAGGACCTTGTGATGTGGCAATAGAGTCTGAGTTTATATCTTTTGACAATGGTTAGCAGGTCATTGTAGAGTCCAATTGCTGTAATAATCCTGTATCTTATCTCTTTATTTGTCTTTGTAAGTGACACTTAGGATCTTTCTGTAGCATCTTAGTTCCATTGATAGGATCCTCTTCTCGAGGTCAGTGTCCAAGATTCGCAAGCATGTAAGAATGTGGCCGTGACCAGGAAGCACAACTGTCTGATTTTAGTGTCGAGGAATATGCCTTTTTTGATCCAGATTATTTTGAGTTTCGCAATTGCTGATGTAAACTGTGCAATTATGGCCTGTAGTTCAAATTTGGTTCCTTCATCTGAAATAACAGCCCAAAGATAAAGCTATTGCCACTTGTCAGCTTTTCGCCACCAATGCTGATTCTCTTTTAAAGTCCTGTTGGCTATAAGTCAATTTGTGTTTTTGTTTTGCATTGATTTGCATACCATATGCTGCGAAAATTTTGTCTATGTGAATCACCAAGTCAGCTAATTCTTTTCTGTCCCTGCCAGACCATCTATGTCATCCAATTATTAGCAATTTTTCTTCCTCTGAGAACCTTTATAGCCCTTGAGTGCATCTTCCATAAACCTTTCAAGGAATATATCGATAAGAGTTGGTGAGAGTTTTAAACCAGTCTTCAATGTTGTTGAAGTACATTGAAATAGTGGTCTGCTTAGAGATTTATATTGTATTTTTCCATTGTTGCCCAGAGTGCCCCATGCCATATTCTGTTGAATCAATGAAGACATGGAAATGGTTCAGTTGGTATTGGTGGTATTTCTCGCAAAGTATCCTTAGGTTTCTGCATTGACATTGGCAGGAATTCATATATTTGGGAACAACATTAGCCAGCAACCTATATTTAGACACTGAGCTGACAAAAAGAATAGGAAAGGCTTCTGCAGCAAAGGCAAAACTCTCCAAGCGCATGTGTGAAAATACCAAATCAACTACGGCAACAAAAATTCTGGTCTACAATGCCTGCGTTCTGAGCACACTTTTTTTATGGCAATGAGAGCTGGGCAACTTACATGCATCAAGAACACAGATTAAATAGCTTCTACCTATGCTGCCTACGACTCATAACAGAGGGATCGTGTCACCAACCAGGAAGTTTTGAAACTGCCCAATATGCACAGCATCTATGCTCTCCTTCAACAGAGAAGACTACGCTGGCTCGGTCATGTCACTCACATGCCAGATGGAAAAATTCCTAAAGACATCCTATACATTGAGCTTGCAGAGGTAGTCAGATCCAAGGGCCGCCCAAGACTAACCTACAGAGATGTCTGCAAGCGAGACATGAGAGCCACGGGCATCGACCAAAGTATGTGGGAGGAGATAGCCCAAGACCGGACAGCATGGAGACAGACTGTACGTGCTGGTATGAATTTCGCCGAATGCAAAAGAAACGAAGCTGCGTCAGCCAAGAGAAAGAAAAAGAAAGCTGCCCTGTCAGCTAGCCCTAGCACAGATGCATATGCATGCACAAACTGTGGCAAAGTCTGCTGCTCCAGAATTGGCTTGATCAGTCACTCCAGATTCTGCCCCATCTCAAGACATAACCAAAGCCAGTGACTCATCTGGGTGCATCCATTGTCTTCCGAGACAGAAACAGCCATATATCCTTAGGTTTAGGATGTGTTCTGTTGTGCTGCAACCTTGTTTAAAGCCAGCTTGTTCTTCTAATACAATGATGTCAGCTATTGGTTTTAGCCGGCTTAGTATAATTTTTAACAGGTCTTTGCTGGCCTGGCTTATGAGTCTGATAGTCCAGTAGTTTTGGCAGAGTTTTTAATTGCCTTTCTTTGGAAGAGTGATGATGATTGATTGAGTCCAGGATTTGGGCCATTTTCCTGATAGCCAGATCTTGCTGCTAATCTTTAAAAGTGCACTCATCATAGTTTCTCCTCCAGCCTTTAGAAGTTCACCACTAAATACACTTTTTAGGAGTGGATCTCTTGCTAGCTGAGCACTTCTATGCCTTGCAACAGGAGACTTGCTTAACCATGGTGTCATTGTCAAGTAGCAAATTTCCTCAATAAGACACCAGGAATTTTACCACCTTGTAAATTAAAAGTTATTGATTAACATTAGCAAAAAATATTTTAAAATAGTACAATGACTAAAAAAATGCATTTGTTGAAAAGTTGTTTTGTATTTTCAACAGATTTTTCAGATGTTGGAGATGGGATTGCCTTTACGTCTGATGTTAAAAGCTACTTAAAAGCTGGTGATTCACAGTGTGAAGCTGATACTTACTTCATATATTCTGAAGTTCTCATAGGTAATGAGTGCATCATAAATTCTGAAGTTGTAACTGGTAATGCATCACAGGAAACTGGAAAAAAATTGATACGATCACCACCAGTTGATAAAAAAACTCATCAGTTATTTCATTGTATTACCAAGGATAAAATATATATGGTTTTTAGTGATGCACAGGCCTATCCATTGTTTTTGATAAAACTGAGAAGCAAAAATAGAAAAGAGACTAATTTCTGAAAATGCATGATTTTCATGTCCTCTTCGTCTTGTCATCATTTTTTTCAGGTTTTTTTTTAAAGATGTTTAAGTTTATAAAATGGTTTCTTGGAATGTTTTTATTGAAAACTGATTTCGCTAGAAGACTTTCAAAACCATATGTTTGCTTTTAAATTTCTTATAACTTACTTTATGCAAGTGGCACTAATCAATTAGGGCGTATTGATGATCTTGATGTGTTCACAATGCATAAGTAGTACACATTTTCAGTTGAAGTTGCTTTTAAGTTTGCTGACCCCATCTTATGTAAGACCACTCAATATTCAGTGTTTACATTCAATTGATGCTATGTGCTTCTTCATATGTTTTAAAATTTTACTTATTTAATAACATTTTTACATTTTGTGTTACTTTTAAAAACTCATTCAAAGTATCTATATAACGAAGAGTAATGTTTAAAAGTGACATGGTTAATTTTTTAATGTTTCTAAATGAGTTGCTAAAAATGTATATATGTAGTAAACTAAGTTATCATATTTTACAGTAGTCCTAAACTATGAAATAAGTATATTTAATTCAGTTCTAAGGCTACTAAATCAAGTTTTTTAACTAAAATATTTTTCTTACTAAGGGGTCATCATCTTATTATCAATTATTATTTGAATATCACTGCAAGATTATGGTCGAATGGCATATATATTTATATATATTTGTATGAATTTGTAAAAAAAAATGTCCACTGTAATCCCATTTTCATTTTTTAATTACTTTCTTTTATTAGTTATCCTAATGGAGGCAGTGTGCCTGTGTAGCTTTTAAAATAAAATATGTATAACCACGTTAAACTAACAGAATCTGAAAAATTTTCTATTTTAATTTTGCATTTTGTTTACAATTTCATGATCCTGTTATATGTTTGCAAAATCATCTACTGTTCATTTGTCTTATAATTGTATACCTGTATTTTGATACACTGTTAATATTTTCTCAGATTTTGAATCTTTGATCTCTTATTGAGCCTTTGTTATGGGCTAAAATGATACAAAATTTATACATGTTTTTTAAGCAGCAAAGAAATTTTAATGAAATGGTTTAATGGGAATCTCTTTTATATTAGTGAACTTGCTCTTATAATATAATATTAAAATCTGATAATATTGATTAGCTACATTGGATAAGATAAAAAAAAAATTTCTTTACATGCTAGTTGAGTGAAATTTTTTAAAAGTCATCTTTTTCAATCTGAACTAAAAACAACTACTGCACACTAATTCATACTCCTGCTAAATTCTGAAAAAAATAAAGGTGTGGGGGTGGAATAAGGATTTTAAATGTTAAGACAAATAGCATAAGGATAAAATTAGAAATAAAATTCAGTCTCAAATGTTTGTTTTAAAAAATACTAGAGATAAAATGTATTTTTATCTTCTTTTTAAGCTAGGAAAGTTAAAATGGTATGTGCTATCATTTTAGAAATACTATGAAGCATCCTTAAAAAATTCAATTTGAATTATTATTTTATTTATAAAAAATTGATTTTTTTTTCTAATTTTAATGTGTGCACTTTGCATTATATTCTTTAAGGGTGTAAATATATGATAATTTTGTATTAAGCGCTATAAGAATTGACTTATTGTAAAGTAGGTTTTGCTGTGCCAATTTATGTTTTATTTATATAGGAACATTTGTACTTATAATATTGGTTAATTTTTTTTTGTCTTTTTACTTTTAAATTTTATGAGCTAAAACTTTATGCTGTTTAAATAAATAATGACTGTTTAAATCAACATACAATAATTTTATCATTAAGAAAGTGGAGTTTATTAGTTGATTAAAAATATAAAGATAATGTGGATTAAAGTCGATTTTTCAAAAGTTCTAATTTAGTGATATTTAGATTTATTTACTTCATGGCGACACTACCAGATTTAAATAAATATATAATCAAATATAAATGTATTGGTTAAGTTATTTCACTGACATCGCAATTGAGAAATGGTCAATGCACTTGGGGCACTTACTTCAGGTTCTTTTTTTTTTTTAATTTAATGTTAGAGAAATAATTCCTAGCTGATTCAGTAGCCTGAATTATCTGTGAAAACCAAAGACTTAGTAGAGTTTGAGTTTCTAATTAACATGCAAAACAAGGAGACCATTGCGAAAGGATATAATAACTTTTAAGGAACCTCAGTAACTTATATGAATCAGATTGTCTGTGGTGAAGGATTTGTCTGGGGTGAACTATTTGTCAGCAACAATTTGTCAATGAACCTTTATTCTGTGAATATCTTGTCAGGACATCATTAGTTTTCACATGTATTCTGGAAAACTCAGTTATTGTGACATATTCATCTCATTCATTAAACTAATTTGCATTGGTCAATATATGCTAATTAGAACTACTCTGTTATAAAGGTTTTTTTTTTTTTTTTTTTCAAATATTTTTAATGTAAAAATTTGATTTTAATTATATTCTGACGAGATGTTTAATTTGTTAATAATTGGCTAGTTTAGTTGAGTCTAGGGGAAATTGTATTAATTTTATCCTGCTCACATATAAGATTTTGTACAGGCACACCGCAACTAACAGTAAGAACAGACCAATATTATAAGTTTTTAAATAAATATAATTTAATAAATGAAAGTTTACAAATGATAAATGATCAAATAAAATTATAATCGAGAAATTAAATGAAGGTGCTAATATCTAACATAACTGCTCATCATGGATTGCTAATTGGTGAGTGATTGAAAGAGAAGAGTGTTCCTATGTCTGGCTACTTATTTTCTTAGCTGCTAGCCCGTGGGTCGTCTTCTGGCGGTCGTAGGACTGGCACTCAGAAGGATGAGTCATCGGCTCTGTCTTAGGACGTCGGCTCGGGATATTCTCTATGCTGTAGGCAAGCTGGCTCTAGGGTGAGGCCGCTGCCTGTTTAGCAGTAGAGAGGGTTGGTGCTGCAGATTAAGTTGTAGTGGGGTGATCTCTCAGCTGTGGTCTCTAGCTCGTAGAGAGCCGTGCTAACTCAACACCAGTTTATCTTCTGCAGCGAAGGTTGCTCTAATCAGTCGGCATTAGGCACTAGCTATCGGGCAGTGGACAGTTTGGGCCGGGTACTGAGCAGTATAAGGCACTGTGGACACTGGGCAATATTTTAAGGCCAAGGACAGTAGGCAATGCCTTCTTGCTAACAGGTATGTAATTGGGGGGGGGGGGGGGGTATCTGGAGTGGTCTGCTCCGGTTACAGCTTTGGGTGGAGATCTGGTAGTTATAGCAGTCGGGTGTAGCAATCGTGTGTAGCAACCAGGCCGTTTGTCCCTAATGAACCTCACAAATAAACTTCCTAACGGAGGAGACTGTATGAATCCTAGCGGGCCTAACTTGGAATGCTTTGGTCTCTCTATATATAGTTGGAGCATTTTTAAAGGGTGGGGAAGAAAGCTAGATGATTCTCTCACATGTATCGATGTACCGGAGATGTCAGGTCAGATTTATGATCAATATTCGTTGCCTACCGTGAGAGTAAAGTCTTATACGAATATGTATCTGTCCAGACCGAGTGCAATGCTATTCTTAGAGCGATGCGTATCCTGCGGGGGGGGGGGGGGGGGGGGGGGAGAGAAATAGGTGTGAAAAGTTATTAGGCCGCTGCGTGTAGCGCTGGTGCCGCGACCATTGTGTGCTGGTCACCTGCACAGCGGTCAAAAATTAAAAGTTAGCCCTAGAGAGGCTATGTTTTACGTCGAGATTCGTCCCGTGAGAAACAGTGCGAGGGGAGATAAATTCTATAAGAATTTAGTTATGGGTGGACAGGAAAATAATTGTTTTAAGTTCAAATAAAAGTTTCCCACGATTTGCTGGGAAAAACTCAAAACTCATGCACGTTTCGTATCGTCACATATATGGAATTTGGATTATATACATTTCACACGAATGAATTTATCTTGCAATACAAAGTTGGATTGGTTACTTGGAGAAATAAACATTTTGTAAAGAAAAAAAATGTTATATGGAATTCATATTATGAATAGATGGTGGAACCTTCTAACACCAAAAAGACCTCCACAGTAATTAATGTTGTAACCGGCCAATTTAACATTTCTTGTAAATGTAAAAAAAAATGTTTCAAAGAATTGCTTAATCTTTGGGTTAGGCATACGTCCCATGTTGATACTCCTATTTATATAAACAAAATGAAAATAATATACACTTTGATCATATGGACCTAAATTAGTTGGTCTTTACATTGCGCATGTACGTCACAGTTTAATAAAAGTATGGTCTGTTGGAAAATTGCCGGTGACACCAACGAATGGGCCAATTTGAAAGTCCCGTTAAAGTGATTAAACTTTTATTAAATATTTTAACATGCTTTACTGTGCAATGCTAGCCGCATTTTCTGTAAAAATGGTTTAGCCTGTACTCATATAGTTGATGACCTTCAATCCTTTATCGTTATTAAGAAACAACATAGGGTTTATTTTTTTTTATAGACTCGCTATAGTACGAACCTACTCGGGGAAAACTAACGGGGCCCTAAACTTATGAGTTCGTATTGTATACAGTAGTCTAAAGTCTCACTGGTAACGAAATTGTCTCAGGTGGCGTGCTTAATTACATATTTACATGTGCATTAGTGTCTTTAATTCGTCAACATGGATCGGAAAGACACAAAAAAAAATAGGATAATAAAAATTGCTGGAATGGAATAAAATTAGGCCTTCTGATAGGGCCTATGTTTTCTAGCCAGTAGGTAAAAATTTTTCAAGAACCTTCTTGAACCTCATGAAGCAACATTGTCATGCCATGTATTCCAGCAGATATAGCCAGTTTAATCAAGGAAAAAATTTAAAAAAAAAAAAAAAAAAGCTGATTAACATATATTAGCGAAGATACAGTTTTACTCTCGAATTCCTGAATATAGGTCCTACATGTGCACATCTCCGATGGCTTTGAACAAATAAGTAACGTATACGTTCGACCCCGAAATAGTAAGTGTCTGGCAACAATACAGTTGACTAAAAGACTATAACTAGAATAGTAAAGCATAACGTACGTAAACTTGATGGTAGCCTTTTCGTGTGTTATGGGCCATGGAGTGTCGTTGCCCCCCCCCCCCCCCCCCCCCCCCCCGCGGTCCTGTGGGATGTTAGGGCTATTTTGAAGTAAGAACCAAAACATTTAAAACAAAACAAAGCTAAAATCTGAAAAGGAAGTGACGTGAAATATTCTTGCAACAGATAAATGTATCGACATTCAAGGGATAAGAAGGTCTCTTATCAACAAACTGCTCGTTTGTGTTTGTGAACGTCTGTATCACCAGTCTTCAACATAACATCTGTAAACGTATGTGTGTGTGTGTGTGAGTTGGTCACCAAGACGTAGAAACGAGTATTGCTATCAATGTGACGAATGCTGGGCTCGTGCGTCCTGGAGCTACGCTTGACACGTAACAAACATAAATAGTATAGATTGACTATATTTTGAATTCAACTTTAGCAGACAAATATGACTTTTATTCAATAATAACTATATAATGCAACTTCTTGTTAGTTACACAAAGATGATCCAAAGTACTGACATATGATTACATCCGCATCACAGCGGTATCAAATATACTAAGTCCTCTAGAATACAAATAACGTCCGCATAACAGCGGGTAACCTAATAACTTCAATAATATGTATCCAGCTCTAAGTACAAAAAAATAACTACCAAAAGTATGTGTACTGTCTCTACTGACTTCAAGTGACTACTGACTAAAAGTGAATATAGTCATTCTTACTTTCTCTTTCTATGTCCCAGGTTTCTCTTGCTTTTCACCTTCTTGACCAAAGGTGAACGAATAACAGTTAATGTCAAGCGAAACTGACAAAATCCTGCAAGTGTTCTTGTGCCATAATGCTTTTCTTCTTATTCTTTACATGCAGAAACCTTATTTCACAGGTTAAGCCAACTAACAAATACATAACAGCATTAGATATAGCTCAAAAGCCTAGCTGATGATTTCAAAGTACCCCAAACGGTACCTACCCTCAATTCATTAATACCCATTGGGACAGTTACTGCAAGCCAGCAATCTTTACTATCATCTCCATAAAACCATCTCCACAATAGCCATCGTCCTTATATTCGCATTTAGAGATTCTAAATTATTAAAAGTGGCAAGATCTTCAGGAGTAAATAGAGTGGTATATGTTCCTTCGTGAAATTGATCGAGATTCAACAAGGTTCCTGAAATGTTTTCGCCAAACTAGCGAGGAAATCTGTAATTTTAACCGCATCTCTTGGCAAAGAATTTCAGAATTTTCTTTTTCATTTTTTTCTTTGCCTTTTCCTTTCGATTTATTATTTATATTTGGTTACATCTTTAACTGATCAAATAATAATTGTGATTTTTGATGTGAATGAATTCGTAGCAGAGAGAATACTTGGATATTGAGACAAAACAACCAACCCAATTATATAATTCAATTTAGTCTTGCAATCCATCTGTGAATCAATTTTGGTAACAGTGGATCTAATTCTAAAGATTGTTGTAAACATAACTAAATCATAACATCAAGGCTACGTTCTAACTTTTAAGTTCGAGGTCCCATTTCAGATTCACAATAGTATGTTCACTGACAGTGACGTTAAAAGTGGCCTTTGCCAGACTGAACATATAGCCAGTCCACCCTTGCATGGGTTTTACCTTTACGTTTAGGGCCACTTGTTACGAGCAGTTGAGACTCTTTTATAATGCTCCAACACAGAACTACAAGTGGTAGATTATGAGAACTTTAAATCCTGATTCAACGAACAATAATGTCAATAATATCCACGCTCACAGTAGGCCTACTCCTTTTGCGCACCATTCCATAGTCTCACTACAATGCTTCGCACGTAATAACCTACTTGCTGAAATACCCGAAGGCGTAAGTCTGTTCAATATAAAGATTTCTAATGTTCTAGCCATAGACTTATTCTGTGGCATTTTACGTCTCGAGAGACGATCTTTTCCCTTTGCAACTTCTTGTGTGACTAAAGAGGCCAATCCTTGATCCCCCATAGACTTATATAGTATATATGTCTATTTTTCAAGCCTAACCATGGAACTATACTAACTTAAATTATTTTCTATTTATACTTTAAATACTAGAGTTTTCCAAGTGTGACCAACAAGCTAGTAACTCTTTTCCCAACAATTATACATCAACTGTTTATTTTCTAGGAAAATCGTTAGAACCCATGCGTCACTGTTAGAGAAAAGGACAACCGTCTAGCAAGATCAACATTGCTTTTGGTATGGTAGGATATAATCTCTTCTTACTTAGCAACAAAAAATCAATGTTTATAAAGCAGTGGTTCTCACCAGTTTGATCTTTCATTAAGATTTAATTAGCTCCCTCTAACCTGCCTGGCTGAACAAGAAGTTCTGTTTGTCAAAGGTAGAAGCAGATGTCTAAATTGTCAACATTGCTATTTCCAGTGGTTCTCATCACACTTTTGTATGTCTCTTAGACGTGGGTGCTCTATTGAAGGAATTTAAGGCTCCTCGAACGCTTAAATCAAAGATGGTTTCGCTCCATAATGGGCATACGCTGGTAAGATTACATTACAAATAATGCTATGCTGAAGCTGCACTGGATCAGATACTTATCCCGCATGGGAGACGACCGCATGCCAAAGGCGATCTTCTTTGGCGAGCTTAAAGAATGATGACGTAACCAATGTGAAACACTGCATTCATCATTAGTCTCCGTATCGATGACATTGCTATTACATTGTTTATGTATTCATGCACTCTACAGCTGTCTGCTTACTTTTTGGGTTAGGTGTTTTAATGTGTATGTTCTTTTTATAGATAGACTTAGATCTAACTCTAAATCTAGACTTAGAGACTTAGACTTGAGATCTATTTCTAGATCTAGGCTTAGATCTATTTCTATGTCTAGTTTAAATGACAATGGCGATATTAATTTTTATTTGTGAGGGGAAAGTCTTGTCATTTGTACACTTTTAGCTTTAATTAAAGTAGGTCAAGAATTTTTTTTTTCGTGTTGCCAATTTATCTATTTTTGTTAGAAGAATAAAGCTTTTTTAGCTTCTCTTTATGGCAATGTAACGTTATTGATTTTAAATGTATGGATAAGGTTAATAATTGTTATTTAAAAAAATATATAAGTGTACGCTAAATGAATATGCTGTGGCTGAGGGGTAAAGCACTTGGAACTGGAAGTCCAATATTCGAATCCTGGTGAAGACTCTAGGTGGACCACTTCGGGGGCCGATTTTGAGTTAGTGTTTCACACAAACTGTCTTGGTAACCTTGTTCTTTTTATATTTATTTGTAGGCTATATCTTTCGATAAGCATCTTTAATATTTCATTTTTTTTTATTGCGCATCAAGTTGTATTGTCTTTAGAGCAATATCATCATCATCATCATTGGCCTCCTTCAGTCGTAGAACGACTATGGTTCACCTCGAACACTTTTTCATATGGCTGTGAAGCCCTATTTTGGAGAGACACTCCCGTCCACATATTTTACAGGTCAAGGTGGCGTTCGCTTTGGTGGTAGAGGAGCTAAATGTTGTTTGTAAAATGTTTTACATGTTTCGGATGTTCCTTCAGAGTTGAAGATAATTACTTCCTAGTCCAAACCTCCCGCAGGACGACGGGGGATGGGAGCGGGCAGGGTTTGAACCCGGGACCATCGATAAATCTGAACGACAGTCCAGCGTGCAAACCGCACGACCAGGCAGCCATCCATTTTCCGTGTGGCACGCTTTTCTTCAAGAGCTGAGGCCCATGTTTTCTCGCTGTCCATAGCTTTCTTGGTCACAGTCTCTTCAACTAGTGCGGTCTAAGGCTGTCATCCTTATGGTCGATATCAATGTTCACTGATTTTAAATCCCTCTTTATCACACCCAAGTTGCCCGTACAGAATGATTTTCGGGATACGATTGTCCTCCATCCGGCGAACATGTCCAAGGCAGCGCAGGCGGCGTTGCCTGAAAAATGTAAAGATGCTGGGAAAGCGCGTTCTTGTGTGGATCTCAGTATTACACACTCTTTCTTTCAATGTTTTGAGGATCCTTCGAAGTCAGCGCAAGTGGAATGAGTTTAGTTTTCTCTCTTGCTTTGTGTATGTAGTCCACGACTCACTGCCGTACAGTAGCGTGCTAAGAACGCATGCCTTGTAGACCTCCATTTTGGTCGCTGTGGTGATCTTCTGGTTTTCCAAAACTCTTGGTCGGAGTCTTGCTAAGGTTTATGCGGCTTTCCCTATGCCTTTTTTTTTTAAAATCTCCTCTTCTAGAGACAGGTCATCTTGAATTGAAGATCCAAGGTTGCAGAATTCGTTTACGGCAACTAGCTTGTTATTGTCAATGAGGATGGATGGTGGTGCTGTAGCAGGTGGTGCCAAAACATTCGTTTTCTTTGTGCTGATTGTTAGGCCATTCTCTTTGCAAGCCTTAGAGAAGCGGGACATTAATGCCTGAAGCTCCTCTTAAAAGTGTGCCACTACCGCTGCGTCGTCGGCAAAGAGCATATCTCTTATGAGGGTGGTTCTGATTTTTGTTTTGTCTAGCAATATTTATAAGTTTGCCATCAAAGCTGGAATGAAGATATAAGCCTTCGGTGGATCTGTTGATTTGATTTGATTTTGATTTTGGGCACATCGGCACAATTTAGGCCTTGTCGTGCCTGCAGTCCCTCAAGGGCCACTCTCCCTCCACACAACAATGGCCAAATTCCATACAGTCAAATCATTAAAATCAAGGTCTATTCACAGTTAAAAAAGGAGAGGTAGTAAAAATTTAATAATTTGGTAAAAATCTAATGTAAATAGTACATGTTTACAAATTCATAAATCAGATCTTCGTAGACAACCCCTCTTCCCGGATAAAGCCCAGTACCTTCCCAGGGTCGACATTATTGAATAGTGTTTTTAAATTAGTGGCTCTAAAATATTTCTCCCTGACATCCTGGTATCTGGGGCAGTCGATGAGGATATGTTCCACGGTGAGGCGAGAGTCACAATACTCACAAAGTGAGTAGCGGATTAGGAAGTGTGTGTTGTTGTTCGTTATCTAATATGGTGGAATAAAGCCTGTGTTGTATTTTGTTTATCGGCCTTGTCGTTTATCTATTTCTACTTGTATCTTTGAGCTTATTAACATGGTGGCAGCGGTAACAAGAGTTATAGTTAGGTTTATATCAGTGATATAAATCTAGTTAAATTAAGTTAAAAACAAATAGATCTAAAGTGTAGATCTACTGATCTAGCGTCTAAAGTGTAGATCTACTGATCTAGCGTCTAAAGTGTAGATCTACTGATCTAGCGTCTAAAGTGTAGATCTACTGATCTAGCGTCTAAAGTGTAGATCTACTGATCTAGCGTCTAAAGTGTAGATCTACTGATCTAGCGTCTAAAGTGTAGATCTACTGATCTAGCGTCTAAAGTGTAGATCTACTGATCTAGCGTCTAAAGTGTAGATCTACTGATCTAGCGTCTAAAGTGTAGATCTACTGATCTAGCGTCTAAAGTGTAGATCTACTGATCTAGCGTCTAAAGTGTAGATCTACTGATCTAGCGTCTAAAGTGTAGATCTACTGATCTAGCGTCTAAAGTGTAGATCTACTGATCTAGCGTCTAAAGTGTAGATCTACTGATCTAGCGTCTAAAGTGTAGATCTACTGATCTAGCGTCTAAAGTGTAGATCTACTGATCTAGCGTCTAAAGTGTAGATCTACTGATCTAGCGTCTAAAGTGTAGATCTACTGATCTAGCGTCTAAAGTGTAGATCTACTGATCTAGCGTCTAAAGTGTAGATCTACTGATCTAGCGCCTAAAGTGTAGATCTACTGATCTAGCGCCTAAAGTGTAGATCTACTGATCTAGCGTCTAAAGTGTAGATCTACTGATCTAGCGTCCAAAGAGGCTCGGGTTTATTAAGTAACGATTGTCTAGATCTAGTTAAGTCCTGTCTAGATAGTAAATATACTATTATAAAATTTGCATTGAAATTGACAGAAGTTCAACTTAAACCACCAACAGAATTAAACATATTAGAAGGCAATGTTAGTGAAAATTTTCGGCAATGGCGAAGACTGATGCAGATTTACCTCCTAGCGTCAAGCGCCGACAAGAAACGGAAATGTCAAAGAAAGGCTATAATCCTTCATTGTGCAGGAGCACAAGTTCAGGAAGTATGTGAACATTTTATTTATGAAGACCATAAAGATAGCAATGATCCAGACATATTGTTACAAAAGCTACAAGAATACTGTCATCCAAGGAAGAACGAAGTACTTGAAGCTTATAGGTTTTGGAATATGACTCGTATCTCTTCATATGACTTGTTTATTACTAGTTTGAGGACACAGGCTGAGAAGTGCAATTTTAAAGACAAAGACCGAATGATAAGAGATAAACTAGTCTTTTCTGCTAATCAACATCTACAAGAGAAGCTACTAATGTGTTCAGATTTGACACTAGAAAAGGCTATAGAAATATGCCAAGTCTATGAATAAACTTCCAATAGTCTAAAGGAAATGAATAAAGAATCTAAGCAAACTGACTATGTTCTGAAGCTTGAGAAAGCAGATAACCACAAAGCTCCACAAAGAAAATTTATCAAGGACTGCAGATTTTGTGGAGGCAGACATGAATATAACAGACAGTCGTGCCCGGCTTGGGGCAAAACTTGTTTCAACTGTCAAACGATTAACAACTTTGCAGTGAAATGCAAGTCACAGAAGATCAACTCTAAGAAGAAGCCGTCGACGTCTAATCAAGACACTTGTATCAACTCTATTACAAGTAGTTGTAGATCGTCGTTCAAACGTTTCAGAGAACCAACTAAGGACAGTAAACTGCCAGAATGTAGATGTTGTGGCAAGTATCACGCCCATAGAACACTGTTTGTCCAGCCCGGGGTAAAGAATGCTATACGTGTCATAGACTGAATCATTTTTCGTCCCAGTGTAAGAGACGGTACCATAAACAGACTGAACGCGTTGCTGTGAAAGAAGGATGTTGATATATGATGTACTGTTGCGTGAGTTAGTTCTCTTAGCGGATTAGGAAGTGTGTGTTGTTATTCGTTATCTAATATGGTGGAATAAAGCCTGTGTTGTATTTTGTTTATCGGCCTTGTCGTTTATCTATTTCTACTTGTATCTTTGAGCTTATTAACAGGAGCAGCTTTTAAATTTCCTCCTTTCTGATGCTTTACGGCCATAAGCGCAAGCGATATTGCTTGCTATTCGGCCGTAAAGATGGAGCAGCCATCGGGTGTCTACGGGAGATAGTTTTGTTCCGAAAGGAGCAGGCACACGCGACCTTTCCATCCATTTTGGATCCGTCTGTGTAGATGGTGCCACAATCTCCGTAGCTCTCTTGCAGTTCCCTAAAGTGGACTTGTAGTATGCTTGGGTCTGTATTTTCTTTTTTGAAATTAAGGAGGGATAAATTTAATTTGGGTTTATTCATTAGCCAAGGAGGATTCTGAGGGGTTTCTATTTTAGAGATTTGGTCAATGGGTGGGGTTAAATTTTGGATGGGTTCTCTCATTTGAAGACCCAACGGCTGTATGACGTTAGGCCTTCAATTGTATAATTCTACCTCTGTGGGGTTAAATATGGAGTCGAAAGCAGGGTTCGTGGGGTTGGATTTTAGCTTGACTATATACTGCATTGCAAGCTTTTTCATTCTTATATCCATGGGGAGTTCTCCAGCCTCCACATGGAGGCTTGGGATAGGTGATGTACGAAACGCGCCGAGACAGAGACGCAAGGCAGCATTTGGTATTGGTTCCAGTATTTTTAGGTACGACTTCCTTGCTGCTCCATATATTATGGATCCGTAGTCTAGCTTGGATCGAATTAGACTCCGATATAGCAGCAGCAAGGTATCTCTGTCAGCTCCCCAGTCCGTATGGCTGAGTACTCTAAGTATGTTTAATGACTTTTGGCATTTCCTCTTAAATTCCTTAATGTGGTTAAGAAAATTAAATTTGGAATCTAGAGTGAGGCCTAAAAAATTTTGTAGTTTTCACGACAGGGATCTTCTTTTTGTGTATAAATAGTTCAGGATCTGGGTGGAGTCCCCTTAAATTACAAAAATGCATCCGAAAATTTAAAACCATTATCGTTTGCCCAATTTTGAATTTTGTTTAAACATAACTGTAATTTTCTTTCTAAGGTGTTCATGTTTTTCCCATAAGTAAAAATGACAAAGTCATCAACATACAAAGAGCACTCTATGCCAGGGGACAGAGCATTTATGATGCTTTTTATTTTAATGTTGAACAGGGTGACTGACAGAATACTGCCCTGGGGTACACCCATTTCCTGGTCATCAGGAATTACCCCACAAAACGGGGAAGGTGTCCTTTAAGCCCCATAAGCTCCAGGTCACGTAGAATGCCATGTTTCCAGGTTGTGTCATAGGCCTTTTCTATATCGAACAATACAACTTCTAGATGTTCTCTTCTGAGTAATGCATTTCTAATATAAGCTTCCAGCCTTACCAGGTGGTCAGTTGTTGTCCGCCCCTGCCGGAATCCGCACTGGTAGTTGAAGATCACTTTATTCCTCTCCAGGTACCAGACCAGCCTACTGTTAATCATTCTTTCCATGGTTTTACAGATGCAGCTTGTTAGTGCTATTGGTCGATAGTTAGCTGGGTAAGAGCCGTCTCTTCCCGGTTTAGGTATCGGTATAACTGTGGCTTTCCTCCAGCTGTTTGGGAAAGCGCCTGTTTGCCACACACAGTTATAGACCCCTAGCAGGACTGCCAATGAGGGTTCGGGAAGGTGCTTGAGGAACTGGTAATGGATTTCATCTTCTCCAGGCGCTGTGTCATGTGACTTGTCTAGCGATTCCCTCAGTTCCTCAAGCGAGAACGGTTTGTTGTAGTCTTCATTGTTCTCTGACCTGAAATCAATGGAGTGTCTTTCCTCCCTGGTTTTGACTTTTTGGAACTCTGGTGTGTAGTGTGCAGTGGATGACTTTTCTGCTATTGAGGATGCAAGGCAGTCAGCTATTTCTCTGGGGGACGTGACAGTTCGTCCTTGGTTTTTCAAATGCCCAATTGCATTTGATTCTTTCCCTTTGATTCGCCTTACTGCCTTCCAGACCGCTCTAGCAGAAGTTTTGGCATCCAAAACTTCTCCAGGAATTCCTTTTGGCTGACCGTATGGTTTGTCTAGTCTTTGCTCTAGCTATCCTGAATAGATTTAGGTTTTCCTGGGAAGGATTCTTTATAAATGCAGCCAGTCGTTTTCTCCTATCGCCAATAGCACTTTTGCAAGCTGTATCAAACCATGGTTTGCTAGGCCGTTTTGGATTTGCGGAGGTTAAGGGGACAACTTTCCTGGCTATACTAAGTAGCTTGTTAGCAAAAGTATCAGATGGGTTCTGTTCATCGAGGATATTTTCTGTGATATCCTCAGAGCATCTTTTTTGGAATTGTTCCCAATCGGCCTTATTCAGTTTCCACCGCTGAGGTCGTCCCAAAGAGGGGAGATTGTTAGTAATGATGATTGGGAAGTGATCACTTCCTCGTAGATCATTGATAACAGACCATTTAAAGTCGTCCAGAAGTCCAGGGACGCATACGGTGAGGTCAATGCATGTGAGAGATCCAGTTCCTAGGTGCAAGTAGGTCTGTGATGCATCATTAAAATGCATAAATCATGATGGAGGAAGATATCCTCCAGCATACGGCCTCTTGTGTCGGTATTGTTGGATCCCCACATGGTGTTATGGGCATTGAAATCCCCAAGGATTATGTAAGGCCGGGGGAGTTGTTTCAATAGGTCCTCCATGTCTGTTTGGTTTAATGGAGCGGCTGGTGGTAGATACAGGCTGCAGCAAGTGATAACCTTGTGAAGGGTTATCCTAGCTGCTATGGCCTGTAGTGTGGTATGTAGTTCTACCCTCTCATGGGGGATGCTATCCTTCACAAGGATGCAGACTCCACCTGATGCTCTCTCTCTCTCTCTGCATCCTCAACATTCTTGCTGTAAGCACTGTAGCTTCGGAAGCTGATGCTATCTCTCAGAAATGTTTCCTGTAAGCAGACAGCTACAGGAGTCTCAGAGTCCATCAGTAGCTGCATTTCCTCATAATTGGCCTTGAGGCCTCTACAATTCCACTGTATAATTCTGGAATCCATGGCTTATTCTAGATGACCTACTTGGAGCTATTTGGCCTTGGGAGGCCCCCGGAGGGGTTTCCCTTTATTCCAGTGACCTTGGTATTTTTATTCTTGGGTTTGGATGGAGAGGAGGACAACCCCCTTTTGGGGGAAGTCTTTCTCTCTGGAAAGGGGAGATCCCTCTGGTTAGAACCGAGGTTATTTCCTCCTCGCTCACCTCGGGCATCCTCTCCGCTTTGATTTCTCCCCTTAGGGAGTTGGTCAACCTCCCATTTGGTAGAGGTTGGGGTGTCTGGCTGGGTTCTCTGAGGAGAACATGTGTCAGACATGATATCTCCGGGTTCTCCCGGAGTATTGGTTTTGACATGCTGCTCAGTCTCCATGCTCTCATCAGCGAGCACAGTGAACCTGTTCTTTAGCATGACAATAGGGCTTTCTTGTTTCTTCAGAGGTGTGTTCTTTGGCGGTGTTTTCTTCTGAGTTGGAGGAGGAGGAGGGGGTGGTGGGGTCAATGTGTCATTCTGTGTGGCTATGGATCTTCCTATCTTAGCAACAGCCTGGGCATAGGTCTTTGTCAAGCCGAATTGGCCCTTGGGTAGGGTCAATACAGCCGATTTCGCCTGGCCGAATGTACTTCCATTTCTTGCCTTGTACTCCTGCACGGCAACCTCCTGTTTCCACACAGGGCAGTCCTTGGAGTAGGCTGAGTGGCCAGCGTGACAGTTTGGGCATTTGAACTAGGCTGTGCAGCCCTTGTCCTCATGACCCTCTCCAGCACATCTGGCACACACAGTGTTCCTCTTGCAGACCGTGTCCATAACCCTGGCACTTGAAGCACCTCATGGGGTTAGGTATGTAGGGCCTCACTGGAACTCGTAGGTATCCTGCCTGCACATACTCTGGCGGTGTCCTAGTTCCGAATGTGAGAATAATAGTGGCGGTTTTGACTTCCTCACCATCCCTGCGAATGGTAATGCGCCGGGCATGGGTGACTTCTTCAATGCCCTCCACTATTTCCTTCTCGGAACATTCCAGTAGGTCCCTAGAGCTGATTACACCTCTGCTGGTGTTTAGACTCTTGTGTGGCATCACTTGGAGATCACAGTCTTCTGCATCTTAAAAGCCCATCAGAGTGTATCTTGCTATCAACTTCTACTAGAAGTTCCAAAGACTTGTGTAGCTTAGACACACTCTAGGGTTCTCACACTACTGACTTAAATTCCTTGTAGATGACAAAAGGGCTCATCTTTGTCAGACTTTTCCCCTACTCTGTGACCTAACCATAATAGAAATGATGGCCAGGTAGCACAGCTTTTTGTGGCCTTCTCCTTTTTATCCTCCATACGGCGTCTCTTGCCCAAGAAGTTTTTTTGGTGTTTTCTTATCCATAGGTGTTCTTATTAGTTCGGCACCTGTGCTCCCCACCCGCCATCGAGTCCAACAAGGGGACGGGCCATTCGGAAGTCCAGAATGAGCCCGCCAGGGCTACAGAGGTGCTATACTCAGTCAGCTACTGCGTCGGACGTGCCCGATACAGCAGCTCCCTGATTGACCCTGCAGCCACCGCCCTCCAGCATAGGTCGAAGACCAGGATACCTGGTAGCTCGGCATGACCAGCCGGTTGACCCAGAGCGAGCCATCTGGGCCTCAGATCGAGGGGAACTTGGAGCCAAAGTATTGTGTTGTGGTGGTTTATCCTCAGATAGCCACCACTCAAACACCAGGATCTCTTTATTCCCCCTTACCCGTCGCAGTCCACGGCAAACGGACTGGTCTAGGACGTAGTGAGATATTTAGAGATAAGGAGACAGAGTGATGATCAATGAAGGCAGACTGAGGAAAAGAGGAGGCAGACACAATGATAGAAAAGAAGTAAGGCACTTTTGAGCTCCAAAAGTGCTAAGGAAAGAGGAGCGCAGTTTAACGTCATGTCTCTGGACGCCGGTGGATTTGTCGAACGCATTGTGGATTAGCATTGAAAAGAGTATTCCAAAGAGGGTTGGGGCCAGGACACATCATTGTTTGACTCCGCTGTTTATACTAAAACTTTCGGAGCAGTCGCCGTTGAACTACACAGTACCCATCATATTTTGGTGGAAAGAGACCATAATATTTAGCAGCTTGGGTGGACAGCCTGTTATTTGTAAGGTTTTAAAGAGGCTTTCTCTGCTGACTAGATCAAATGTCTTCGTCAGGTTAATGAATGCAATGTACAAATGCATTCTTTTTTCTCTGCACTTTTCCTGAAGTTGACGGATGGAGAAAATCATGTCAATTGTGGATCTCCCTGAGCGAAAGCCGCACTGTGATTCTGCATAGACTCGATCAGCAAGTTTTTGTAGCTCGGGAAGTATCACTCGAGCAAAGACTTTGCCTACAATGCTTAGTAATAATAATAATAATAATAATATAATAATAATAATAAAAGTCCGTATGGAAATTTGTCTTACAATTTGTGCATACACCAAACAAAAAACATTATAACTATAAGAAACCAAAGTGTACATTCACACCAGACGCACTCATAATTTACATGTGACAAAGTTTATATCAGATTGTTATTATTTAATGGTTTGATTGCCAGGGGAACAAAAGAGTGTTTGTATCTGTTTGTCTTTGGTGTCTTGTATCTCTTTTGTGATGGTGAAATCACAAAATCCAGACTCAAAGGGTGATTCTTTATTTCGAGGATCTTGTTAGCTTTTTTATAGATGTTTTTTTCAAACAACTGCCCAAATGGGGTTTGTTTTTTACCAATGATTTTACCTGCAGCATTTAGGATTCTATAGAGTTTATTTTTATTTTTAATGCTCAGATTGCCAAACCATGCAGTGATATTGAAACTTAAAATATTGCAGATGTGAGCGTGATAAAACATAGCCAAGGCCTTTTCGCTAACATTAAATGAAGACAGTTTTCTTAGTAAACGTAATCTTTGCTGCCCTTTTTTGCTGATATAATCAGTATTTGGAGTAAAATTTAGTTTATTGTCTAGGATAGTACCAAGGTATTTAAATGTTTGCACTATTTCAATAGTCTCTCCAGCTACAGAAACAATGTCATTTTCCTTCTTTTCCCTACAAAAATCGATTATCATTTCTTTGGTGTTTTTTTACATTATTAATAAAAAAATATCTTTACAGTATTTTTCAATGTATTCTATTTCTCTGAAATATTCATTTACGTCTGAGCGCAGGGCAAGAAGAGCCGCATCATCAGCGAATTTTGTGAAGGAACAAAAAAGACTATCGGATTGAAAATCATTGGTGTACAAAATGAACCACAATGGGGTCGCCACTGTGTTAACAATGCGTTCATTTGATATAACATTGTTTACCCTAACCCTCTACAATCTCTGGGTCAAAAATTCATTAGCCCATAGTATTATGTATGGACTAATCTTCAACGCTTTCATCTTTTCAATGAGTAAATGAAGTTGTATAGTGTTAAAAGCTGATGAGAAATCAATAAAGAACAATCTTACATAAGTGTTCGGTAAATCCAGATGTTTGTAGACACAATTTAAAATATTAGGATGGCATCGTCTACACCTTTACCATTTTGGTAAACAAATTGTAAAGAGTCTAACTTACAACAAAGATCATTCAGAAGAAACATTTTAACCAATTTTTCTAAACATTTAGACACAATGGACGTAAGTGAAACAGGTCTATGGTCGAGATTCCCCTGTAGTTGTTGCAGTCGCTTCTGTCCACTTTGCAATAAACCTGCCTCTAACTATATCACTTAAGGCTTAAGCTCCAGTACTTTCATTACCTTAGTTCACTCTAGATCAACTTCTAAATTTGAACTAAAATTATGACATTGCTGAATTTTAAAAAAAAAAATGTACCTTTAATTCATAAGTCGAATTAGTATAAAATTGATTATCTAACTATATCTTACATGACGTTTCTTCTTAACAGAAGACCTGATTGAGAGGCTTAGAAGATATTTAGCTCTTTCATTAAATATAATACTATTTTTCTTTATTTAAAAAATAGGGGGCCATCAATTTTTCCTTATAAATGTGCTTGTTATCGGCCAGTACCTAACAAAATGTGTCCATCACCACAACACTCCCCATGACGGCCAGACTGTAATCGAGTCATAGATAAGTTAGTAATTATGATGGTGATGAATGGGACCACCATGCAAAGACCTGTTCGAAGAGTTTTCATCATCCTAGAGGAATATATAGATGATATTTATTTTCCTTTGGAGAAATTTGCGCGAATGACTACTGATGGCGCCAGAAGAATGGTTGGATGCCACGGCGTAGGTTTACTGGCAGCAAGAGTTAATATAAAAGTGGTTTGAGTTCTGGGACAAGTCCCAAAAAGCCCGTGAAAATTGGGATCGCATGAGGCGCCCTGACCGCACTTCCCCGTGATGGAGGCTGTCCAGGCCTGAGCAAGCTATTATAGCACTGTGCAGGACAGGACATATTTCTTACGGCAATGGCCAAATTTCGATTCACGGTGACCCGGTGCGGGGAAGAAGAGGAAACCGTAACGTGCCTCATATTCTGTTTGACTGCCCCAGACTTGCTGATCTCCGCCTCTGGGAAACCAACAATTCTCGACCTGTCCATGCCAGGGCTTTTGCAAGAGAGGATTTAAGCCTCTCAAGCCCTCACTCAAATGGAGTTCGATGATGATGAATATAAAAATTGTCGAGTCAATGGGACAGAACATCTGCGGTTTCACTGCATTATACGTACACCAACAAAATCTCTGTGGCAAGATATTGAATCTGGACCATGTAATGACTCAGTAATGAGCAGATAGGCTACTTATATAAATTGTTTTCTGATTTGAAACATGAAATGTAAACTTTAAAGACAGAGAAACCATAGAATGTATCTAAAAAAATTACTTTTCAGTTTCTTAAAGAAACATCTAAAATATTTTGACATCGGATTTTCAACTTTTATAGTTTATGAGATCTAAACGGCTATTGGGTGGTCGCTTAAAATAAGCATGCAATTGGGAAATTCCCGGTAAGATTCCTTGAAAAGAATAATTTTCTTTACCAGTCTTGGTTTTCTGGGGTTTTATGCTATGTTTAATCTATATCTACATCAACGACAACGTAGCGAAGAATCTGTTTTTTCTTTGTTTTTTTTTAACTTAATAAATTTTACCCAAACTTCTAGATCTAGATTTATATATAAGAACTCAAGTATACTAGACTTCTAGGCATAGGACTAGGAATACTAGGATCTGTATATATTTAATTTTAATATCAGACATATTGGCCTATCATCTAATGATTCTAATCTAATCTAGTCTAGATTTACTTAGTTAGAGTCTAGATCTAGTCATCTAGTAATAAATCTTTGAAAACTATTTTAAACATTTAGATCTAATCTAGTTCTAGATCTATTTTAGAAATATAGACAGAGTAGTGATCTTTTGTGACTTCTCATTTATGTTTGATTTAGAATAAATGTGGTTTTGGAGCCGGTAGAGATACATCTGACATGATATTTGTTCTGCGACAATTACAAGAAAAATGCAAAGAGCAGAACTTAAGCCATTATGCTGCCTTTGTGGACCTCACCAAGGCTTTCAACACGGTTAGTCGCGATGTTTTGTGGAGGATTTTGTCCATGCTGGGTTGCCCATCTACGTTCCTATCCATTCTCAAGCAGTTTCATGTGGGACAAAGAAGCCAAATCAGACACAATGGTGCCCTTTCTGATCACTTCCCAATAGAAAATGGCGTGAAGCAGGGCTGTGTACTTGCTCCTACTCTATTCGCTATCTTCTTTGGCGTAATGCTCAAATGAGGCAGCGATTGCACGATGGCATCTATATCTGGTTTCGTTCTGACGGCAGTGTGTTCAATCTTCGACGTCTACTGTCCCATACAAAAACAAAGGACATGGTCATAACGGACCTTCCCTTTCCGATGATTGTACCCTGCTAGCTCACAATGAACATGACCTCCAGAACACGGTAAACGAATTTGCATATGCTGCCGCCTCTTTCGGTCTATCTATAAACCTCGGGAAAACAGAAGTTATGTTCCAGAAGTCGCACAATAAAACATACTCAGCCCCAATGATCACCGTAAACAGACAGCCCCTTAATGTAGTTGACCACTTCACATATCTAGATAGTATAGGGTCAAATAATGCCTCACTTTCAAGGGAAGTTAATAACCGTCTGACCAGGGCCAGTAGCACTTTTGGACGCCTTCAGGCGAGAGTTTGGCGGAACAGATCACTCCGCCTGCCTACAAAATTCAGTGTCTACCAGGCGGTGGTTCTCTCAACCCTTCTATATGGCTCAAAGAGACATGGACACTATACAGGAAACATCTAAGACTTCTTGAGCACTTCCACCAAAGATGCCTATGCTCCATCATGGACATAAGGTGGCAAGACCGCACTACAAACAGCAATGTCCTTGCAAACGCCAGTATGGACAGTATAGAGGGACTTTTTTTGGTCCGACAGTTGCGCTGTGCGGGGCACGTATCCCATATGGTAGACGAACGTATGCCAAAGGCAGTCCTTTTTGGTGAGCTAAAAGGTGGTCAACATAACAGAGGCGCCCCATGGCAACGCTTCAAAGACCAGCTTAGGCGTCAACTTTCCTTGGCTGACATAAAGAAGAGCCCCTGGTTGCATGTGGTCACAGAACAAGACAGCTGGAGGTCACTCACGAAGGCCGCGGGATAAACAGAGACCAAAAGAAAATCCGCTGCCGAGGACCAATGCAGACAGCGAAAAGAAAATCTAAATCGACCACCTGCGGACAAAGGTTATGCTTGCCCTGGATTTGGCAAAATATGTAGGTCACAGCTGGGACTGCGCAGCCAGGGGAAATACTGCATTCCTCACTAATCTTCGGACTCGAAGACTAGCCTTATTATTATTATATTCTATTCTATTTGTAAATTATGATATTATAATATAGATTAGATTTATTATGGTTCTGTGTTTTATGTATTACTATCTATTATACTCAACTTAAAGCTACTTTACTTTTTTTTTTCTTCTATCCTGAAGTGTCTTTAAGTTTAGTGTTTTTACTAATGTTGTTACTCTAATGAAATTAGAATATTTGTTTGTTATATACAGATCCAAATTTCACTGCTCTATTTTCATTTTTGTATTTATTCTTTTTTCTTTAAGTTTTCTTGAGATGAATGTAGTTGAGGGATGCCAAATAGAGGACGCATATTCTAATATTTTCCTAACTAATGTAAAATAGCATTTTAGTTTTATGTTCTTGTTTGATTTTTTAAAATTTGTTATAGTAAACCCTTATATATATGCCTTATATGCTTTGCTTGATTTTTTTAGTAATTTTATCTAGATCTATATTGGGATTCCTTGATAACTTAAATTTTTATTTATTATTACCCTTAAATATTTTGAGTTTTTTGTCTGTGTAACTGGTTTACTCCTATATAACATCCTATCTTATTCCTATATTTGCAGAACTATTAATGGTAAAATATGACTAAGCCAAAAAACCTGTTATTGATAAATGGATTCCCTGAAGGGATCAAAGTTTTACAGTTGGTTAAATTTTTGCAGACTTCTTTTAGTGACAAAAATGTTTGTAAGGTTTGGATGGATCCATACAAAGAACCAAGAGCTGTGGCAATGTTTGAGTCATCTCTAGGTTAGTTTTCATTGTTTAATTCTCATTTATGTGAAGCACCAGTAGCCTACTTGTTTTAATATATTGGGGTCTAAGACTATAGATCAATATAGTGTGATGATAGTACACAGTCTGACTCATGAGAAATTGAAATTGAAAAAAATGTTTCTTGTAAGATTGCTTTTAAATTATTTCTCTGGTACTTAATTTTTTTAAAAATAATGTCCTCCAATAAATGGGGGGAGGGGGGGTATAAATAGTAAATAGGAAGTTTTTTTTCAAGTAATTCTTTCTTTTTTTTGGCACTATTATGGCATTTATGACAGTAAATGACTTAGGTTAGTTACTTAATGAAATTGATTTCATTTTAAGTAAATAGTGTCACAGTGGCATCATTAGTACTCAACATTCACCACCTATAATATTATGATTAAGATCTTTTTATTATATCTATTTAAACAGATGGAGAAAAGATTCATCTTTTGAATGGAAACCTTCTATGGGACAATCATCCTATCACTTTTGATGTCATTCACCCAACAGAGCACGTATTTGTAAGAACATATGGTACAATGAACAATAAAGCTGAAATTGAGCTAAAATCACTTTTTACTGCATCATATAATTGTGTTGGCATAAAAAGGTTGGATGAAGATTGCTATTGCGTATCATTTCAAAAAGATTGGGGTATGTTCACAAATATTTAGATATTTTATAATATGTAAATGTGGTATAATTAAATTGTAGGCTTCTAAAATATTGTGATAGGTATTCGTTATGCTGAATTGTTGACTATTTTTTTTTTTACTATTCGAGAAGTATATGTATAATGAATTATGAATTTTTCTTTTATTTTAGATGTAGTGCAAGAGCTTTGTGAACTACCATGGATATATCATGATCAACTTCTATCATTATTTCCTTTCTTTGATTGCTTCGATGAATCATTAGAAGTTCAGTATGACAATCTTCTAATGAAAAGTGAAAAAGGATGCAGGCCTACTATTTATAACAGTAAACAAGATTCGGTTTCTAGAAATATAAGTCTGAAATTCCAAAGTGTTGAAAGCGAGCAGAGCAAAGAAAAGTTAGAGCAGAGTAAAGAAAAGTTAACATTAACTAGAACTCACTCAGGCTATAGCAATGTTACAAATGATAAGTTAAAGGAAATCATGCCGAGTGAAAGCTGTTTTGAAAAATTTACTATTGTTTTTGCTCATCCTTTTTTGCCAAAGTTACTTTTTCTATTAAATATTCAGAAAGGGATGGAAGAACATAACTGTTTTAGTACTCATGACTGTACTGATAGCTTGGACTTTGAAATTCAAGTGGATAAAATATTCTTTAAAAAGCTCAATGGGTTATTCAACAAAGAGTTTCAAAAGGTAAGTTTGTTCCTAAAGGTTATTTTTTGTATGCCTAATAAAACCATAAAATTAATATAAATATTCAAGAATAAGATATCAAAAAAATATTTTTGAAGCAATACCTAAAATATTTTACTAATAAAAGAAAAGAAAAAAATCCCAAACCAGAATTTTCATATTTCCTCTTTATAAATCTAGTAATCATCACAAATCTTATATAATATAGACGTTACTTCAAATAAGAAAGATCATGTCCTACCAGTCATGCATTCAGTCATGCATATTAATCAATGACTTAAATTCTGCCAAGTCACTGGTTTTCCTGGCTAGCTCAGGCAACCCATTCCATGCTCTAATAGCACTAGGGAAGAAGGAGTATTTGTACAAATTTGTCCTAGCATATGGGATGAGGAATGTGCCTTTATCTTTGTGTCTTTCAGAGTATTTTATTAAATTTTGTTTTTGTATTTGAAGATTATGGTTCAGTGTTTTATGTATAATTTCTCCTTTACTTTTGAGTCTTCTGTCCTGAAGGGTTTCTAAATTTAGTGATTTTACTAAGGGTGTTACTCTAGTCAAATGTGAATATGCCTTTGTTATGAATCTCACTGCTCTATTTTGTGTCTGTTCCAGTTTCTTAATGTTTTCTTGAGTTGAAGGGTCCCAAACGGAGGATGCATATTCTATTATTGGCCTAACCAAGGTTAAATAGAATTTTGGTTTTATGTATTTTATTTGATTTATAGAAATTTCTTTAAATAAACCCTAATGCTTTGTTTGATTTTTTTGTATAGTTTCAACAATATGGGGATTCCATGACAGTTTTTCATTTATTATAACACTTAGGTATTTTGTGTTTTTAGTTTGTGTTACTGGTTTACCATGAATAAGATAAGTGGAATTAATTTGTTTTAGCTTTTTTGTTACTCTTAATAACTGACATTTTTCTGGGTGGAAAGACATGTTCCAATTTGATTCCCATTTCTGTAATTCCTCTAATTCTCTTTGTAAAATATATGTGTCTTGTGTTGTTTTTATTGTTCTATATATTATGCAATCATCTGCAAATAATCTGACTTTTGTTCCTGAAGTAATGCAATTTGGTAAATCATTTATGTAAATTAAAAATAGTAGTGGACCCAAAAGTACGCCTGAGTTTACTGTTATTGGTGTTGATTTAGAGCCATTTATTATTACAGTTTGTTCTCTCCCTATCAGAAAATCTTTAATCCACTGATGCAAAGGAACATGAATGCCAAAATATTTTAATTTTTTAAGCAAACTATGGTGGTGAACTTTATCAAAAGCTTTGGAAAAATCTAGTAAGATAGCATCTATTTGCTCACTGTTATCTAAACCTTTTGGAAAATCATCAATTAGTCCTATTAGTTGTGTTTCACATGATCTATATTTCCTAAAGCTATGTTGGTATGGAGTAAGGACATTATGTTTGTCTAAGTGGTTTATGATGTTGCTACATCATGTTGATAAATATTGATTTAAACTGCATTTCTGTTCTATTTTGTAAAAGTTAAAAGAAGATTATGATCTGATAAAAATTGGGTTAGATCTTTTATGATTTTTTTGTGGCTCTTTGCAAGCCTTGAAGATAAACAAAAAAAAAGTTTTTTTATAGTTTGGGGTGAAAATATTTTGGTTTAAATTTTTAAAAAATGTTAGGCTACCCTGTGTTTTAAAAGGGTGATGTTATTGGTGGTTGGTTGGCTACTGTCTGTTATAGAACAAATATGGCTCATCTCATACAGCACCTTCTCTTTTTTATATGCTATTTCAATTTGGTATGTCATTGTAGGCCATGAGCTTTTCTATTTAATTCCCCAGAATTTTTGGGAATAACTTGTGTCATGATTTAGTTTGTTTTCATGGTTATCAAATAGAATCTGGTACCCTCACTTCATCCACACCAAATAGGATTGTAATTGACATTGGTTATTAAAGTTAACTTTTAAAAATAAATCAAGAAAATTGATAGACATATTTAAGCTCTGTACTGTTAATTTTGATATGTTATAGAAAGATCTTGTTTGTTTATGTTTTTCTGTTGTTGTTGTTGTTTTTTACAACTTATTATTAATTACTTTTTTTATTTCATTTTTCAGTTAAGAGACTCACCCTGTAGAAATGATTTTTTGGCCCTTGACAAAGTTCAACCAGATTTAAAGAAGATTATCTCAGTTTTAAAAGCTTTTGTGACTCTCACATTGAAAGATGATCTACTTCATATGGATGTCTGCAGAAATAATAACATTAAGGTGTGTTCTTTGTTTTAAACAATATTTTCTTTGTTGTGTTTAATATCTTAGTCTCATTCAATTACACATTTTTTCAGTGACTTTCTTTTTTTCACAGGATAGCTTTGAGAATTTTGTCAGATCAATAGTCCAAATCGAAAAGTTCTCTTTGCCATCAAATCAAGACTTATTTAAAAACAAAAAGTTGGAAAGTTTTGTTGAGCATTTCAATGAAACAAATACTTACATGCATATTTTTCAATCAAAACTAATAGTTCAGATTGTATTTTTGTCTCATTTTAGTGAACATGTACAAATTTCATTAGATGCAATAGACAATAAAATTAAAGAAATTTTCTTCATTATCCAACCCACTGCTTGTGACAGCACTTCACAGAAAGAATGCTATGGTGCTACATCTGGAATAAAAGTCTTTCATAAAAGTACTCTGCCATTGCCCCAAAAAAATAGAAATGTTAATAAAGTGTATACCTTCAAATATTCATTTATGGCAAAGATTTTATTAGCACTAAATGTAGGTAAGGCTATACAAGAAAAGTATCCATGCTTGACTTTAGAAGTATGTGACCGGGAAATAAACTTCTCTGGACCTAAACATGATGTGGAAGAATGTTTAGATATTCTTCGCCGTCAAGAAGAAATGGTAAATATTAATTCTAAAAATTTTAATATATTTTTTATAGATTATATATTTTATTAAAATGATTATGTTAAATACATGTTATAAATCTTTCTTTCTTTTTATATATATATATATATATATATATATATATATATATATATATCTTTTTAGATTACCTTACAGCAATCAAGACCTAATTTCTTTGAAGATAATTATTCACAGCAAAAAGTATTAACATTAATACAAAGTTCAGAACATTCAATATCTTTTGATAAGACAGAATTATATGCATTGGTAGAACCTGATCAAGAAGTATGTAATTTTATCATCATATTATCATAATCATATAATGCAATATTATTTTATTTATTTTTTATAATGACCATTTCATATTTGTTTATTTAAAATACATTGGAAGGGACATTGTGCTTAGATTGTTATTAATTTTTTTGTAGCAAAGCCGAATTTGGTATTTTGTGAACAGAATGAATGAGTCTTGATTGAACAAGGCAATTTCCTTGGGATGGAATTGTTATCCAAATGTAATCCAGTATGATGTTGAAAGAACATCTAAAGTTGAAAGGCATTGATGTACAATAAAAACATCAGTTACCTTCATTGCACCAGAAAATCAGAATGAGGTTTTAAATGTTTTAGCCCACCATGTAAAGGATATATCAGACGCATAAAGGCTGCAAATTATATTTATATCTTTGACATATCTGAAGTTATTAGATATATGTTAAAATCAGCAATGGTTGTTCAAAAATGAAAGAAGTGTTTGTAGGATTAGGAGAAAAAAGGTGATGAAGGCAGTTCTAATATCTTAAAATGTATCAAACTCAGTGATATAAGAATACAACTAGAATGTCTGGAATCTATGAAGAGGTACAGGCAATTTAAAAAAAGAAACTACAGAAAAATTAATTCACTCAATCTATTTGGTCAGCATACTTTTTTCAGAAAATTCTTTTGTGTAACTTTTTTAGTACCCTTGAAAAAATGTTTTCTTTCTTGGCCGCTTCTACCCATCAATGTGGTATTTTAATTTTGCATAGCAGACCGTTTACATAGAAGTTATTAAAAGCTACCGGAGTGCTCATCATGATGTTTTTAGACTCATAATAGAATAATTTTATGAATATGTGAGATATTTAAGCTCTGTGCCATTGCTCTGAAAATATAGACACTAGCTAATGATGTGCTCATCATGATGTTTTTAGACTCATTTAGGAAATTAATTTCCATCTTGAACTGAAACATATTGCAGTATATTTTTTTAATTTGAAATTTCTTTTTAGGAGGTACCAAAGATTATTTAGTTTAAACAATTATGTCTTGTTATTTCTTATTGTATAGTCACTAATGCACTTATTTCTTTTGTATTTTTTTAAAAAGCATAATTATCATGCATAAGAACAATTTATAAATAATTTTATGGTTACTGCAGATATGATAAATTCTACTAAGAAACATAAATATTTAATATCACTACTAGTAAAAAAAAAAATCTCGTCAACAATATGTATATATAGAATTTAACTACCAAATTATGTTTAAATAAAGTTAAATTAAAGCTTTTTTCATATGGTAATAATTTCACATATTTAAAAAATTTATTTCAGACAAAAATACCTTTCAGGGAATATTTAACCTCACTTCTAATATCCACCGATAATTTTCTATTGCCGAACAATGATTTTGAAAATTATAATGAATGGAAGAAATTTAAAACAGATTTTAGAACTCAAAATCCTTATTGTCAAATAATTGTCACAGATGATTCACAAGTATTTCTTTTCTTCGTTCAAAATACTGATAATGAACAAAGGATTCATTTGTTAAAAGACATTGTTGGTAAAACTATATCTTTAATGTGGGAAAACTGTACATCAAACATTGCAGCTTCTGAGCATTCAGAAAATACAAATAAATGTGCTTTGAAAAGAACAAGAGATTTTGACCTTTCTGTACATGAAAAGCATCTTATTTGTCATGATGTCAACAAAACTGAAGATCAGAAAGAAAAATCTGTTGCAATGATAACAACTAAAAATGCTGAAGCTGCTACAAATGTAACAAGTCAGTGCCTTACAAAATTTCATTGGATGTATGAAGATGAAACTCCTGTTGAATTAAATGTCATAAAAAAATTTCTACAAATTGAACAAAACATTAGCAAGTTGATTGAGGCAGCTTATATTCAAGACGATGGAGAATCTGATTGGGATATTAGTTCTGGGCCTTATGGGCAAGTTGACTTTTCCAAAATGACTATCGTTTTTAATGAACAGACCAGAAGGCTTATCAGAACAGAAAAATTTAGTGGTAGGTACTGAATATTTATTAAAAATTAAATTTTAGTTTTAACCATATTTTATATGTCCCATTTATATATTTGAACACCAGGGGTAGAATTACATTTGAAGATCCATAGCCACATTTAAAGCTGATATGGAAGCACCTATTGTAATTTAATTATGTATAGGTCTGTCATTTTCAACATAGAATCCTCTAGATCAGCATTTCTCAAACTTTGGGGGAGTCATGACATGCTGACAATGGGGGATGCAAAGGCTTTTTTTTTTCAAGTTCTAAAAATTAGTTGTATTTGCATGGCAGATATAAATTTATAATTGAGAGTTAAATAAAAACAACATTATTACCAAAGGTAAAAAAATATGAATATTACATTAAGTGATTTCATTCCATCTTCTTCTAAGTAGGACTTTTTAAACTGCTTTCATGAATAGCTTCTGCAATCAGACTGATTCAAAATGTTCTTTTGAAGAAGACATTATAGTACCTCTTTGCCAATGGGATTCTAGAATATACCTTTCTTATGTCCTAATGGTCTAATTTCTCCCATCGTTTTGGTAATGTCTTTTACATTTATAAACAATATGGCCCGCTACAAAACATCTAGCTAAACGTGAGGATTATCTCAGCCATCTTTATTTAACTATATTTGGTGTGCCCTCTACTTAATGGGAGAAATACAGAATTGTAGATGACAACAGGATAAATTTCTAAAGCTCTGAAAGCATGAAAACCCAAAGTGCCTTGGCCTTGCCCCAAATGTCACTTGGGGGAGCTTTCAATGTTCTCCCAGACCTCCTAGCTGGATTTGATGACATTGTTAATATTAAAAGTTTAACAAACAGTGCTTTAGATTTTTCAAAATTATCTATTTCATGGTAGTGTTAGCAAATAGTTGCAACAGAACAAATTTTAAAGCTAATTTGATCAATACTACGACATTATCCATCCATCTCAGTGGCGCTACAGCCCATGGAGGGCCCTAGCCTGCTTTAGCACATCTCTCCATTCTGATCTATCCTGTGCTTTAGGTCTCCATGCACAGACCTTTAGCTATTGTAGATCTACCTCTACATCATCAAGCCATTGTAATCATGGTCTGCCTTTGGGGCACCTGCCTTTTGGTTTTTGGTGATGGACAATCTTTGCTCCTCTGTTCTCCGGCATTCTTTCAAGGTGACCTGCCCAACATAATCTATTTCTTTTTATTTCCTTCACTATGGAGGGATCTTCATATAGCTGTTTTATTTCTTGGTGCGAATCCTCCATCTGGTTTTTTCATGTATAGCACCATAAATTTTTCTGAGGATTTTTCTTTCCCAAGTGTTTAGCAGATTTTCTGTGTTTTTTGTCAGCGTCCAGGTTTTGCTTGCATATGTGACTACAGGTCTGATGATGGTTTTGTAAATGGTTTTCTTTGTCTTCTTAGATTTAAATTTGCTTCTAAGTATGTGTTGTGTTTTATAGAAAGCTCTGTTGCCTGTTGTTAGTTGTTCCTTTACTTCTGAAATTAGGTCATTGTTGGAATGTATCATGCTTCCTAAATATTTAAACCTTTCTATGTTTTCAAACTTGTGGTTTATTAATTTTAAAATACTGTTCTTCTGCCTGATTTTCTATTGTCATTATAAAATACTTGTTTTTGTTGTCATTTATTTCAAGCCCTGCTGTCAAGATGCTTATTGCAGTTTTGTGAAAGCTCTAGCAATGTCAAAGTTGTCTTTAACCAATAAGAGAATGTTATCTGCATATATATGCGAGATATTGTAGAGGTTGGCTGTATTTGTTTCTGTTGGTTTGGGACCTATGTTTTCTCTTCTGAGGTAGTTAGTAATTGCTCCCCTTGTGTTTCTTTGTATACTCATTACTTTTTCTAGAGTCAGATTGAAAAGCATGCATGAAAATGAGTTGTACATCTTAAAATCTCAGGTGATCCCAGTTTATTCATCTAGAAAAGCAATATTTTAAAAGTTTTTACCCCCAACCTTTTTTTTTCTTTCAGATTTACCTGATCAAGTTGTCTTACCAGATACATGGCAAAACAAGAACCTGGATGCTAGGAAACTGTTTGAACTAGGTCCCAATGAAAAAGAATTCTCAGCTCTACTGGATATTTTAGAAACTGAGTTAAATTCTAAGACAAACAAAGTTGAAATTTTAAAAGTAAGTTCTTTAATTCTTTATTAAATTTATATAAAAACAAGATGTTCTGCATTTTATTCAACATTTACCTCATAAAGAGAAAACAAATGTGTTAAAACTTTTAAATTATAGAACTAGCAATAAGCCTGTGGGTAATAATAAGCCTGTGGGTAATAAGAATTGTATTCAGTAGGTCTACACAGAGGGAACGATTGATAAAAATTCCAATACATTAAATTTTTTTTTTTTTAATTTAAAATATGATATAAGAATAATAGGATTATCAAAACATTAACTAAATAAAAGACACAAAATAAAAGTTGTTGTTTTCTAAAAATGTATTACTTGTTTTTAAACTCCATTTGTTTGTTGTAGTTTTTTTAATATACATTGCCAATTATATTATATATTAATATTATTGAAGAAAGAACTAATGGTCTAAAAAAATTATAATGCTATGTGGCGCTTCCCTATGTTTTTTTAACACTCGGTTGGTAAATCAGATATTTTAATGATTAATAGTATATTATTTAATTATTTTTGCCTAATGTCATTAATTATCACAAAGCACAAAGTAATTTCAAAACTTTTAATTTTTAATATCTATTTCATGTAGATGATCTTCTATATTTTAGATAAGACTACCTGAAAGCCTAATAGTTTAATTTTAAACTATTTGCATTAAAAAGAAAGAACATTTTTAAAGTGGAAAAAAACAAACTCTTGCATCAAAAAGTAATAAATAATGGAGCTCAAAATATTTGATTGATGATAATTTACTAATTACACAAAAAAATATTTTTTTTGAAAAATCTTTTTTAATCTTTTTTTTTTGTCATTTTTATCAATATAACTATATAAGAGCTGTGTTTTCCTATCCGCTTATCGAAGGAGAAGAGCTCCACATTTACAACTATAACTCAATAATTTTTATTTGATTCATGTTTTCATAGGTACAATAAAAAAGTGTTTAAAGTTTCAACTTAATCCGAGGTAGGGTGTGACAGAAAAAAATGTGTACTATTAACTAAGGCAACATAACCCCAAATATTTAATCATATATATGTGTATACTGAAGGATTAATTTCCCTAGTTGGTATAAATATAATAATAGTTTTTATTTATTTTATATCTAAATAATTCATTATCAGTAATTTATTGACTAATTGATTACTTTTTAAAAAATGATTCATGTATAATATTGTCTTCACCAATGAATAATTGTGCAAATGTTCAACTTGATCCAAGAATATTTGTGGGATAAATATTGTGTTCATAATTTTTACCTGACTAAGTAGATATAAGCTTCGTAATAAAAAGATGAATACCTTTTCTTTGAATGTAGAAAAAAAGTTTTTGAAACTTGATAAAGATTTACCAAATAGTATCTCCCAAGCTAGAAACTATGATGACATGCACATCACATCTTTATGTTTTCTCTATTTATAGGTTCAGCGTTTACAAAATATAAATCTCTTTAAGCACTTTAAAATGAAAAGCTCTCTAATGCAAAAACAAGTAAATCCAACTTTTTTATGGCAAAGAATAGCATCAGATACTCAGGAGCTGGTTTGTCAACATGGCTTTCATCCAATATTTTGTGCTATACATGATGGTGAGACCCTTGTTATTTATTTATGGCAAAAAAAAAATAAAGATGATATTTTATGAAAGTTATATATAAAATCAATATTTCTATTTGATGTTTTGGAAGAGAAAAAAATATCTTTAGAATAGTTTTTCCATTCAATGCAAATTTTATCATTTTTTACTTACTTAGACATTACAGTTTTTTTATTCTCAATGCTAACACCTTTTTTTTTAGCTGAAGATCTTGGATCAGGCAATTTATTTTTTGAGAAAGCTGGGAGATGCTTGCATACAAGAGATTTTGTTGATAATACAACAGTGTGTCTCCTCTATTCAGAAGTGCTGGTTGGAAAAAGTGGACAAGGCAAAAGAAGTATGAGATTACCCCCGTTTGATAAAGAAGCAAATGTAATGTATGATTCTGTGAAGCTTGATGATGCTTACATGGTATTTAGTGATGTTCAAGCCTACCCGTCTTATTTTGTGATGATAAAAATGATTAAGAAGGATTAAGAAACAGTTACTAAAATAATGCTATTTTGTTGTTAATTCATATGAACCTGTTTTTAACAGTAGTAATATTTATTTTATTGTTTATTCATATGAACCTGTTACTTTACTGTAATAATACTATTTTGTTATTGATTCAAATAAACCTGTTGTTTTTCCTTACTATGACAAAAAATCATATAATTAATCCTTATCTAACACATTAAAATATATGTAACTACATTTGAAATGTTTTTTATGATTTTTGTTTTGGTTGTGTATACAATTTTATTTAATAAAAATAAAGATCTTCTTTAATTTTTTAATGGTTAAAACAAATATTACATTAACCCATTAGCTCCCTCTTCAGTCTGGACCATTGTAGAACATTCCTAAAATCCCCTTTTCAATATGCTTACTTTAAACTTTTTAAAGAAAAGATTTCTTCTTTGTCTCTTTGCAAGCAATATTAAAAATCATTGTGAAGATTTCTGATTCTATTTTTAGCTTTTTAGTAAAATTGGGAAGATTCTTTATTGCTTTAATAATTTTTCAAAGGAACGGGCCCGTAGCCTCAGTGTATGTATCAGATGATGGTCATCTGTTTCTGTGGCCCAGTTAACAAGGGTATCATGTGGACAGCACAACAACCAACCGCCTTTACTTTTTCCCAACTAATGTCAGGTACCCAGTGGCTCAACCCAATGTTCTAAAAATTGCACTCTATTTATCTTGTATAACTACGAATGAAACTGTGGATTCGACTTGCTAAATATTCAATTGGACCATCCCTTGCTGGGATGAGGGAACCCAGGCAAAGCTCAAGCGGCCATGTGTCACAACAATGAATGTGATTAAGTGACCATCTAGTTTGGTGATGGGTAAGATTTTTTAGTCGTGGGTCAAAAACTTAAAAGGAAAAATTTAGGCAGGCCAAAATATTGTTTTATTTTAAAAATACAGAAATCTTCTATTACAGCTTTCTGAAATTTACCTAATACCATACATGAAGATGCAATATCAGTTGTCATAATTTGGTTCAAATCAGGACTTTGTTATCCTTAAGAATTAATGGAGATGTCCTTCCATTAATCTTTTTCTGACACTGCTTAGTTTAAGTATCATTACTGAAAAATCTGCTTCGAACTATAAAGATTCAAACGCCAAACACATTTTCTGAGCATGAGAAAACTGGTTTCGCCAGCAAATCACTACTTGCTGTTTAATATGTCTTATTAAGTACTATTCTTTGATGACCTAAACCAAAGATTTGAAGACATTCTTCATTTGGATATTCCTAACTGGGTTTTGAACCATTTTAGTGTTTGAACAAACTCAAAACCCAATCACAGGTGAATCCTTACTAATTCAAGTGCAGCTTTTAGAAATATCCACAAACAAAGAATGTAAATCAATGTGTGATCAATGATACCACCAATTCTGGTTATAAAAACAGATTCTTATTCTATAGTCTGCATTATGGGTCATTGTAAAGAAGTCATTCACTGATTTCCTGTCTTTTGGTTTGGTACAACATGGATTTGTTGACTAATCACAAATCAAAGAAACTGACTAAAAATGTGTTTTTGTTAAAATTTGTGATTACAACTTCCAAACATTGTGGCGGTCATAAATACACTCATAAAATCTCATGTATCTCATCTAATTTTTTTCAATTTTATTTTAAACAAAATCTATGATCTCAATAAACTGTATTGCAAATAGATATTTTTTCTTTACATTTCTAACTTGTATACTATGTGTGTAGCTTTTTCACAAGGTCCATTGGCAAGTTTTGACTATTTAAAGTGGTCCCTGGGTAAAAAAAAAAAAGGTTTGAGAATCTCTGGTGTAAAGAATGGCATACTTTAGTCTTAATACATACAAACAATTGAAACTTTTAAGATCGGAAACATTTTTTATGAAGCTCCAAAAAAAAAAAAGGTCCTTATTTTATCTTATGAAATTCAGACAATACTACAAAAAAGAAGATGATTACGTTTTCCTAGGTCAATCTAGTCATGCATGTTAATACATGACTTCTGCCAAGTCATTGGTTTTCCTGGCTGACTCAGGCAACCCATTCCAAGCTCTAATATCGGTAGGAAAGAAGGAACATGTGTACAAATTTGTCCTAGCATATGTAACAAAGAATGTGTCTTTATCTTTGTGTCTTTCTGACTTTTTATTAAGTTTTGTATTTTAAGGTTATGGTTTAGTGTTTTATGTATAATTGCTACTTAGGTTTTCTATCCTGAAGGATATTTCTAAATTTAGGGATTTTACTTAAGATGTTAATCCATTGTGAATATTTTCTTGTAATTTTTTTTAGTCTGTGTTACTGGTTTACCATTATTGAGATAAGTGGAATTTAGTTGTTTTAGCTTTTTTGTTACTCTTGACAACTGACATTTTTCTGGGTGGAAAGACATGCTCCGATTTGATGCCCATTTTCCTAATTCTCTAATTCTCTTTGTAAAATTTGTGTATCTTGTGGTGGTTTTGTTGAAAGGTCCTTTTAGAAGCCTCTCACTATCTTCTGATTAAAACCATAAACTTTTAAATAGCAGAAATATAATAAGCTTTTTGTTTAAACTTCTTAAAGAACCGGTATTTGTATGTTCAAAACTGTTCAGAAACAACCAGTTACTTAGAGCTCCTCCATATATGTTATTTTCTTTTTAGCATTCCTGGGTACAATGTTAATGGGGATTAAGCTTTCATGCTGATCAACTCAGATCAAACCAGATACATTTTCTCATACATGGAGTTTTGTGCATATATTTGCACTAATGATAACTATTGCAAATTTGTCATTTCATTTTTGAAAATTGGTAATCAACATAAAGTATTTATTCAGCCGTTGATTTTCAGTTGTCTTCCTTTGAAAAGGTTGGTCCTTCTTTGCGATTGCAATGTTTGGTAACACTATTCAAAAGTCACTAACAGTGTTTGTATATGAATAGCTATGCTCTGGTGACAGTTACATGTGCAGCATAGTGTGAATGTAGAATGGTGCAAATGCTGTTGAAAAAGTAAAAAATGGATTGAGAATATTATTGACATTCTTATTAATTATGTTTTTTTAAAATTTGATTTGACTATAATTTGCCTAATAAAAGCAACTAGTTTGACTGCACTATCTTCTTTTTTTTTTTTTTAAGTTTCTTAGAATTGTGGCTTCAGGAAATCACAAGAACGGTAGGGCGAAACTGTAATTAAATATTTAAGTTTTCATAATCTACAACTTGTGGTTCTGTGTTGGTGTATGATTAAAGAGTATCTGCTTGCAACAATGACTAAACACATTTTCACAGAGTTCAAAGATAAACTACATAAAATCATTTCCACTTTCAATAGCCACACCAGAAAGATCTGTAAGAGTTAACTAGCATTACTTAGCCTAATAATCACAAGAAATTGTGCTATATAATAACCCAAAATCATGAATAAGTCATATTTTTTAAAATAATTTTTTACTAAATATATGTTATTATTTTATACTTAAAAAATGAGTACTTATACAATATAAGACTTGGAAAAATATGTCGTTTTTTTAATTATAAACAATCCTACCAAATTTATCAAACATGCAAAGTCTTCTAATGCATAAGAAATTAAAGATACCATCTTTTTCTAAAAAGTTTATATGCTAATTCGGTAAATTTGATTACTTTTAACTTTGTATCTTCAAAATGCAGAAGAATTAGAGAAACACATAATGAGTGCTTACTGAATAGTCCTACAGATGAAAGGATTGAGACAAAAAAGGAAAAAAAAATGATTAATGAGGAGTACAGTATATTATTTATAGGTATAGTAATTTTGTTTATTTATTTGTTTTTATTTGACTAATAAATCAACTAGTTTGACAGCACTATCGTTTTTACGTTTCTTGGAATTGTGGTTTCGGAAACTCACAAGAAACGGTAGGGGGAAACCGTAAACATAGAAAACTTAGTCGACGTTTTACTGGTGATCAATACAAAAACGAAACAATTTAATCTTCACACTGAGCAACGACCATCGAAGAAAAAGTAAACTCGGTTGTAAAGTCTTTTAGTAAAGATGTTCTAGAATAGTATAGACTATAACTATAGACTATAGTAAGTCGATCTACCGTTAGCTACGTTATATTATAGTAATTAGTATACTATATCAATATCTAGATTAGATTCAATGTAGATCTAGATTGCATCTAAATCCAAAAAAATCTATCATAAAATTCATATCTAGGTCTAGTGTAGTCTAGAAAGGAATAATAAAGTATTCAAGATCTGTCTGTATATGTATTTAATGTATGTACAGTAAATATGTATATGTATTATTGTATATAAATTATAATTTTCGGTAATTCTGCAGGAGTTCAAGGGGCAGCCATCTTTGTTATTGTTTAGACTGCAATCTTGTATCTTGGGTTTTCTCTTTGATTTGTTTTTTTTTTTTTTTTTTTTTGAAGCTAAAAAATATCTTATCTTATCTTATATAATACAGATGTTACTTCAAAAAAGAAGATGATTACGTCCTACGCGTCATGCATATTAACCAATGACATAAATTCTGCCAAATCACTGGTTTTTCTGGCTAGCTCAGCAACCCATTCCATGCTCTAATAGCACTAGGGAAGAAGAAGTATTTGTACAAATTTGTCCTAGCATATGGAACGAGGAATGTGCCTTTATTTTTGTATCTTTCAGAGTATTTTATTAAATTTTGTTTTTGTATTTGAAGATTATGGTTCAGTGTTTTATGTATAATTGCTACTTTACTTTTGAGTCTTCTGTCCTGAAGGCTTTCTAAATTTAGTGATTTTACTAATGATGTTACCCTAGTCAAATGTGAATATTCGTTTGTTATGAATCTCACTGCTCTATTTTGTGTTTGTTCCAGTTTCTTAATGTTTTCTTGAGTTGAGGGGTCCCACACGGTGGATGCATATAGTATTATTGACCTAACCAAGGTTAAAAAACATTTTAGTTTTAAGTTCTTATTTGATTTATATAAATTTCTTTTAATAAACCCTAATGCTTTGTTGGATTTTTTTATAGTTTCATCAATATGTGGATTCCATGCCAGTTTTTCATTTATTATAACACCTAGGTATTTTGCATTTTTAGTCTGTGTTACTGGTTTGCCATGAATAAGATAAGTGGAATTAATTTGTTTTAGTTTTTTTGTTACTCTTAACAACTGACATTTTTCTGGGTGGAAAGACATGCTCCAATTTGATTCCCATTTCTGTAATTCATCTAATTCTGTTATCTTATATAATACAGACGTTACTTCAAAAAAGATTATTACGTCCTACGCGTCATGCATTTAGTCATGCATATTAACCAATGACTTAAATTCTGCCAAGTCACTGGTTTTTCTGGCTAGCTCAGGCAACCCATTCCATGCTCTAATAGCACTAGGGAAGAAGGAGTATTTGTACAAATTTGTCCTAGCATATGGGACGATGAATGTGCCTTTATTTTTGTGTCTTTCAGAGTATTTTATTAAATTTTGTTTTTGTATTTGAAGATTATGGTTCAGTGTTTTATGTATAATTGCTACTTTACTTTTGAGTCTTCTGTCCTGAAGGCTTTCTAAATTTAGTGATTTTACTAATGGTGTTACCCTAGTCAAATGTGAATATTCGTTTGTTATGAATCTCACTGCTCTATTTTGTGTTTGTTCCAGTTTCTTAATGTTTTCTTGAGTTGAGGGGTCCCACACGGTGGATGCATATTCTATTATTGGCCTAACCAAGGTTAAATAACATTTTAGTTTTATGTTCTTATTTGATTTATATAAATTTCTTTTAATAAACCCTGTTTGTAAAATGTCTGTGTCATGTGTTGTTTTTATTGTTCTATATATTATGCAATCATTTGCAAATAATCTGACTTTTGTTCCTGAAGTAATGCAATTTGGAAATCATTTATGTAAATTAAAAATAGTAGTGGACCCAAAAGTACGCCTGAGTTTACTGTTATTGGTGTTGATTTAGAGCCATTTATTATTACAGTTTGTTCTCTCCCTATCAGAAAATCTTTAATCCACTGATGCAGTGGACCATTAATGCCAAAATATTTTAATTTTTTAAGCAAACTATGGTGGTGAACTTTGTCAAAAGCCTTGGAAAAATCTAGTAAGATAGCATCTATTTGTTCACTATTATCTAAACCTTTTGGAAAATCATCAATTAGTCCTATTAGTTGTGTTTCACATGATCTATATTTCCTAAAGCCATGTTGGTATGGGGTGAGGACATTATGTTTGTCTAAGTGGTTTATGATGTTGCTTACATATTATGTGTTCTAGCATTTTACATGTGATGCTGGTAATTGATACTGGTCTGTAGTTTCCTGGATCAGATATTTCTCCTTTTTTAAATAGGGGGGTGACATTAGCTTCTTTCCAGTCCTTCGGTACTCTGCCCTGGTTAAGCGATGCCTGAAAGAGTATTTTGAACACTGGGGCTAGCTCATTGCTTAGTTCTTTGAGTAATCTAGCTGGAATACCATCAGGTCCAGACACTTTATTTGGTTTGGTGTTGGCTAATAGTTTTTTAATTCCATTTTCTTGTACTACTAAATCTTCTATGTTGTCTACTTGGTTCAAATTAAGAAATATGTCTTTGTCTCCTGGGGCTGAGAATGCTGATGCAAAGTATTTGTTTAGGATGTTTGCTTTAGTTTCATTATCATTATGTATTATGTTATGTTTATCTTTTAATGGCGCTATGCCTGTTGTTTCCATTTTCTTAGACTTAATGTATGACCATAGGTTTTTGTTGTTATCTTTAGATATTACATTGTTTATGTATTCACTCTGCAGCTGTCTGCTTACTTTTTGGGTTAGGTGTTTAATTTTTATATACTTTTTGTAAACTCTTTCTGCCTTGGTTTCTTTAAATTTTCTATATAGGTTTTCCTTCTGTTTACTAAGCTTCTTTAGTCTATTATTAAACCAGCATTTATTTATTTTGTTTGATGTGTATTTAGTTGGTATATGATTTTCTATAATGTTTTTAAGATGGTTTTTAATGAAATTCCAGATGTCATCGACTGGTTGGTTAATGTCTTTTTCTAATAAGAATGTTTGTTGAAAGTTTAATGCAGCTTGGTGTAATTGTGTTAGGTTACATTTATTCCAAAGTAAGATTTTTCTTTTGGGTTTTGTATTGGCTACTGCTTTTATCTGACTGTTTATTTTTATGATCTCATGGTCTGATAGACCAGGGATAATATCATAATCAACTACTAATCCAGGTCTGTTGGTTAAGAAGAGATCTAATGTGTTGTTTAATCTAGTTGGCTTTTTAATGATTTGATCTAAACTTAGGTTGTGTAAAGTTTCTATGAAAAGCTTATGTATGATTATGTCCTTAAGGTTTTGGTGTTTATCTATGGTTAGTGTTTTCCAATTTATATCAGGTAGGTTGAAGTCACCCATAATCCAAAAAACTGCATTTTTATTTGTCTCTTTAAGTGTTGTAATCTGATTACATAGTTCCTGCATGTATTCTAAACTAGAATTTGGTGGTCTGTAAATGCTGCCTATTATAAGGGATGTTGAGGTGGTATTAATTTTACAAAATGTAGATTCTATATTTTTTGAGTTAGGTAAGGTAATTTCTTCTGCTATAATATGCTAAATCTAGCTATACCGGTATAGTATATTAATATGACAAGGTTCTTAAAGGCAATAAAGGTCAATTAATTTTTGGTAATAAACTGTGCTAATATTTATTGTAGGCCTAGTTAAATTTAGGTTGAAAAGATTCTCTATATCAGAATAATTCAGAATAGATATAGACAATATTTAACAATTAAAAAGAAGACAGAGCCAATAAGAAACATATTGTATTGACACCAAATCAAAATTAAAGAAAAAATAGCATTGCTTTGAAACCACAGAAGTAATGTGAATTCTTGGTATTTTTTAAGACACTATCTTGGAATTTCTTTGGAACATAAACAATAACAAAGATGGCTGCCCCTTAAACTCCTGCAGAATTACCATTTTCTAATTTTGTCTATACTCTACTATGCTAGTTTATAGGATGACTCTTAGATCTAGATTTATTTTTCTAGATCAGAAACTATTTTTATTTTATACTTGTTATCTTGTTACAAATCATACAAAGTGCGTTTATCATGGTTTCTCCTCCTGCCTGTAGAAGTTCACCATGAATGTTGTCAACTCCGGTCGATTTTTCCCTTTTCAGGGCTTTTACTGCTGATGCTACTTCCGAGCAAAGAATTGGATAGTCATCTATGTTGGATACTGCGGGGACATTTAGTATCTCTGTTTCTCCTGAGATTTCAAAGTTATACAACTCTGAACAGTATTGTGTCCATCTTTTTAACACATCTTTTTCCTCAGCTAAGCGTCTATTGTTTGTCATACATTGCGAATGGCTATTATGATATATTGATCATCATTTGATGATTGCATCATGCAGATCTAGAGGTCTAGTCACAATTTAATAGTGCTGTGGTAGTATGAGATTAGAACTAGTCTTGCAATCTAAATTGTTTTTTTACGTTTCAGATTTTTCAACAGTTTTGATGATAATCTACATTCTAGCCTTTACCTCCAGTAGGACACCAGGCATGGCAGCAGGCAGGGTATGAACCTGGACCATCAGGACAACTGAACAACAGTCCAGCACGCATACTGCATGACCAGGCTGTGATTATAAAGTCTTTAGAAACATGGCTACTTTTATTTTTTAAAAAAATAATAATTGACTTATTGTATAACGGAGAACCTTACCATAAAGTTTAAAATCTCATAAAAGAAATATTTATAGGTCTATACAGTTTTGATTTAGATCTAGGCATTCACTGACCAGTTTTTTTTAATCTATCGGACACACAGTCTAATAACTTTTTAGGCAGGGATAGGTGTGGATGAAAATTTTATGTGTTTTCGATTTTGTTTTTAAAACCTAATTTTCTTTATATCTATATAACTGTATCAATGACTATTATAACATCACTTGGGCCTTGTTGCAACTAAGAATGAAGCAATATGATTGGATAGATCAAGATTTGGTTTAGCCTAAGTATTGTTGTGGGGATGAATAATGTAGGCATTCCCTAAAAACAAAATCTCCTCGTTTTTTTTTAAAGATATGAAGAATTTACTTTATAATTTATTAAATATAAATGCTTCTAAGCATCTTAATAAAAAATAGTAAGATGTTTACTTTTACAATTTTTTAATCAGAATTTAATTATGTCAATAACTCAAATTTGAAAACCTTCAGAATTTTCCTTTAAAAGTCGACCCAGGGCCAGTGACAAGTCAAGCTAGTCTAAATTCTAGAGTCAGCGTTGTTTAAATTTGTATCAATCATCACATGTAATTTTTACATCACAGTGAGACAGTGACAGCTTGTCACTGCAAGACAACAGGCTGGCAAGATAAAAAAGATCAAGTCTAATTTATATTACATTACAGAATACATTTGACATCATTTGTGAATTAAAATAAAATTTAGAAATAATGTCAAAGCTTATATTAGTATATGGGCTGACGGAAGACACATCAGAAGAGCAATTATTAAAACATCTTAATGGTCTTACAATAAACGCTGTCAAAGCTACTAGAATTTGGCTGGATCCTTTTGTTAAGCAAAGTCCAAGAGCAGTCGCTTTATTTGAAAAAGAAATTGGTAAGAATAACATTTTATGTATTATGAAATATTTAAATCTCAATATTTATACTGTATATAGTAGCAGTGGCGTAGCTAGGGTGGGGTAGGAGGGGGGAGAATTTGAAGAACACCCTCGTGCCCCAAATGATGGTCCGAACTTAGTTTTTAAATTAATTAAATATTACGTCACTGTCATGAAATCTTGCTTTTCACGTTGTTATATAAGTTAGTGACCCTGTTGCATGTATTCCACACAGATTATTAACTCTTTCCGTGCGTGGTTACTCTCAATTTTAAGGATTAGCGCTGACTAGTGCTGTTACTCTCAGAAAGTAACTTGTATGGTAGTTTATTTCATTATCCTTAACATTTAAGAAGAAACCTGATAGAGCACTGAAAACGAAGGAGACCATGAACGCGTCGAAGAAAAGTATTACTATTCAGATGATTCATACAAAGATACAGCAGTCGAAGAACTGAAAATGTCTCTTGATGTAAAAGAAGAGACTCCAGGGGAATAGTTTTTACCACAGTCAGAGAAAAAATCTGCAGTAAGGGATGATGAGTCAAGTGTTGGTCTTCCGAAATCACTTTTTCCAGAAGTGGAAGAAGCTGTAATTAAGTACAAAGACTTCAAATATATCCAGCCTGGAATTTTACCTGAGGAACAGCGAGCAAAGATTGTGTTAAAGGGTAGCTTATTTTTCCAAAACAAAGATGAACGGTATGTGTTTCCAGTAGAGTTTACCCAAAATAAATCACGAAGTTTGACATCATGGTTTACTAGAATGCTTCCAACAGGAAAAATCTGCGACAGGCTCTTCTTCTATCCACACTTGGGATGTCTATGTTGTTTTCCATGTGTACTATTTTCTGAGGTATCAGAAAAGACATCTAGTGCATTGAGCAAACCAGGAGTTTGTTTCACGAAATGGAAGAAACCTGAGAGACTAAAAGAACATGAAGAAGGTGTTCACAACAGACAATCTCTTTTGAAGAGGAAGTTAGAAGAAGAAAAACTTAAGGCAGAACCAGATGAACTTGTCACATATGTTTCATGCGCACATTTTGAAAAATCTGCAGTGTATTGGAGAGATGTTATGCTGCTATTAAGTACTTTGCAAAAACAAACTCAAGCTTTACGTGGTCACAATGAAAAACTAAATTCACACAATCCTGGGAACTTCCTAGCATCTTTTAAATTTCTTGCAGAATTTGATAAAGTTTTGAAACACCACCTACATGGAATCAAATATGGGAAGATACATTATTTGTCACCAGAAATTCAAAATGAGTTTATTAACTTGATGGGCAAGTTTGTTACTTTTCTCTTATGCTTGATTCCATCCCAGATGTTTCTCATCAAGAACAGGTATCTCTAATAGTTTGTTACTTGGATGTTGATAATTTCGAAATAAAAGAGTCATTCATTGGTAACTTTGAAATTTTGAAACCTGATGGACAACATTATGAAGTATTTGTTCTGAAAACTCTAAAAGAAATTGAACTGGACTTTGATCTGTGCAGAGGTCAAACCTATGATAACGCAACCACAATGAGTGGCCGTCTGTCTGGCCTGCGGAAACTTCTCCTAGACATAAATCCTAAGGCAACATTTCTGAACTGTGATAATCATTCTCTCAGCAGCTCCTCATTCTGCTGAGATTAATCCAGCTATTGTCACCTTTTTTTTTTTTTGGAATTGTACATGAATTGTTCAACTTTTTTTCCAATTCACCCCAGAGATGGGCCAAACTGAAAGAAGCTGGAGCCGGGAGCTTAAAAAAGGAGATTAATACAAGATGGTCCACAAGAGAAGAAGCTATGTCAGCAGTTTCCTTGCATCTTGACAAAATCATCAAGCTGTTGGAGAAACTTTCTGAATCAACAACTGAAAGAATGGACACTAGAATCAGTGCACAGAATCTTCTTCATCTGGAATTCCGGTCAAATCTCCTGCGCCCAATTAATATAGTTCAGAAGAAACTACAAAAGTCTGGACTGCACAAGTTGCTGAAGAAATTAAAACTTTTCATGATTTCTGCAAAATGATGAGAAATGGACAAAACTGATCACCCAATCTATTGAAAAAGCAAAAGAAGATAGTGAATGCTGAAGAGTTCCTGTAATTAAAATAACCAGAAGATAGAAAAGCATTGATGGGAGCTGAGTTCTGATGTAGGACTATCGATAGAACTGCACTTCAAATGCGTTGCAACAGAAGTGCTAGACAGACTTCATATGGAGATGAAGGACAGATTCTAAAGGCTTGAAAACCATGTGGACACCTTTGGGTTTCTTCTTGAACCAATACACCTTTTGGAGTCTATTGATGACGACACGCTGTTGAAAAACTGTGCTACTTTTTCCCTGCTTGATGAACAATCACTAATTGACATATTGAGGAACCTGGCTTTATATGGTGTGCTAAAATCTCCATTCGAATGCTGCTAACTCAAGCCACTTCCATTGCGTCATTTGAGATTATTCTCAAAGCTCAAGCTCATCAAAAACTATTTCAGGAGCACAATGATGCAAGAATAAAGGCTAGCATGGCTTTAATTTCAGTGGAGTCACAAATACTAGACAGTATCAATGTAGATGATGTTATAGATGCCATTGCTGCACAGAAAGCACAACGTGAAGCGATATGAATTGAGATTTGTCACTTACTTATGCATTATTTCACCAATAAACAACAAAGATTCTTAATGATTATTTCTTGCTAATTTTACTTATATACTGTACCAGTTTGAATGTAGGCTTATGTTTTTATTAAGTACATTATCTCATGTCATGATGTCAAATGTCAAAATGCAAGGGGCCCATGAAGAGGTAAGTTCCCCCAGGCCCCCCAACCCCTAGCTACGCCCCTGAATAGTAAGCTCAAATATATGATTTATTATATAAAATAGATATATGTATAAAAAGCAAATTAGATGATATGATTGATTCATCAGCAATCTATAGTACAGGGGTTCTCAACCTGTGGGTCGCGACCCCCTTGTGGGTCGATTGACGATTTGCCAGGGGTCGCCTAAGACCATCAAAAATTATTTATTGTTAATAATTGTTATTGTCTATTCTTCTATTGCTGTATGTGTGTGGGTGGGGTTGGGGGGGGGGGGGTCGCTGAAGAGTGGGGGATTGTAAAAAGGGGTCGCCGATCATAAAAGGTTGAGAACCGCTGCTATAGTAGAACATATTTAAAAAACAAGTAAATAATAAACTAACAATATAACAGGATGACAAGTCTAGGCCCCCAAAAAATAAAGATATATTGATATATTTATTAAGGACCATTAACTACACAAAATAAATAGCTGAGTGCCTTTGATAACATGATTCTTCTTCTTCTAGCCAGCTTTATTGCTGCTGAGCTGTGAGCTCTTTCGCAGACTGTGCCAAGGAAAAAAAGGGTGCTGTTCTCTTCAGTTGTTCAGCACTGCCGTACAGGGTGTTGGTTATGTTGGGCTGTAGTGGAAGTAGGGTCTGCCTAGGTGGTTTAGGGAGGGGCATTCAAAGAGGATATGGTTTACGGTTTCAAAGGGGTGGGCGCAGTGTCTGCAAAGGGGGAGTTGTGTGGAGTTTATTTTGTTCAGGTGGTAATTTAATAGTGGTGTGTGTCCTGTTCTTAGTTGGAAAATTGTAGATTGTTCATTGCAGGAGAGGAAGTTAATACTGTCCAGTTTTTTAGGCGTAGTCATTTCTTTGTACATGGCTCTGCCTGTGCTTCCTGATGTCCATTGGTTGAGCCACTCCTCTTTGTGATTGTTGACTAACATTGACCTTAGGGTGAGGTAGTTAACAGGTCTATCTGGTTGTTCCATAGATGAACCTGCCTTTTCATTTCCCATGATGCCAATGTGTCGAAGGGATCCACTGTAGTGTAATATTGATATTTAATTTTGAAATCATCTGATGGATTATCACAATTAGTGTTGTCAACTCTCTTGGGCTGTTTGAAGTGCTGCTGTTAAGTGCTTGCAGAGTAGATTGGGAATTTGTAAAGACAACAATATCTGATGGTGGATGCACTCCTTCATATAATTTGTTTTCCACTGTCTGTAGTGCTATGGTAATTGCCTCAATTTCAACTTGGAAGTTTGAACAGTAATCGCCACAGGGTGCGCATATCTCAAAGTGTTTATTTTTAGGCACCAAGACCAGCATTGATGGTGGCTTTGAAAGCTGATCCGTCTGTATATATATGGATTGCTGTTTTTTGATAGCTTTCAATTGTTTCAAGCGTGCCTACTTTAAGCTCCAGTGGATTTGATTCTTTTGCTAAGCTGTTATTTAGTAAATGTGTTTTGATGGTTGGTTGTTTGTAGTTTAGTCCGGGCATAATGTTTGAAAATCTGGTAATTTTTTCTCTGTTATTGGGTAGGTGGTGTTTTAGGGTTAGTTCATCAATAAGTTGGATCAGAGTCCTTTGCTTTTTTTGTTTTTTTTTCCTATTTCTCTGTGTTAGTAATTTATTAGGATGATTGTCCTCCAACCTTCTGTATCCCTAAATAGCTTCTAATGCTGCTCTGTTGCGCCTTAACTTAAGAGGTTCAATATTGGAGTCTATTTCACAGGCTGCTGTGGGAGTAGTTCTCATACCTCCACAAATTAGCTGCAAGGCTTGGTTTTGGATTGTATCTAATGATGATTGATAGGTTTTGTTGGCAGCTACTTGTATGGAGAGGCAGTTATTCATTACAGATCTGACGTATCCAGTGTATAACTGTCATGATAAAATAAATAATACTGATGTCTAGTGACTATAGCTTACACACTTGCTTAGAGTGACAACTTTAGTAGGTGGCATTAAATATAGACTTAACAATCAATGAAGCAATTTTTTCACCTTATTACCAATAGAGTGATAGCGCTGACTATGATGTCTAGTCATCTTGAACTAGTCATTTTTCTTATTAATCTTTTGTAATAAATCTAAATATCTTGGTCTATTCTTTCTCTCTGATAGCTGAATATCTTGGTCTTATTTTTTTCCTATATATCATTTTGATGTAGACATCTTGGTTTTGTCACTGTTTTTTTGTCAGTTACATTTTGGTCTTGCTCTTCCCTTCATCATTTAGTTCTAGAAGTCTAATTCAACATCTTGGTATAAACTTTTTTGATTTGTGAAAAACAAATGGCACAATGACAATTTTACTTGTTTATTTAACTTACTTGCTGGCTGTTTAGAGATCAGTGTAGAATTATAAGCATATGGTTATCTTAAAATAAAAATTAGACATTAGAAACATGTGAATTCCTAGAACTACAATGGATGAAAAATTTGAGAATATTATATGCTCCATCAATAGTCATGATATAAAAAGTAGGAATAATGCAGAGAAAAAGGCTAATAAATAATAATAAATAATACTTAAGTAAAGAATTTCACTTGCTTTGTTTTTTTCTGGCTTGCAATTGTTTTAATTATGTGTATGTTTTATATGTTTTTTTACCAGCATTAACTCTATTTTACCTTCATCACAATTTTCAGATGAATGTGAGCTTTTTAGATGTGCACAAACTAAGGGCTCTAATTTCAAGGGAAAACCATTACTCTTTGAAACTGTGACTTCTCCTCAGAGTGTGGTTGTTAACATAAATGGAGCCATTGGATATGGATCGCGTGATAAACTCAGGTTTCTCTTTTCATCAAAAAGGTACAATGGTCAAAAAGTTTGTGAAGTAAAACAGATGAATCAAGAATGGTTTGAGATTACTTTTGAAGAAAAATGGAGTAAGTATTACTATAAAAAGACTAATAAAAATTTATTTATAGACAGAAAAAAAAGTTATTGTCTCCTAGATTGTATATATAATGACTTCTAAGTTTTCAGAAGTTCAGTTTGTCATTGCCTAAATCTCTCTCCTAAATTTCTTATTCCATATATTATCAGAGCATGGAATGGGTTGCCTTAATTGGCCAGGAAAACTAATGACTTAGCAGATTTTGAGTCATTGATTAACATGCATGACTAGATTGACACATGGATACGCTTAGAATGTAATTATCTTCTGTTATGAAGTAACTTCTGTCATTTATAAAATAAGATCTCCTACATCTTGGTAGGGAATGGGTAGGGCTTGAACCTGGTACCATTGAGATGAAGTCCAGAGTGCATACCAGATGACCATATCATCCTTTCAACTATTTATCTTCAGGAACATACCCACTATCGAGTCCAAGCTCAATATATTTTGTTATATATGTTAGCATATTATTTAACTTGTTTTTCTTGTAAAACCTTTTTTAACCATGAAGATGTAAAACTGAAACAAATACAACAGGATTTCAAACTTCTGCATGAAGTAGTAAATTAATGTATTTAATGTATTAGCAGTTGCATTCTTACTAGTACTCAAAATATAAAACTATAAAGCTTTTTGCAGCATATAAAACTAGTAGGTCTGAATGTGTTGTTCAACTTGTAAGTCATAAGACATTTTTATATTTCACTTGTATGAAACAGATTGGTTAAATATACATTTTTACTGTCTTGGTTTTGTGTCTTAGTTATATTTCAATTGACCCTTAGTCAACTCATCAGTAGTCAGCTCATCGTTTCTATCATCTTTATTAGTTAGGCTATTTTTGGTTTTATCCATTTTAACTAGTGCAAGTAAAAACTATGTTACTTGTTTGTTCTATTGCAGAGGCAGTTTCCATAATAAGTCTCAACACTTGGGAAGCTAACAATGTGATGTTGAAAGTTTGTCCATATTTTACTTGTTTTCAAGAGCAGTGCCAAAATCAGTTGACAAGATTAATGTCAAAGAGCAAAAAGTATAGCATCCCTGAAAAAACATATGTCAGAAAAAAGTCCACCTATTTTTTCAGAAGTAGATTATTTACATTTCTAATGGGAGTATTAGACTTAAAGTCTAGCATACAAACTCACTACATGGAATTAAATATTACTATTGATACTGATGAAATGGAGGCTGAAATAGAGGGTCCTGAGTATGAAACCAAATTAGTTCATCAGACCATTTCCTGTGAGGAAAAAAAAGTAAGTTTTTGAAATTTTTATTTACCAGTAAAAGAATCATGTTTTAGATGTAGCCTTTATCTTTTACTTATGGTATATATTTTAAAAAAAATACATTTCAGTTTTCCTTTACTGATCTTGAAGTACAGTTTCTAACAGATCCAGAAATTCAAGAAACTCTACAAAATCTTATAAAGGATAAAAAATGGAAGATTGTGTTAAACAAAACAACACCAGGATTTGTTGTTGATCAAACTGGAAAGCAGGTTTCAGCATAAATTAATTAACATATATTTATTATAAACGTTGAAGTAAAAGAATTTATTTGCTTGTAGTATTATTTATTTTAGTTGCAACTTAAATGTTCCCTAAGAAATGGACAATTTTGTTTCACTTCTTTATTTCATTGCATCTCTTATCAATGTTAGGTTTTTTTCTAACATACCTAGTGAAGAATTTCAAGACACCTCAGATTGCTACCCATATTGCAGAGTTATGATTGTAGTGTTTTAGAATTATTTTCATCATCATACCAAAATCAAGATTTGGATTTGGTGGTTAACATGATCAAGAAACTGGGCAAATTAATAAACATTTCAGAGGATAATTTATTTTAAAAAATAATCAAATTACTTCAAATTTAAAAGAATAATCTTAATGTTTCTTCATTGTCTAATTTCAGGTTACATTAATGGATTTTCTCTCATCTCTTGTTATTGTCAAAGAATGTTCTTCTATTCCTAGTAAAGATTTTCAAGACACCTCAGATTGGGTTTCATTTCTACAAAATTTTTATAAACGCTACCCATATTGCAGAGTTATGATTCACAATGGCGTTGTAGAATTAGTTTCTTTATCTTACCAAGATCAAGATTTGGATTTCATGGTTACAAATGTCAATGCGAAACTAGGCAAATTAATTAGCACGTCATTAACACAAACCATAGAAGTCAAAAGTCAAAGACAAAGAGAAAATATTGAAAAATCAACTATATGCTTTCATAACAGTATTTTTCCTTGGCTTTCAAATATTTTAAATATTAAGAAAGGAATATCTCAAATAGTTGATAGCCTTCAGGTGGACATCAATGAAGAAGAAAGTGAGATTATTTTTCAGGGACCCAAAGATGAACTCAAACATGTGAAATCTTTAGTTATTTCTGAAAGTAATAAGGTAAACTTTTTTTTTACCATCCATGTAAATATTATGCGTCAAAGTTCACCTTATAATTAGTTTATCGTTTACTTAGTTATACAAATATATACAGTATATTCAAAATCTTCCATTAATTTCTTATTCACTCTGACAACAGTGCTCCCAATATCCCTAATTGTCTTGGCTGTCTTGTTCCCTATGAATGTCTGAAAAACCTCCAATGTTCCAGTCTCAGATGACAATGATAAACCTTGTTCTATTCCACCTTTCTCCCAGTCCTTTCTTTCCTGTCTGTTTCCTTGATATTGTCTGTACCAGTTGTCATATTGTCTTTTATAAGTACATATCTGTTATTACTAGTCTGTGTCTCCCTTGCTCTGTTAAAAGCAAATATTTCTTCAATATCACTGTCTCTAGATAATTTCTTCTTGGAATGTGTCAATTTATAAGCTCTTAACAGTCTGAAGTGTCTTTGTTTAATTTCGGTTTCCTTTCTAACAGAATTATTTTTAATTCCTTATGACACTCTTAAATTACTTTGTCTGACATGAGAAATGTCTTAAGACTGTTAAAGGTCTTTTCTACCGCAGCAATTTCTATCCGATCATTGTTACAAGCAAATGAGGCTTAACCATACCCCAAGCAGATTTATCTATAGTAGATTATGAGAACTTTAATCTTGATTCAACAAATAATAATATATCAATAATAACCTCATTAACATTACACCATTTTCTTATCCTCCTCTTATCTTACTCTGTCAACATGCATTCCCATCATTCCACATTCACACTATGCTGTGCACAGTAGGATGACTGGAAAGTTGTCACTATATATCTTTATCATGAGATTCTTTGTGGATATGCCACAACTTTCTTTCTTTTCTGGGTGGAATTTCGACAAGATAATTTACCTTTTCATTCAAACATAAAATATGTAAAAAAAAAAAATATTTATATTTGCATTTAATGCACATAAAGTATTTTTGCAAATAAGCTTTTCGAAGCTAATTGACATTTTTGTTTTAGAGTACATATATAATTGTTTATTTTTTCTCTTTATATATGAAATATGTATATACCTGGGATACTTATATATACATACAAAAAAGTAATTGAAGTTCACCTTTCAGACCTTGTGGTCCATAGTGCAAGATTATATATTTCTATACCACATATTTTCTTTTTTAAAATCTCATCAAATTTTGATATAAAGAAATTGCTGTAGACTATATATGCACAATTATAAAGAAGTACACCCACAATGTGAAATTCGACCACACTGTATTAAACATATCACTATGTATGAATTACCAGAATGTATAATTGTTACTCATACCATTATTATTTTTATAATTGTTTTTCTGTTATTTTTTAAATTTCTTGCTCATTCATTGCAGATCTTTTTCACTGACCTTGAAATAGAGTTTCTAACAATTCCAGAAATTCAAGAATGTTTTAAGAAGTTAGTTGAAGAAAAAAAATGGCAGCTTGAGTTTGATAAATCACAACCAGGATTTGTTGTTACTGCGAAATCTGGTTGCAAACAGGTTGTTGTTTTTTTTTCCTTTATTTCAATCAATAATTGCCAATCTGCATTTTTTTACCAAAGACTTTTACATAAACATTTCAGATGATAATTTATTTTAAAAAATAATCAAATTACTTTAAATTTAAAAGAATAATCTTAATGTTTCTTCATTGTCTAATTTCAGGTTACATTAATGGATTTTCTCTCATCTCTTGTCATTGTCAAAGACTGTTCTTCTATTCCTAGTAAAGATTTTCAAGACACCTCAGATTGGATGTCATTTCTACAAAATTTTTATAAACGCTACCCATATTGCAGAGTTATGATTCACAATGGTGTTGTAGAATTAGTTTCTTTATCTTACCAAGATCAAGATTTGGATTTGATGGTTACAAATGTCAATGCAAAACTAGGCAAATTAATGAGCATGTCATTAACACAAACCATAGAAGTCAAAAGTCAAGTAAAGAGAGAAAATTTTGAAAAATCAACCATATGCTTTCAGAACAGGATTTTTCCTTGGCTTTCGAATATTTTAAATATTAAGAAAGGAATATCTCAAATAGTTGATAGCCTTCAGGTGGACATCAACGAAGAAGAAAGTGAGATTATTTTTCAAGGATCTAAAGATGAACTCAAACATGTGAAATCTTTAGTTATTTCTGAAAGCAGTAAGGTAAACTTTTTTTTTTACCATCCATGTTAATATTATGTGTTAAAAATTTGCTTTGTGATAAGTTTATTTTCATTAATGTTTTGCAAGATAAGCAATTTAAAAAAAAAAGTAAATTAGCATTATGTTTATGTTGATATTTACTTTGTCTTAAGCTGAGGTGGATAATTGTCAGAACATAAATCTTGGGGTTAGAGGCGCATTATCTGAGTGGTAAAGTAGTTGGCTTCTGAACCAGGGGTCCTGGGTTTCAAATCCTGGTGAAGACTCGGATTTTTAATTTTGGGGTTTTTAGGGTGCAAGAAAGGCTCGTTGACCGTGTCCTATTGCTTAGACTGTGGCTTTTCATGTTACATATGGGAAAATTGTTAGTGGTTTGCATCTATATTGTTATTGTTATTAGTTATAGCAGTAATGCTGAGGTGGACATGGTATTCAAACTGAATTTTCATTAGTTTGGACCAATAAAATTATTTTATGTGGTAAGAGTGGTGATGGCCCTCCCACGGAATCCAACAGTACATTATAGGTATTATAAGGAGTGTCCCCCCTTGGGCTTGATCTCTGGTCTCACATGGGAGGGGGAATCCATAGCGGTGGCTCAAGGAGCCCATGAAAACAGATTTGATTAAACTATCGTTTTATTGAAGGTTGGCTCCTGATGGAGTGGTCAATGAAGCCAATCCCTCATCTCAGACATGGGATTTAAGCATTCCCTGGGTCAAAGTATCATAAAAGCAAGAAATCTTGACTCTTAAGAACATAATTGTAGTCCATTTGTTTGGACTAATAAAAATCATTTTAATGTCAAAGTTTTACTTTTCGATCTTAGTAGAACATTAAATAATTGTGCATCCTTTGTTTACGAAGTGACTATGGATCATCTCCTAGAAATGAGATGAATGCCAGGGCAGTAGCTATGGTCTGAATGTCATCAACACAACAGTTCTCCCCTCTCCATGAAGCTGATGTATCCAAAGGAACAGTAAGTGCCGATACAGTTTGGGATCAGTGGCATTGGCTCTGCCAGGGTGTGGAACTGTGTGTTGCAAACAACCTAAGGGTCACTGGCTTGTGATTTTTTTCCTTAGGGTTGACTCTCAAAGCCTTTATTATGGTTGGAAGTAATTGCAAAGCAGCAGAGATTTGAATCCAGAGTTTTCCTTCTCGTAGATGGATAGCCAGCTGAGGCTAATGAGCCTCTCCTGCCTGAAGTTTATTGGTTTAGGCGCCAGTTACTCACCTTTGTCCCTTCTCCAAATATCTCAGCCACACATGAAGGCCAGGAGTTAGACTGATTGTCAGAGGCTTTTTGTGACACTTGTTGAAATCATCTGAACGGTAGTGGAGTACTTATAACCATTACCTCTTCCAGCAATCCTTATGGAACCACACTTTCATGTAATATGATAATTAGCAAAGAAAAGTCTCCTTCCAGACCTTACTGTCTACAGGGCAGGCAATGTAATAATGTTCATTTGTTTCTATGACTATATATTTATCTCCTATAAAATCTCCTTAGATTTTCAGATGAAAAAGTGACAGATTAATTGCATAATCCTCCATAGAGAAAGAAGCAATGGCTATCGTTGAGTCAATCAAGAAATGGAGACATTTTCTATTAGGGTCGCATTTCAAACTCACCACGGATCAAAGGTCAATATCATTCATGCTTATCATCACCATGGGAAGATTAAAAACGTCAAAATTCAGAGGTGGAGAATAGAACTATCAATGTACAGTTTTGATGTGTGTTACCGGCCGGGGGCTGACAACATGGCCGCCAATGCTCTTTCTTGTGGATTCTGTGCAAGTACAACCACCCCTACGTCTTTGAAAGAACTTCACAACACTCTTTGTCATCCTGGCATAGTGGGAATGCTCCATTTCGTCCGGTCAAAGAATCTCCCGTATGCAGTTGAAGAAATAAGAACTGTAACAAGCAATTGCCCCATCTGTGCAGAGATCTTTTTTATCAACCATCTGCCGGCAGCTTAGTAAAAGCCACATCACCAGTTGAGAGACTTAGTGTTGACTTTAAGGGACCACTCCCTTCTACCACTTTAAAATAAATATTTATTGACAATTATTGATGAGTACTCAAGGTTTCCTTTTGCATATGCATGTTCTGACATGACTACTCAAACAGTAATTAGATGCTTCACAAACCTATTTAGCATTTTCGGCACGCCCTCGTATATACATTCAGACCGGGGATCAGCCTTCATGTCTGAAGAGCTACGATCTTTCCTCAGAGGTAAAGGCATATTAACAAGCAGATCAACAGCGTATATTGCCAAAGGGAACAGGCAAGTAGAAAAACTGAATTCGACTCTCTGGAAGTCAATTCTTCTTGTCATCAGGTCAAGAGGACTACCTAATACACAATGGGAGCTAGCCCTAAACGACGCTGTCCATTCAATTAGATCTCTACTATGCTCTGCTATAAACATGACGCCACATGAAAGACTATTTTCCTACAAAAGAAGATCTGCCTGTGGTGTCTCTCTACCAACCTGGCTATCTGTTCCAGGTCCTGTCCTGATGAGAAGACATGCAAGGCAAAGCAAATATGATCCGCTGGTAGATGAAGTAGAGCTTATTGAAGCTAATCAGAACTACGCCCACATACGTCTTCCAAATGGATGGGAAGAAACTGTATCACTACACCATTTGGCTCAGAGAGGCGACTCATCTTCAGAGACCGTAGTACATGATTTTGCTCCAAGAGACTTTTAGACATCTTCTGAGGTCATTCAACATCAACTGGCTCCTGGTAACACTGAGATTTCTCCGGGTGTCTCCCAACATTCAGTGGCTTCTAGGGGTGACATAGAGACATCTGCAGAGAACATGGTTACACCTGCTTTAAGAGCAGAGGAAATCATTATTGAAAATGGACAAAATTCACCTGCCGGAGATACGCCCTTACAGCACTCGTATAATCTCAAAAGTAGAGCGAAAAGAAACTAAACGGGGGGTGAATGTTGTGTATTTATGTTTCTTGTTGTGTGTTGTGAACTGATGTGTTCTAGTGTGTCAAAATGTCATGGTGTCCAGGTCAGCTTGTGTGTGTGTACTGTGTTATTGTGAACTGTTTTGTCATTCTTGTTCAATAAAGCCTAGCATCAAGACATGTCTTCCTGTAGTATTTCATTAGGCCACTACAACCTGCAAATCTTTCGGCACACAGTTTGAGAAACACTGACCTAGACTCACACAAAGTAACAAGTGAAAAGACTAAGTCCAAACCCTTAGACAATTTAGATGAAGGTTTAATACAGGAAAGGCCACCGTCGAGTGGCAAAATTAAATTAATATGTTATCCCTAAGAAATCCTATCACCAATGGATTTTCTGTCTCCAAGTAGTCTCTAACCCAACTAAGTCATATTATCACTAGTCGCATTCAAAATCCGTCAATTATGGTGCATCTCTAAACAAACTAATAATACTAAGTGTCTAACACATATCACTATAAATAGTTTCTTTTAAAGTACTATTTATGTAGAAACTATTATTGATCATATTATTATGTTTATTTATAATCTTTGTTTTTTCTTGCTTTTTTTAAAAATTAAAATGTGTTGCTTTTTGCAGATCACTACCACTGGTCTTGAACTACAGTTTATGATGATCCCAGAAATTCAAGAATATTTTAAGAAGCTAGTTGAAGATAATAAATGGCAGCTTGAGTTTGATAGTACTCAAGCATCATTTTTTGTGACTGATAAATCTGGTGACAAACAGGTTGTTATTTTTTTCAAGTGATGTTTGCTAGCATGCAGATTTTTTTCTTGTACTTTTAAGGCTAGAAAATAAATGTTTCTTAATTGTCTATTTTCAGGTTACATTAATGGATTTTCTCTCATCTCTTGTCATTGTCAAAGACTGTTCTTCCATTCCTAGTGATGATTTTCAAGACAGCTCTGAATGGATTACATTTCTAGGGATGATTCATGAAAAGTATCCCTTTCGCAGAGTTATGATTCACAGTGACATTGTAAAGTTGGTTTCTTTATCTTACCAGGATTATGATTTGGATGTCATGGTTGAAATGATCAATGACAAACTGGATAAGATAATGAGAATGTCAATAACACAAACTATAGAAGAAAAAAAACAAGAAAATAGAGAGATTATTGAACGATCAACTATGTTCTTTCAGAACAAGATATTTCTTTGGCTTTTGAATATCTTAAACTTTAAACATGCTGTATCAGAAGTAGTTACAAACCTTCAGATGGACATTAATGAAGAGGAATATGAGATAATGATTGCAGGAACAAGAGAAGACATCAAATGTATTAAATCAATAGCTTTATCTGACAAGAATAAGGTAAAATAGTTAAATGTATCTTCACAATTTGTTTTACTTATCAAAGAAGTTACAACTTTATTATTATTATTCTAGATCAGAGGTGGCCAACCTATAGCGCATGCGTCAAAAGTGGCACATCGCACCATTTCCCCATTAGAAAAAATCAAGAAAAGCATGCCTGATAGCAAAAACTAATAACAACCAATTTCTAGAAAGAAAAACTTCAACAGTAATTTAGTTAACTAGCTATTGCAATGCCCAAATCAACCGACATGTTTATAATTTTAATTTTTATATTATTGTTAGCGGCATAGGATTTTTTTGTGTATACCATGTCTATTTCTTTTCATAAGCATTTGACGAATCTGCTGACATTTTTTTGTTACTTAATTAAGCTTTTGGTTATTAGATGAAATGATAACAATTTCAACATTTTTTGATGAACTTATTGACCATAACCGTCACTCTAAGGAAAAAAAACAAATAGTCAGACATATTTTAGGAAGCATAGTCATGTCTAGGAAATCATCAATTTAATTTTAGCAGACCTAACTAAAAACTGTCAATGACTGGTAGAGTTACCGGAACTGTAATCTTGCTAAAAAGAATTTCAGATTGTCCTATTCTAAGACATCATAGCTTAATACACCAAGAGGCTCTGAGTGTAAAAATTTTGAATTTGCAGCATGTTATAGATTACAGTTGAATACAGTTAGGAAAATGAGGAAAAAACAGAAGAGAATTCTGATTAAATTGTGATTTGTTTTTGTAAAGTGCGTTACAGGAAAAGGTCTCAAAAGATTTTGGAAACTGAAAAATATTGCATTTGATTTCCTAGAACAGAAAGATATGCAGCCCAAGGAAAATAGGTCATATGTGTAATGAAAAGTGGATGAATTATGCATTTTTAGTTGATGATACTAGACATCTCAATGGCCTAAATCTAAGACTGCATGGCAAGATCAAAGACATATTGCTTTCTAGCTTTGTAAATGATATCAGTGATTCAAAATAAAGGTAAAACTGTTAAACTTAAATTTACAAGATTACAAAGAGAGTTTGTGTTATCACACTCAGAGGCGGCCCCCATCGAAGTCGGATCCGCCTATTCGCAAGGAATATTCAAGATATTTAATTTTGATTGTCAAAAGTAATAATGTTTCAAAGATTCATTTGCCTCTGTAAAAAAAAATGTTTTTTTTTCTGTTTTATGTTTTGGATGTTTGGATTTAAAGATAATTAACTTCTTGCTGGATGACAGAGGATAGCGGCGAGCAGGGTATAACTCTGCCTGGTTGTGCAGTTTGTGCGCTGGACTGTCATTCGGATTTATCGATGGTCCCTGGTTCAAACCCTGCCTGCTCTCCCTCGTCCTGCTGGAGGTTCGGACTAGGAAGTTAACTATCTTCAACTCTGAAGGAACATCCGAAACATTAAAACAAACAAACAAACAACCCGGGACTGTCGAGATAATCATTTCAGCACGCTAATCACTCGATGGCATTGCTCTTAACTTAATAACAAACTGGTTACAAACTAATAGCCTAAAATTGATAAAGAAATATATTACACATTACAGCATGTCATCTGTACCGGATATGTACAATATATCAGACAAGCGATTTTAGATTATCTTTTAGCATTGATATATCATGCTTGTACTTCGATGTCTCAGCACGGCTATCAACAGAGCTATTGGCATTTTCATTTAAACAGAACTAAAATAAGGATGTAGAGCTACATAAACTAATATTATTAAACTTCTGATTTAGCACTCTTAAGATCTATATATACTAGATCTAGATCTATAATATAAATTTGGAATAATTCAGATGTAATTTAGATTAGATTTATGAAAAAAAACAACCTAGATAATCTATCAATAGAGTGAATGAAACATTAAATTTAAAAATAGTAGATTAGTTTCAGTATATTATAGCATTGCAATATTGATCTTGATGTTTGGAAATCAAAATCTACACTTTAAGTCTTGAAATTGAAATTCTATATCTTGATCTAGTCTATAAGAGTCTAAATTAGACCTAGAAATTCTAAATGTAGACTATACAATGATTTTAATTAGAATATAAATCTATATCTAGTTTTAAAAATCTAGATTAGATCTAAATCTAGCTATCATGCCTTTTTAAAATACGAGTCACATAACGAGGTTTAATAAACATTACTATACCGAGTTGTTTTAGCATATTATTTGAAGAATTAATTCCATATGACGTCAAAGGAAAAAAATTCTTCATTCACACTGCCTAGTTAGACTAAAAATGTCTCCATCAATACGAGCCACTTATCCAGGGTTCATAAACATTGGTGCACAGAGATTTTTTAACATTACATTTAAAGAATTCATTCATATGACATCAAAGGAAAAAAAATCCATTACGTCACAATGGGCTAGTAACAAAACAATTGTTTTTATTAACACAAGAGATTTAACGAGGCTTCATGGTCTCTAGTGTACTGAGTTCTTAAAGAATTCATTTAAAGATATTTATATTTATATAAATTTTGTTTGTCAGTCTGTCTGTCATGTTAATATCGAAAATAAAAACAACTAAAAGCTATTGAAAATTTGATTAACCTTTAATTTTCCTTCCGAAACATCGCAATAGTTTTAAGTATCTATTATAGATGTAGTGAGAGAAAAAGAGAATTCTAGATAAATCTAATACTGTTAATTAAATTTTTATAATGGTCTCGTATGAAAATTAGATGTACCATAGCCTTTGGGAGAGATTTTTATACCACATTTTGATGTTAGGATTTGTTTTTCTTAAAAATCGGAACATTATATTAACGATAATTAGATTTTAAAATGTTTAGCTAGAAAAGTAAATGTAATGTACGACAGAAGTGCAATGTTACATAAATGTTAGAATGTTTTTCATAAAAATCCAGAACAACCGATATTCGTAAATGAGAAGAAGATTATTTGTTTTATTTATTAGAAGAGGGATTTCAAACAGTTATTTGTGTTAGTAGATATTTCATATAAAATTCTGTACAATTTTGGCATCGATTTGTAAGAAAATTTAAGTAATGTAGGTTGATTTCTTTTTCAAAACCAAATCCGGAACATTCTTTACAGATAAAAAAAACTTCTGTTATATTTCAGCAAGAAAATTCAATGTAAAGTAAGTCTTTGTGTTTCTAGTCAATTACTTTTTTATTTTAAAATTCTGAACAACTTATTGTCGATATTTTTGAAAAAAAAGTCATTTGACATAAATTTGTGTTAAGTTGAAAATACGGAACAATTGGATATTGATAATAAAACTATAGTGACTTGTTGCCCAAGAATATAAGGGTAATGTAAATCAATGATGCTATTTCAAATAATCATTTGACATAATTTTTTTTTATAAAACAACTTCCTGAACAACTTCATAGTTCATAGGAAGGAAATTACATGTAATATAAGTTAGAAGAGCAAACAAACATTCTTTGGCATTGATTTTTTTTTCACAGAAACATCTGGAACAATCTATTATAGATAATTAAAACTATTGCAATGTTTTGAAAGGAACATTGAAGGTAAAATCAGATTTTCAATAGCTTTTAGTGTTGTTGCTGTTTTTTATATAAACGTGACGCAGCAAGAAACAAAACGCACAAACATAAAATCTGATTATTTAAAAAATTTTAAGGAATTAGTTTATGTTTAGCACCATTTCATGCCGTGACGTTACGCTACTGCACGAAAGTCGCTGCATAAAAAGTCCATTTTTAAAAAATATGCGTGATATTTACATACAAGGTGCATTCTTAGCCTTTATAAACAAACATAAATGTTTTTTTTTATTTTAGCAGCTAGTTGAATAGAAAAAATACCTTTAACTAATATTTATATTTGTTGTAAACATTTCTTGTACATTTTATAAATATATTTGACTTAGTGATACTGAAAAGACAAAAAAGATTTATTTCTTTGTTACATATTGTAACATTGCCTCCCTTACATTTACGTAATTGTTTTAGAATTGGTGTATTTTTATGGAAAAATCGCTTGCATAATTAATTTTATAAATTGAACGGTTTGCTTTTAGAAAACCAAAAGTAGCCGTTGCACCTAAACTTTTCAAGCCACATCGCATGGGGAAATAATATTTTTGATATCTCTTCTAGTTTTTGAGATCTGAATGTGATCTGAGCAGCTTTTCCTCTTACAGGGGCCACTAAAAAAAGGATTGGATATGAGTTGATTCCCTCATTGAAAAGAACAATATTGAACTTAAAGAGGTCAATTCAATAAAAATACACTGAAGAATTCTATAAATGATTTTGAAGAAGAAGACTGCATGCACACATTTATAAATCAAATTTCCAATTACTGAACAAAATATCCTGAAGATTCCTTTTACATTAACCGTATTAATCTTAAAGAAAAAATTAGTTCTTAAAAGGAAATTCAATGAAAATTCCTTAATACCAAATGCATATATGAAATTATTAATTTTTTGTGATCATTGCCATTTTAACATTTTCCAGAATTAAGAAAATTCACCCTTAGTTATGCCTTTCAGATAATGATGAGTGTATTAATATGTACAAATTACAATACTTTAAAGGCATGAAAATTGTAACATTTTTAGTGGCGCATCTGAATTAGAAGTGAAAATAAAAATGCCACATGGAAACAAAAGGGTGGCCACCCCTGGTCCAGATCTATTAAAAATTAATTACATGATTGATTCAAAATAATTGATACAATTTCACTCAATATGAGCTTTGTTTTTTAAAAAGTATTTTTTAAATATTTTATTGTTTATCATGGACATATATAGAAATATTATATTTTAAAAAAATGTTTATTTTTTTTTACACATATAAATCAATTCTATTATTTTTAAACAGATTTTTTTCTCTAAAAGCGAGGAGCAATTTCTTGATAATGAAGGAGTCATGAAAAAAATTGAATCAGAAGCACAGAATGAAAATTGGCATATTGTTTTAGATAAAGACACAATAATGGTTAAAACAGATCATTTAGACCAGGTATCAATTGTATTATTATTCAATACCAATGCTTTATTATAAATACTCTAATGTAAAATACATACTTAGCTTATATAGACAACTTATACAAAAAATATCAACACGTTAAAAGAGTCAAAAAATAATAAAACAGGATGTAAGTTAATAAAGTAGATAATCTTCAATAGTATAATTTTGAAATCAGAAGTAAGACTTCTTCACTATCCAAATTTATTTTTTATATCTACTTGTAAAATGATGCCTTAAAATCTCACCTGCTGTTTTTGGTTTTATCTCTGGTAAGGACTGGTATTTTTAATTAATGATTCTAGAATCTAACTGAATCCACCCAAGTACTTGTCTTAAAATTACAGATTTTTTTATGCGTTAATCATGTTGATTGTGTAGAAATTTAAACAATAAGTCATTAATGATTAAGGCTACCCTTAGCATTATGGAATATCCAGATCTAATTGTTACTCAGTGGTGGCATGTGGTGGGATTTAGCTCTGGGGATCAGCTAGGGGTTTCTGGGTCAGTGGCAGACTAAGATAATAACACATGTTGTGTTCTTATAAGTCATTCTATTGTTAGTTTACTCAGTATCTAAGTAGGAAAATTCATGTATATTTTTGAAGTTTTCAATATTTAATTGTATTATGTGTAATAAAAATTTCTGTACAATATAATTAAAAGAATAATTTGCAAATAGTGCATAAAGTAAAATGACAATTTTAATAATTAATTTTTCAACATAGATTTTTCAACACCATCTGTAGTAGTGCTTGACAAAGTATCCAATGTTAAACTTAGGTCTTTTACTGTTCAATGAATGCCTGTAGATGTACAATGCATACTGACAAAGTCAGCTACTTCAAGTTTCAAAGCTATTATTTATGCTTCTCACAAATGTAATCAGCTGTGCATTGTCAGAAATTCTACCCCTCAAAGAATAATCTTCAGTTCAATTTGAACTTAAAAAAACAACAACATTGTTTTAAATTATATCTATCAATGGTTAACTTTAATGCACAGATAAACTGTCATTGTTGAGAACATTATGCATTACTTGGACAAATGACAGGAAAGTGTTTATTTTTAGTATAGAATATAAGATGTAAAAAATTATTTATGCAATATAAGATTGGTTTGACTGCATCATTATCAATTATTATAACAAATGAGTACATTACTAGTTAATCATCCTTTTTGAAAAATATTTATCAAAAGTAGCATGGTATTCTAAAAAGTAAACTTTTATGATATATCAAATATATTGACTTGATCTTGATCTAACAAGAAATTAAGTTATGGAATGAAAATTTATTTAGATCTACTTTAGCCTACTTAGTACTTATAATATTGGACCTAGGAGGTGTCTTATCTAATTAAATATTCATGCTTTTTTTTTTTGTTAAACTATAGTATAGATATAACTAAATATATAGCTCCTCCTTCTGGTGGAAGATGAGCACATTTCTTATTTCCTATTAACACAAAGATGACTGTAAAGTCCTACGTAATCTGCCTCTGACAACTTCTGTCTGAAAGAACAAAATTTAAAAAACTATCTAAAAAAATATACTGATTTCATAAATAAGCAAGGCTTAAAATGTTAGCGAATGTTTGCTGATACAAGTTCCAAATTATTTTAATTTGTATTGTTTCACAACCTATTCAAAATGTAATTAATACTTATTTATGTGTTTCTTCTCAGATGTCCTTACCTATGTTTGCATCAACAAGACTTATCAAAAGAAATGAAATACCATTTCCAACTGAGGACTACCATGAAAGTTTACAATGGTTATCTTTCAGGGACAATTTCAATGCTACTGAAACAACTTTCCATATTACTGGGAGCAGTGACTCTTTCACAATTCTTTCCTTAGCAACAGAAAATCCGCAGTCACTAGATGTGAAACTTGGTGGCATCTACAGCCACTTGGATAGTTTTCTAAATAGTGCTGCAAAAAACACTGGTGTTCCTTTAAAAGGTTCTGCAGACAAGATAGAGCAAAAATCAATCGCTTGTAATCATCAATTTTTTTTTTGGATTCTTAGCGTTCTTGGATTAAATGCAGCTGTTAGAAAGTATGACTCCAGCCTTTCTTTGGAAATTGACTTACCCAACAGTGAGTTGCATGTCAAGGGTGTAGTTAATGGTGTTCAGAAACTGGTGTCATTAATACTGGCTCTTGAAGAAAGGGTAATCCTTTATTATTCAATATTTACATTTAAAAACAATGATGCAACACATTAATTCCAGTTTTCATTATTACCAATGCATTAAACAGAAAATAATGCTTGATGATATTATTATTGTTTGATAAATTTTGTTTTAGGCTAAAAAAAAAAAAAAAAAGTCTATTACTTCCTCTTTAAATAAAATACACAAAACATGTTTTTTTCATGATATCTTTTTGCTAATTACTCACTGTACATATTTCTTACAATACTTTGTAGATTGCTTTCACCGAAGATGAGGACATTTTTCTTGCCAAGGAAGAAACAAAACAGTTCATATTGTCTCTCATAAGCAGCTCTGGGATATATATTGACTTATTAAAAAATGAAGATAAAATTACTTTGAAGGACAGAAACGAAGCTTTGGTAAAGAGAAAAAAGTTTAGATTAGTTTAATAAGTATGATTACATTTTAAAATGATGTTTATTACTGGCACATAACTTTTTTTTTCTAACAAGATTCTAAGCTTTCACAATAAATACTTGACTTACTTATTCCTCATTACCCCAGGGAGCACAGGGTCACCATCACCAAACTCATTTCTGAGCAGCTTTCTTTATCTGCTCCCATGGGATTCCAGTAGTCTAAGCTTCATCAATGACTGACTTCTTCCGGGTTTGCCTGCCCAACCTTAATTTTCTAGATTTCAGTAAAATGCCTGCCTTGTAGCACTGGTAATTGATTTTCAACAAGGTGTGTCCTATACATTTCCATTTTTGCTTTCTAATGTCTTGGGCTATGGGTTTCTGCTTGGTTCTCTTCCACAAGTTGATAGTAGATTATAATAAATTAAATAAAACTTATCCGATGAATATAATGTGAGAACAATGTGAGGTTTTCTTTCATTTTCAGATTGATTTTGAGAATTTTGTTTCTACTTTGATAACCCAGAAAAAATGTCGACCACTCCCAACAGATTTTCTAGAGAATCAGAATTGGAAGAAGTTTTGTGAATCTTTGTCGTCTGCTACACCTCCTGGTTATATTATCTTGAAAGGAAGAAATGTTCTTCTGTATACTTTTGACACAGAGAGACATTCAGCTTCACAAATGGTCTTAAAAGTTAATGAATTCATTGAAAGTATTGGGAAAATGAAATCGATGAATTTAGACACCACACAGTATGAAAGCAACGTGAAGACTAAAAATGATTGTACTGATAATTTAGTAAAGAAAACTACCTCTATTAGTTCTTTAAGAGCTAAATTTGTATCCACAAATAACACATCCATCAAAGTAAATAGCCCAGAAAAAAACATGGAAACTTCTGAAAATGTTGTGAAATTATCTACAAAAACTTTGCCTTTCGAAAAGTTGTATGCTGTCAAAGATAAATCTGAATTCTACACAGTAACTGTTCATCATTCCACTTTTCATGACAGTTCAATGCAGTCCACTGAAAGGAAGTCTTACAAAATAATAAGAGATGATAAGGGAAGCTCTCAAATTTTAAACAGATCAACCAGTAGTGATAAGAATCAGCCTGTATATGATGTGTTTCCACTTATTCCTCAAGAGTATGAATATTGTGAAAGATTTCTACAAGAGAAATTTGTTGAGTTGGAGAGCAAATATGCTGCAGATGTTAAGTTGAGCTTTCAAGCTATTGATATCAAGTGTGCCAGCCAAACAGATTATGCTAAGATATTTGAAGAATTGAAAAACATTTTGAGTGAGATTTATTTTGAAGATAGACTACTAGAAGAATATCCAGGACTAAGTCTGTTTGCTCAATCAGAAGATGGAAAGCAGTTGATGCACACTATTGCTTCTACTTACAAGTGTTTGCTAGAGTTTCCAGATTTTAATTTGCAAGACTCAAACAATAGTATTCAAAATCTAGAATATAAAGTAATTGTCCTCAGCACAGCTATTTGTGAAGGTTACAAGCTGCATTATGTCTTAGGTCATGAAATGAATGTTCAGGTAGACATGAAAGTGGAGTTTAGAATCAATGATACTGGTAAGTTTATTTTTTATTAGGGTTAGCTTTTAATAGTATCAGCGATCCGTGTGTCAAGAAAAAACATGTTTCAAATCTTAATAAAAGTGACATTACTTTAGATGTATGGAGCTCAATATTTTTACTTATTTTCTATTACATGAATTTATTTTGAGTTGTCTCTTTTTTTCCTTAGTTCAAGATTGTAAAGTAGAGCCACAAAAATCAAGTAACAACATCATAATCAAGCTGCCTTCTGTGAATGAAAAGAAACAAAATGTTAAGGAAAGTTTTACCAAAGTACTAAGACTGGTTATTGATCAGTTGACTTATGTTAAATGCAAGAGTGTGGCATTTTCCACTGGTTACATGCATGACATAAATTTTATCTACATAGAATATCTTTTTGATATCTTGCCTCAAGAACTGACAGAAGCATTTCAAACTTCAAATCACAGCTGCAATGTTTACATTGTAGAGCCCTCAAGCCAGGATGTATTCAATGCCTTTTTGTATGCACTGAAAGATCATAAAATAACTCTAGACAAACCTGATTCAAGCAGCTGGGATGAAATCAGTTTTACAGGTGCAATTTTACTAGAAGTATAGAACTTTATATTGTAACAAGCTTAGGATTTAATTCTACCTCCAACAACCATATAAATATTAGGTCTTTATTTTACAGTTTGATAAACATAATATCAGTAATTCACTTTAACCCTTATCAAGATAAGCATAATGTTATTTAATGCCTGGCCAAGATTTAAATTTTACGTAAAGAATTTTTGGTAGAAATAATTAAAATTGCAAGAAGTGAAGAAGGAACAAATAAGAGAAACAGGGGTTATTATACAATCTAATAACTCTTTTAATTGAAATGTATTGATTGGTATGACATTTCATTCTAGTTTCAAAATACCAAAAATGAAATCATACTTGTGTTTTTATTATTATAACAAATTTAAATATTACTGCATATGAATGAATCTGTTTCTTTTAACCAGTTTAGTATACAAAGTAAATGATCAACTTTTCAGATGCTAGCAATTGTTTGGACTACAGACTTTTAAAAATAAAAGTCTCAACAAAATCTGATAATTCTAAAACACATGTAAGGATTTTTTTTTTCAATAAATAATTATTTGATTATGTTTGCTAAAATTCTTAAGTTATATTTTATCAAAATATGTTTTAAAAAATCATTTTGCATAAGTTATGTTTAAATGTCATATTTTTGTTATCTATATCTCTCTAAGAGTGGAAGAACTTTGGTATGCTATCCAATTGGTCCAAACCTTGATGTATCTGTCATACATGATTCCTTTTGTTCCCAAACTTTACTGGAACAAGAAGTTCATAAGTTTAAACACGTTTATCCTGAAGGATTGCAAATGGGAGATTGCCTTCATATGAAAAGCTTGGAAGATGATATTGAGATACTCCTTTACTGCTGTCCTGAGTGGGGCTATGATAGTGTCATGGTAAGCTGTTTCCTTCATTAGAAGCTTGATTAGTTGTGAGTTATGTTTACAATACAACTTTAAGTTGCTGTTTCCAAACCACCCATAGAGATGTTTCAAACTTAAAAGAAACAGTTGTTATAGATTGGTGATAATCTGTTGTAAATAAGAAATTGTTTTAATAGAAAATAAAAAAGATTGGCTGAACTGTAACATTTAATAAGTGATTGTTTTCTAAGCTAAATGTAGAATAAAAAGCATCGATTTTTTAGACAGGCTACAAAGTTTTTGGATTTACTTTTTTTATTTATCTCTTGTGTATAATTTAGTTGAATCACTGAATCTTTCATATAAGTAAAGAAATTTGTGTATGTTTTGATTGTATTTTGAGTATAGAGATTAGAGTATGTTTTTTTGTTTTTTACTTCTAGGCCATATCTGATTCCTTGCAATCAGTTCTACTGAACTCTGCTGAATTTGAATATGTACACATTATCCCACCAGGACTGCATGTCAATCCTAAATATCCCAAGTCATTTTTGGCTTGGGAAGTCTTTCACATTCTAGACAAACTACTTACCTCAGAAAAAGTTATATTTAAGCAGAAAATGATTTTTTTTATCATTGAAGACATTGACTATAAACAGGCAAGTATAAATTTAGACTATATATTTACACATACACAGGTTATTTTTTAAATATAAAGTTGCTTTCTTGCCAAATAGGATTCAGGTAGCCACCTAAGACAAATTACATTGATGTTTTCATCTACTTTTTGAAGATTCAGTGCGACTTTCATGTTTCTTTCATTGTTTAGGCTAAATAGATATATATTGTAATTAATTTTACTAATTTTGCTCTCTGTGGCATTTTTATGTCTCAAGAGATAATCTTTTCCCTTTACAACTTCTCATGTGACTAAAGAGGCCAATCCTTAATACGTAGCTGTGGTTACAGGTTGGGCATTGATACACAACTTCAGTTACAGGTTGGGAATCTGTAATCATCGGATGCTGTAGCTCTTTCACCCTTCTTTCTACTTCTGGTGTGTACGCCATCTGCACTTGTATTAATACTTCCTTTATACTTGCTCTCCTTCTAGATCTATCCAGTGCCTCATTTTTTCAACTGTTGTGGTCTGTTTTGAAGAGCTTCATGTCCCTTTTTCATCTTCAGTATACCCTTTAAAGTGGATGACCTGTTGTTCTCCTAACTTCTATTAGATCACCATACATATTGTCTTATGGATGTTGACCTTGTGGCATTCTGTGAAGATGTTCAAGCCAGCCAAGGCATCTTCAGCTGATAACACCCTGCTTTTCGTAGCACTTCAGCTCATTGGTTATTTTATCTTGCCGCATAATTTTAACGATCTGCCTTAAGCATTAGAGGTGTTAGTATTCAGCTTTTTTCCTGTCAAAAGTAGGTTGACCATGTTTCACTACTGTATAGCAGCTTGTTCATCACACAGTCCCGGATACTAGGGCTTTGGCATTCGTAGTCATCATGGTATTGTCCCACACTCTTTTCTGCAGCTTTGACATGGTGTCTGTCCATTGTCTTGGCTATCCTGTTGTTCATATCTTTATCCAGTAGCACATTATTGGAAATGATGGCGCCAAGATAAAAGAAATGGTCAACAATTTCCAGTGGTTAGCCATTAATGGTCACGTGAGTTGCTGAATCTGCCCTCTATCTGTTAATATATATCTATGTTGCAGGTGTAGTACAGACTTTTACTTTTGTGTTTATTTAATCAACAGGCCTTTGAATTACAACTAAGAAAGAGATATTCTAAAAGTGAAAAGTCATTAAATAAAGTGATCCAGAATAAAAAAGGTATGTTGTTCTAGTCTCTAAATTTAATATAAAGATGCAAATGTTTATTTAGGTTTGTCTATGAAGCTATGTCCTTCCTCCTATTATGAATACTTGAGATTCATCCCATAATTTGCACAGTTAGGAAAATATTCTTTATTACAATGATGCGAAATAGTGGAAGTGATTATTTGAATGTGACATTTTTAGAGAGTATTTTAGAGAACATTAGAGAAAACTTAGAGATGACATTTGATGCTTGCACCCATTTATATTTTTAATTACGTGACTAGAATGATATTATTTATTAGCTTATTTTTTTGTTCTTCTAGTCTTATTCAGTATTATATTGCTAGAGTTGTTTCAGGTCAAATTGTTATCATTACATTAATGGATTATTAATAAGTTGGTGAAAAAACACATGTATCTGCTTAGAATATTTAAATTTAAAAAAAAAAAATTTTTAGAGTTCTAAAACACTGAATTAGAATCCAACTGTATTTGTAACCTATGTTCGAATTTTAATAAATTATTGGGCCAACACAGCCACAAAAAGTCAGGTAGATCTGGCAGAGCATAAACTGATTTAAATTTCATACCATAGAGAATGCCTTTAGAATGAATGATTTTCACTTACATCTTATATTTACTTTTTCATCTCATTTTTAGCTTCTGAAGACAATGAAAGTGATTTTTCGCTTTGCTCTGTCAAGAACAAAATTCCAAGTCTTCTTGTATCTTTTTGGGGCACCTCGGCAGAAAGTATTAAAGAAGCTGAATCTAGTTTTATTAATCATTTGGATAATTTGATGAAGGAAAGTTTGAAAACATACACTTTTGACACAATGTCTACTGTTGACATTGAGGTATAACTTGGAATGTTTTTTTTATTCTTTTTTTTTAAACGATAATCTTTTAAGAAAGAAAAAGAAATTTGTACAAATCAAATAAGAACAAAAAACTAAAATGTTAGCCTTGGTTAGGCCAATAATAGAATATGCATCCTCTGTTAGGAACTCAACTCAAGAATAATTAAGAAACTAGAACAGACACAAAATAGAGCAGCAAGATTCATAACAAACAAATATTCACATTTGATTAGAGTAACACTTTTAGTAAAATCACTAAATTTAGAAAGCCTTCAGGCTAGAAGACTTAAATAAAGTAAAGTAGCAATTATACAGAAAACATTAAACAAAAAAAATAAAACCTAATAAAATACTCAGACACAATGAAAAAGGCACATTCTTTGCTCCATATGTTGGGACAAATTTGTACAAATGCACCTTCTTTCCTAGTGCTATTAGAGCACAGAATGGGTTGCCTGAGTCAGCTAGGAAAACCAATGACTTGGCAGAATTTAAGTCATTGATCAAGATGCATGACTAGATTGACCTAAGAGCTTACATAGGACATAATCAATCATCTTTTTGTTGTTGTTTTGTTAACTTATATTTCATAAGATAAGATAATTTACCATACCATATTTAAAACTAATCCTGGAGAATAATTTTGGCCTATCAAATCAAGATGTTCTGATGACAAATAAAAAGGATTTTATTCTGCAGGAAGCAGAACCACAATTAATAAATCCTCAAAAAGCTTAAGGTTTGGTTAATATTTGCATGGCTGAGTGGTAAAGCGCTTGAACCGGAGTTTGAATCCTGGTGAAGACTGGGATTTTTAATTTCGGAATCTTCAGGGGCCTCTGAGTCCACCCAGCTCTAATGGGTAACTGACATTAGTTGGGGAAAGAAAAGGCGGTTGGTTGTTGTGCTGGCCACAACACCCTTGTTAACTGTAGCCTACAGAATCAGATGATCTTTACATCTTCTGCCCTATAGACCACAAGGTCTGAAAGGGGAACTTTACTTTTTACTTTTAATACTTGCATTCCAAGTGGGCTTAACCTGTACCATCCAACTACATATATTACAAAACGATGTTCAAGGAGACCTCTTGCCATTCAGTAGGTGCCTATGTTTGTCTCGATCCTTCATTTGAAATCTTATTCTGACATCTTATTCTCTACATGCTAGAACTAAATGGTTCTTGTCTCCCTGACATACTTATAATGTGATAGATTTAGTTATAATTTTAAGACTTTTTTTGCAGCCATTACGAGGTATCCATGGTTTTAGTTATCTTGCTGTTTATGTCATTATTTAGTGTCTTCTTTTGAAATAAGTTGTATATTTTACATTAGGCTTTGCTTAAAGTAACTCACACAGTTGTAACTGATCCTTCTTTTTAAGATAATTAGATGGTTATACTAAATCCCCTGTCTACCTTGACAATGTGAATTTTTATAAAAGAAGCCTTTTAATGTGACCTTCAATTTAAAAAGAGATGCAGTCAGGACATAAGTATTAAATTCATATTATTAAAAAAAAAAAGTGTTTTTTAAAGTTGCACTTGCAGCTATAAGACTTAATTGTGATTCAATAAAAGATATAGAATTTTATGATTCCTAAAATTTTGTGATGAATTTTAATTTGCATTGAAGCAGTGTTTTATAAGAACTGCCAAACTCACAGAGTGTGATATGTCATAGCTAGTTTATCTTTGATTGTAAATTTAATGATAGCGATTATGGTTGCAGTCTTTTGATTGTCATTTTTTACGAAGGTACTACAAAAATTTTAAAAGATTTTCAAGGATTTGAAAAAAGTATAGGATTAAAATGACAGTGTGAGAATCTTTTAATATTTTGTCGTTATTTCTATACCATTGACCCTCCCCAGTCACATGCACATTTCTGAAAAAAAATAATTATGTCCCTTTAAGTCAAAAACAAGAAGCAATTTACTAAATGTCTAAGAAGAAAAACTTTCAATGCTCTCACATCTCAATGTACAAACAATAGTGTCTTGTATGCATTTTGCGTGCAATAAAACACTCAATATAGATAATTTTACATATTTTCAAAGCATTCAGTAACTCCTTATTTGGGTCACCACGACACATTGATTCACAAATGGGGGAAACTTTTGAAAAGTTTGTTCCTATCACTGTATATGATTTTATAAACTGTTCTATAAATTGTCATTATTTGCATGAACTATTTATGTCTATTTTGTTTATTTTATTGCCATTTGTAGCTATTTTTATCTGATTCAACTTATCATTTACATTTTCAGAAAATTGTCAACAGTGCTCAAGATGTACCAGTTTCTCTTTTATTGGAAAAGACTTTTAGAGAAATGAAACCAAAAAAGGGAAATAAACAGTACAATAAAGGGACTGGGGAAAAAGAATTAGTAAGCTCATCACTTCACATTCAAGGCTTAAGTCATGAATTTGTTGAAGATTATACTAAAGAAATTCAAGAAATTATTTCCAGTAATAAGCCGGATCTTAAAAGCTAAGCATGTCTTTCATTTATAAATTATACACTAGGGAATATAACAGCTAGCATATTTTGAATATTAATACATTTTTATTTCAATGGACCATCCTTAATAATCAGTTGTTTTATTGTGCTTTTACTATGTAATAAATTACTTTTATAACAGCAAATTTTTTTTTCATTACATTTTTAATAAAAAATTAATTAGGTTGAATATAAAAAATATTTACCAAATAGTATTTATTTACTTATCTTACTGTTTCCTTTTTAAAAATTATTAATTTTTAGTTAAAGGCTTTATAATCTACATATATTTATAAATGTAGACTAAGGACATTACATGGAATAATTTTTTGTTTTAAAACACTCATATTCCTTCTCAAGTCAAGCTATAGTCCTAAAAGTCATTATCTAATCATGATAGACTGATTTTATGTAGGATGCAATCAATAATTCAAAATTTATTGTAATGAAATGATGAATATGATTTACTTGAAGAAGTGTTAATTTGATTTTATAAAAATTAAATTTGTGTATCATTTTAAATGTTGGAAAGTTTTGATGAATTTGTCAAATTAAATCATCATCATCAAACTCCATTTGAGTGAGGGCTTGAGAGGCTCAAATCCTCTCTTGCTAAAGCCCTGGACAGAAACCCTGCTGTATTGTGTAGTGCGTGCATGTCACCATACAGGTCAAGAATTTTGGTTTCCCAGACCTGTCAAGACGGAGATCAGCAAGTCTGGGGCAGTCAAACAGAATATGAGACACAGTTTCCTTTTCTTCCCTGCAGTGGGAATTAAATAGATCTGTTGGCAATTAAATGGATTTGTTGACATTGTAAATAGATGTCTAATATTCAGTAAAATGTTGGACTACCAGAGTAAACATATATTTGGAAAATTAAAAAGTTTATAACAGATAGTAAATTAATGGACATTTTTTAACGATATCAACAATGGCCTGAGATAACTTGTTTGTTTCAAAAATTAAAATGTCATACTATGTGTGCTTGTGTTTAAAATGTGCCTTTAATGATGTTTGTAAAAAATAAATGGTATTTGGTATTTACTTAATCAAGATTGAAAAATAATGTGTTTTTTTTCATTAATGCAGGTCTTATCATTTAATATGTTTTCAGTGTTCAATATATTTGTTGTTACTCCTTTTAAAAATTGAAATAAATTTAAACTAATTTTTAGGTTCAGTAAAAGAATCTTTTAAATTTTTTTTTTTCTATTTTCCAATGCTAATGAATACAATTGTAACAGGCATATACTTTTAGGACCCTTGAAGTTTCGTTACTTTACCATCCACATCTTTCCCTGTATGTGTGAATTTTTGAAGTGCCAATTTCTTATTCACCCGGACTAGCAACTACTGTAAACTTCTAGGAAAAGAATCATGAGTCCCCATCTGGACCAGTTTCAATGTTATTGGCTTTGAACTATTTTTATTAGTTCATATCTCACTCATCTGCCAGAGATGATGCTATTAGCTGCCTTAGCCTGACCTTGATCCTTGACTCACTTCTGTAATTGATTCAACATCAGACCATGATTGTTCCATATACAGGTTATTAGAGTAAAAGGTATATTTCAAATTGATTAAAAATTAAATTTCCACCTACTAAAACCTCCTACTCTCTTCATTCGAAATGTGTACACTTTTGTTATGTGAAATCAAAGTTATTTTATACAGTTAATTCTGATTGGTCAAATCACTTTGGGATGTGACTACTTTTATCCAAATAATTGGCTGGTTTGTTGTGCATTCATTCTCTATATTACATACAGAAATGCAGTGTCATTAAGACTTACATTATGTGGGCTTGAAACCATTATGGTGAATATATAAATTAATACTACTGTGACTTCTGTGGTCCTGTTCAACAGTTTGGGTCCAAATAAGCAAATGTTATTTTACTTATCAAATATTATTTGTTTTGATTCAAACTCTGTTCCATTTAAAGTGGATTGAATTGTATTTTATTGAAATTAAAAAATTTATAAACTTTTTAATGCATTTCTTTTTAGAAGTATTTTAAATTATACAAAGTCAAGCTGTGCCAGTCAATTGAATTTTCATTTAACATATTTAGCAATAACTAAAATTCATTATTTTGTTGTTGAATGATGTTGCAATTAAATGTAATAGTTCTGAAAGTCAGTTTTTTTTACTGTTATGTCCATATAAATAAAAAAAAATCTAGAAATTTGTTGAAAGATGTTTGCTTTTAAATTAATTAGCCATGTCTAGAGCAAAAGGGTAGATAGTAATAACAAAATGACATTCAGAACCCTTATAAATTTTTTGCCCTTTAATTTTCAAGTTGTTTTAGGATATTTACAGAAATAGTTAACAACTATCAAATAGTCATTGATGTCTGGTATAGCGCAATAGTTACAGCTATCAACTAGTCTTGTTCTGTCTGGTAGAGCGCAACAGTTACAACTATCAACTAGTCTTGTTCTGCCATTCAAACAAATCAATAGCAACCTTTTTTTCATAGCACAGAACAATTTCACTTGAGATTTGTTTTATATAGATGCGCAAGTTGAGCATTTAAAAAACAGAGTGTTGGACATTTCTAGCAGAAATATACTCACTCTTGCTTTTGAACATGGAATTTTCAGACCAAAATTACCTGCATGCAACTTGTCAAGAATTTTATTTCTCATGCTAATACCGTTCTCATCAAACAATATTTCATTCTATAATGAATGCTGTCTTTTGATTTTACAAGGTTATGTTGTTGTGTTTTAACTTTGGACAATTTTCTCGGACAAATGCACATCAGTTGAACATTGGATTTAAATTAGTGTTCGAGTTTTTCATCGTTTTTTCCTGTGATCGCTTCCAGGTTTATTACGAATTCTTATAAAATATGTGAATGTCTAATGTCTACTTTTATTCACTACTGATGTAAGCATGTGATAACATTATTATTTGAGAACCGAGTGTTTATGTTACTGGTAGTTGATAACTATTTTAATAATCAACCAAATTATTCGTGTAAAGGCTTCATCTCATTGTATTGTCACGGTTCATCCGAATGTATAGTGGTGAAACTGTTTAGCTTCAAAAACAGGTGCAAACATTTCCTTATTTGTATGTGCATATCCGCACTCGGAAGACTTTGAAGAAAAGCGTGTCACACGGAAAATGGCCAGCTCCTCTACCGCCAAAGCGAAAGCCACCTTGACCTGCAATATATGTGCACGGAAGTGTCTCCAAAATAGGGCTTCACAGCCTGATGAAAAAGTGTTCGAGATGAACCATAATCGTTCTACGACTGAAGGAAGCCATTATATCCGCACTGTTTCATTATATTGACACATCGGTAACTGATTTTCATTTTTGCATTAAACATGCTTTTAATCCTTTAGAAGTATACTAGAGTAGGCTACTAGAGACTACAGTGGTATGATCTGAAAGTCGGTTACAGAAAGGGAAAGGAAATATTAATTTCTGATACACTTTCTCGTGCATATCTACCAAATACTGATAAGCAGAAAGGGGAATTTACAGATGGCTCAGTGCATATTATCTTTTTAAGTGATTCGAAATGCGGCGAAATTTAAGACTATACAAACAAAGAACTTTCAATGCTTCGGGAAGTAATTATGACTGATGGTTAGACAAAAAAAGCGAGACTACAATTGAAGTCAGGCCAAATTGGGATTCAAGAGACCAGTTATCAGCTTCGGATGAATTTCTATACAAAGGTCTGAGAATAGTCATGCCGTCAAAGTACATGCTATATCTGATACACAAGTCTCACTTAGGAATAGTGAAGTGTAAGCAGAGAGCCAGAGAAGTCATTTATTGGCCAGGCATGAATGCAGACATTGAAGTGACAGGGATTGAAGCAGGTGTGCTGAACATCAGAATCAAAACGTGTCACAACCAGTAATACCTACCAGGAGGCCTACAGCATGGTAGGATGTGACCTGTTTAACTTTGTGGGGAAAAAGTATGTTAATTAGACCTCATCCCTCTAAGACGGAACTGCAATCAGAAAGCAACTTAATCTAAGTGGAAACACTCTAAGCTTAGATCGTAGAATGTCAAAAGTGGGAATTAGGTAAACAGGAAACACATCAGAAAGTATTCCGAGAAAGCAAATAGATTTGACAATAATTATGACTTTCCAAGTGACATCTCAGAACCACGAGATCTAGAGAGTCCAAGATAACTGTTCTGTTGTCACAGATAAAGAAATAGCATACTGTAGACATTAATTAATAATAACAGAGACTTTTGTGTTTCTACAAGTAGACATAGAAGACTATCTTTTTATTTTCGTCACATCCTTTACTTTCGCACAAAACATTCACAACAAACAATGACGTAATAGAAACACTGCTGGCACAAGTTCTCTACACGTTGGTCTATAACTCTCTAGACGTTGGTCTATAACTCTAGACGTTGGTCTATAACTCTCTAGACGTTGGTCTATAACTCTCGAGACGTTGGTCTATAACTCTAGACGTTGGTCTATAACTCTCGAGACGTTGGTCTATAACTCTCTAGACGTTGGTCTATAACTGTCTGTTTCGTTTGTTCTAACAATTTTCTGTTCATTGTCTTCGTCAGTATCATAGTACCCAGAGATGTCTTTATCAAAACTCTTGTTTAAAAAACGTTGATTTCGTCTGTAAGTTTTTCCATCGTTTGTCTTTATGATGTAAGATCTGGGTGATGGATGTTTTTTTAACGATAACTGCTTTCTGCCATGTTTGACCTAGACGCACTCTCACTTTCTCTCCGACAGAGTAATTTTTAGGTAGTCTTGCTTTTGCATCGTATTTCACTTTGCTTCTCATCTGTCGTTCTTTGAGTAATGTCTCTGCCTTTTCAGCTACCAATGGTTTCAATAGTTTGGAATCAGTTGGAATATGTCCCTGAGTCTTCTACTTATCAGCAGTTGTGATGGTGAATACGGCAGTCTGCATATCGGAGTATTTCTATACTCGAGCATAACGAGATATGGATCTTTCCCACTTGTGTATGCTTTGTTAAATATCTGCTTTACAATACCAACATACACCTCACTTTGACCATTTGATTGAGGGTACCTGGGGCTTGATGTGGTTATCTTGAAACTCCAATCAGAAGCAAACTCTCTATATTGATAGCTGTAGAATGGCATATTGTCGCTCACTATTTCTTCTGCTATGCCACGTCTAGCAAAAATACCTTTCAGTGCCCTGATAACACATTCTGCTGTTTTGTTTTCCAGTCGTTTTATTTCAGGGTATTTGGAGAAATTGTCCACAACTAGCAAGTAGTCATTGTTCCGCCATTCAAACAAATCTGTCACAACCTTTTTCCATGGTCTGCCTGTTACAGCAGGAGGTAGCAATTTTTCCTTCACATTATTTCTTTTGAACGTTGCACATGTTGAGCATTTCATATTGTCAAAAAATATATTTGGAAAATCCTGGCCAAAACACACTCTGTCTTGCCTTCTATCTGGTTTTCTCAGGACAAAAATGACCTGTGTGCAACTTGTTGAGAATTTCATTTCTCATACTTGAAAGAATTACAATTCTGTTCTCATAAAAGAATATTCCATTCTCTTCATGAATAATGTCTTTTAATGACCAAAACACTTTTACTGCTTCCTGCACTTAATTTTTTAACTTTGTCCATCCTTTTCTGACATGATTGCTCAAGGGCTTCAGTTTAACATCAGATTCAGTTTTGCGACGAATTTCTTTTATCTTCTGATCACTTTCGGGAAACTTTTCTGTTGCGCTATTAGTTTTCATAAGCATATCATCATCTGGTCTCGATTGCTCTTGACCACGTAATAGTTTATCATCTTCATGCAATAGAGAACCTGACGTAGATGTTGTTGTTAGTTGATTTCTCTGCATCAACTCTTGTGGAACTTCATTCTGTTTCTAGGCATCCTTTTCTTTTGCTTCAATTAGTAAAAAAAAAGATGTCTTCATACCTAAAACTGGGTTTATTTCATTCTTGATCACATACAAATCATCTTTGACTCCCACATCGTCGACTTTAAATGTGAACGATGCAACTCCCTTCAGTTTTAATGCTTCATCCCGTAATGCTCGTAGGGAAGTATTTGAGTGCTTTAACTGACTATCAGTTTCTAAAGTGTTCCACGTTGACTCTGATATGACATTAGCTTGTGCTCCTGTGTCAATCTTCATTTTGACTATAACGAACAGACACTACAGCGACAAGAGATGCCGGTAGAATGGACAGTGCCCACGTTGTTCTGCCTTTTTACGCGGACACAAGGCGCCATCTAGGGGGAAGGGTCACGTGGATATCAGGGTGGCCGGTGTGGCCTGAAAAAAGTATCCACTCCACTACATTTATTAGCAGCATCTACATGTAGCCATTTCATATCTTTCATTTGGTCTGGGTATGCTCGTCAGCACGAATTATGCTTGCTGTTTTCTCTAAAGTTAAGTCTACATCTCTCAGAAATCTCTCTCTCTCGCTCGATCCTACTGTATGCCACATAGCAATCGATCTCTAATGAGTTCATCTCGAAGGTTGTCGAACTTGCATTCTTTTGCCAAATTCTTCAAATCAGTATAATACTGTCCAAACGTTTCGCTGTCTTTCTGATTTCTTGTGAAGAATTTAAATCTGTCATACATAGTGTTGTACTTAGGCAAAAATGATTCTCAAACCTTTCAATTAGTTTGTTTAGTCTCATCTTCACATTCTTGAAAAGTATTGTAGATGTCTCGAGTGGGTTCACCGATCAGGTGTAACAATAAAACTTTCTTCACCGGCTCGGGCTTCGTATTCTTTTCAGTGGCGACCAGAAACAGTTCAAAACTTTGTCTCCATTTTGTCCATCTTTCAGAGAGATGACCGTCTAGTGACAATGGTTTAGGAGGATCGAATAATTCCATTCTTCGTACAGATTCTAGATTCTATGTCTACATCTAAAACAAAATGAACTAACAACACCACTTGATACAAATAAATGTACTTTTAGCAATTTAGAAACCACTACCTGTTACCAGCGCTTTAAACCAATTAGACACCAGATCTGACACCATGTTCTGTTGTCACAGATAAATAAATAAAATACTGTAGACATTAATTAATAATAACAATACTAATAACAGAGACTTAGTGTTTCTACAAGTAGACATAGAAGACTATCTTTTTTATTTTCGTCACATCCTTTACTTTCGCACAAAACATTCACAACAAACAATGACGCAATAGAAACATATTATCACATATGGGAGTTCCTAATATGTCTTCCCTCTTAAGCACAAGTTTGTTATTTGTATAAACACAACTATTCTTCACAGTAATTTTTTAAAGAATGTGCTTGTTAATTTGTTTAACACAATTGTTTCACTAATATATAACGTTTAATGTTTGTGTGTTATCTATATATATATATATTATTTGCAAAGTTGGTAATGCCACATATTTAGACTAAGGCTTTGAGGATCGGCGCAAAAAAAAAAATTATTCGAAAACTAAAAAAAAAATCCAGCCATGTTGAGGCCTTTCTTAAATGAACGCCTAGTGGGGTCCAGGGCGAAGCCCGACGCCAAAAGCATTTTCTTGCATTCTTCACTGCAGAAACGCATTCTCCTGATACCCCACGTATTTAGATTAAGACTTTGAGGATCGCCGCCGAAAAAAAAATATTCGAAAAAAAAATATTTTTTAAAAAAAAGCTCATTTGTAAGTGATACATTTTGTTCAATAGGCATGTTTGTAACTTTGTTTTGTTACTGAACTATAATTCAAAGCTCTAAACAAAAAAATTCGAAAGTCGGAGGAGAAAAATTAAGTGGGACAATTAGATTCTACCAGGGGTGGACTGGGTGTCAAAATCGGCCCAGGCATTACCATATAAACCGGCCACAAATGGCTTGTCATATAAACGGCGTACCCAGCATTTTTTTCCGGGTGGGGATTTTTTTCCTCCTCCCCTCTGCATATGAGTGTGTGTGTGTACGTAATTAATCTTCATTATATATCATTATTTCGGTCGTTTTTTAATTAATATGTTATGAACATAATAGAGTCGAAAATCATGTCCGCTTAGTATGGCTTTAACAAACTGAATGCAACACATCTCTAACATTTCGTGGAAATGGGGTGTATGGGGTATCTAGGAGGGGTAGCACTTCTAGTGGACAGGCAGTCGTACTCTCTTTTTGAGGGTAGCTTGGCTCACTCTTGGTCCCCACTCGGTACCCAACTCTCACCTGTGGCTCCCAGAAGCTGTAGCATGCGCAGCGGCCACACCCCGGAAACGGCTTTGACTGGCCAGCTAAACCAGGTAGAGGATATCTGACGTGTCCATGGCACTCAGTACACTGAGGTTCTGTCAAACCTAGCATGTGAAGTCTGGACTTGGCGACCTGTGCGTAACGTCACAAAATTAGACTAATCGGACAGAAAGGCAAGTACCAGCACAATGCTGTGGAGTACTCAAGAGCAGGACAAGACACACAGAAAGTATTTGGTCATCCACTGCACCCAAACTTGTCCCAGGACGTCTTGACCAAATCTTGCTTCCGGAAAAGGACGGTTTTCGGACGAGAGAGTGAGGTCGACGTGTTGCGCGAATCCTCCTCACTTAAATCCAAATCCAAGCGCAAGTCACTTATCATCCCCCCCCCCCCAAACACAACCAAACCAAAGTCCTGTGGCGACAGGCAAGCAGTGAAGCGCTAGGTGAGGGCACACTGGAAGCCGTAGCTGCAATCCTGCACACAGGCGGCTCAGGCCATATGGTCGTTCACCACTGACACAGAGCAGCAATGGAGTCCGGAAGCCCCCTGAGTGGCTGAGCAGCCCTATTTAGGAGTGCACTGCTCAACTCCATAGCATGAGGACAGGGCTAGAAAAGGTGCCCCAAAAATTGCCTGCTCAAAACTACCCTAGCCAGCCTACCGCAGTTGGCGGGAACCCTAGTCAAGCGGTCGAAATTCAAAGAAAAAGACGAGGATAGTTCCTCTTACCATAGGCGCATTGGAATGTGCGCACACTACTTGACACATCTGATAGACCCCAAAGACAAACTGCACTAGTAGCCAGGGAGCTCCACAGATACAACATAGACATAGCAGCACTAAGCGAGACTCGGCTTGCAGATGAAGGTGAACTCTGCGAAAGAGGAGCTGGATATACTTTCTTCTGGAGCGGTAGAAACACTGAAGTACGACGTGAATCTGGAGTCGGCTTTGCCATAAAAACATCAATAGTATCTAAACTAGTTGGGCCTCCCAAAGGAATTAGTGATAGGCTCATGACCTTAAAGCTGCCTTTACAAAACGGAAAGAAACATATTTCCATTGTTAGCTGTTACGCACCCACCATGACCAACCCAGATGATGTCATAGCAAAGTTCTACGAAGAACTAAACTCCACCTTACTTGATATTCCAAAAACAGAAAAGCTACTCATTCTCGGTGACTTCAACGCAAGAGTCGGCTCTGACCATCACATCTGGGAAGGAGCCTTAGGCAAATTCGGGATAGGTCAATGCAACAGCAACGGATTATTACTTCTCCAGACCTGTGCTGAACACAAGCTGCTCATTTCGAACACAACATTCAGTCTTCCAATGAGAAAGCGAACTTCCTGGATGCATCCCCGCTCAAGACACTGGCACCTCATAGATTACGTCATCACCAGACAATCTGACCGTCAGGACATTCGTGTCACCAAATCTTGCTGTAGTGCAGAATGTGGAACAGACCACCGCCTCATCATCACAAAACTAAACATTCGTATTCAACCAAAGAGACGTCCGCAAAAATCGAAACCCCTTAAAAGGTTAAACACGGCCAGCTTAGCAGATGACAAAACTGAAAAGTCGCTTGCAGATGCGATAGAGAACTGCCTCAAGCCCACCCTCCTAACTGAATCAAATGTAGATAAAAGCTGGGAATGCGTCAAAGAAGCTATCTATAGCACAGTATTAAACATACTCGGTCCTATGAAGAGAAAGCATCAGGACTGGTTTGATGAAAACAGTACTGAGATCAGACAACTATTAGACGATAAGCACAAGCTCCACAAATTGTATCTGAACAACCCAAACTCCCAGTCCACTAAAGATGCATTCACTAACATCCGAGATACCTGGCTTAGCAAAAAAGTGGAAACAATACAGGAATTTGCTGACAAGCACGATATGAAGAACTTCTACCATGCCATAAACGAAATCTATGGACCCACAAAGTCAGGCTCATCCCCTCTATTAAATGCCGATGGGACAATCCTATTGACAGATAAGGAAGAAATCCTAAAACGCTGGGCAGAGCACTTCGAAAAAGTTCTCAATACACCTTCCATCATAAATGAAGCGGCCATAGACAGGCTACAGCAAGTACCAATAAATGGAAAAAATGGATGACCCCCCTACGCTAAAGTAAACTGATTTTGCCATTCAACAGCTCGCAAGCGGAAAAGCCCCAGGGGCTGACTCCATTCCCGCAGAGGTCTACAAAAAAGGTGGATTAGCCCTGATTGAAAGACTTCATAAGCTCTTCTTAATTATGTGGGGAAAAGAGTCAATACCACAAGACTTTAAAGATGCCACAATTGTTCATTTATACAAGCGAAAAGGAAACAGCCAGATCTGCGACAACCACAGAGGAATATTTCTTCTCTCTATTGCTGGGAAAATCCTTGCACGCATCCTACTAAATCGACTCATGCAACACATAGAATATGGTCTACTACCAGAAAGCCAATGCGGCTTCAGAAAAAAGCGTGGAACCATTGACATGATCTTTGCAGCAAGGCAGCTCCAGGAAAAATGCCAAGAACAAAATGCTAACATGTTCTCAATATATGTCGACTTAACAAAGGCATTCGACACTTAGCAGAGAAGGACTCTGGAAGATCAAGTCAAAGTATGGCTGTCCACGAAAATTCATAACCATGGTGAGACTATTTCATGATGGCATGAAGGCTCGTGTCCAAGAAAGTGGAGAACCATCAGAGCCATTCGAAGTATCAAACGGCGGGAAACAAGGCTGTGTCCTAGCACCTACACTGTTCAGTATCATGTTCTCCGCTATGCTGACAGATGCATTCACTAATAGAGAAAACAACGGGATAAATACATCATACAGGTTTGATGGTGGCCTATTCAGCCCGAGGCGGCTTAAAGCAAAATCAAAAACAAAAATACAGCAGTAATCAGACACTTGCTGTTTGCTGACGACTGTGCCCTAAATGCCTGCTCTGAAAACGATCTGCAGAGCATCGACAGTAACTTCTCAAGAGCATGCTCAGACTTTGGCCTTAACATCAATACGAACAAGACTGAAGTCTTATATCTACCTGCTCCTGTGAAAGCCTACTCGGATCCAAGCATCACTATAAATGGAAAGGATATAAACGCAGAGGACAAATTCACATATCTTGGCAGCACACTCTCCAGAAATGGAAAAATCGATAGTGAAATCGACCTGCGTATCGCCAAGGCCAGTGCATCCTATGGCAGACTGTCTAAAAATGTCTGGAACAGACGTGGTATCACCAGAAACACAAAGCTAGGGGTCTATAGAGCCGTCATCCTCCCTACATTGCTCTATGCCTCAGAAACATGGACAGTGTACAGTAAACATGCAAAGAAACTGAACCACTTCCACATGACATGTCTGAGAAAAATACTAAATGTCAAATCGCAAGACAAAATACCAGATACAGAAGTCCTTCGAAGAGCGTGTCTGCAAAGCATCCACACAATCCTGATGCAGTCCCAGCTGCGATGGGCAGGTCACGTCTACAGAATGGAAGACCACCGCATCCCTAAACGACTCTTGTATGGCCAACTAAGCGAAGGAAAGCGCTCGCAAGGTGGTCAAAGAAAGCGCTTCAGGGACACCCTCAAAGCTTCTCTGAATGCGTTCAGCATAGACCCAGGCACCTGGGAGACAGAGGCACATGACAGAGCATCATGGCGTCGCGCTGTGAAAACTGGCGCACAGGTTGCTGAGGAAAAAAGAACAACGCTGGCAGAAGAAAAACGCCAGAAAAGAAAAGCAAGACAAACGACACTAGCTCCAGCTGGAATAACCTTCCCAGTGTGCAACATAGGTCTCACCGGCCACATGAGGAGGCAAAAAAACTCCAGTGCAAAGCCCTCAGCCCCCTAGATGACAAAGTGGTCATTATCGAACCACGATGGACGAACTATATATATATATGGACATGTAAACATAAGAACGACAACCGATACAGTATATAATTTTCATAACAAATAGGCTCTTTCTTTGTTTAATGGAAAGACAGTAGACACCCCGCTCTTGGCAGCTAGGGAGTCTACAGCGCTCCCCCAATCGGTTCGCCCCTGAACCAAACATTATTTCCGGTATTTAAAGCTTATAAAATGCATTTTCTGAGGTATCTATAATACATTGCATTATCCTGCTACTCTTCTGCTACCTCTTTTGGCTACGCGCTCTTGGAATTTGGTGACTGTCGTTTGCTTTATTTTTTGTTTTAATGAAGAGGAGGGGGGATTTAACCTCGAAATCCCCTGGAGGGAGATGTTAGTTAACAGTCCCCACCCCCCCCCCCCCCTTGGCTGCACTGGGAAAGTAAGTAAAATAAAGTTTCCCTTTCAGACCATGAGGTCCATGAGTGATCGATGATCAATTTCCCCCCCCCCCCCCCCCCCCCCCCCGTCTATGCCAATGTGTCATATATGTAAGTCTTATATATATATTTGAAAACTTATAAAAATAACTAAACTCAATATATTTTGCGACTTCATTTTTAATGGACAGAATTCCTTAATTTGAATTTCGTTTAAAATATATATTAGTCCAGCGTAAATACCGCACGACCAGGCAGCCATCCTGGTCTATGAGGCACGTACTACGCCGGACCATGCAGTTTCTTGTCAGAAGCGCCAGAGCACTAGATCTAGATTTAGTCTACGAGAGGATCAGATCTACAGTGTAGTCAATTATGGGCAAACTTTTTGATGACCGAACCAAAAAATTAAAAGTACAATTTTGGCGGGCCCCATTTTATTTTTATTTTTTTAATTAAGAAAATACAGAATTTCAGTCATCTGTTTCTTTGATCCACAGTTAACGAGGCGGGTGTCATTTTGTCAACACAACGACCAACCGCCTAATAGAGTTTGGTGGACTCAGGGGCGTCCTAAAAACTTTTGTACAAATTTAGTTTAGACTATTTATACTATACTCATGAAACTCTAATAAATTGAATAAGACAACTTTCATAGAAACTAAATTTCAAAATACTACTTTAATGGTTCATCAGATATTCAAAACTTGAATTCTTAAATTGTGAATGATATTTGCTATTATATTTATTATTTCAAAACATGTCGAGGGCCGTATAGAATCTAGACTAGAGTTAGTCCATTATTAATTAGATCTATAAGATTGTTCTTTTCCCAATTGGAGAATAGAGTTCATCGCAGGACTTGAGATCGGAAATTACTTTAAGTTTTATTTTTAGTCTCTCATCTGGTAAATTAAAAAGTAAAATTCCAAGAAATAAAGTTCTGTTAAACTGGGCGTAGTCTTTCCAGATCAATAACATCACGATCTCGATTCTTAGTTCGAATGTAGATCTAGATCTAGACTCTATCTTAAACATTTTTTTTAGATCTAGATTTATTCATATTCAAAGAAATGATACTTTTGATAGATCTAGATCTTGTCATAATCACATATTAGATATAATATAGATTTTTTTAGATAGATCTAGACTAGATCAAATATTAATTTAATATTAATTAGTTGTTTTTTTTAGTCTACATTTGATTTATTTAAATAATTTAATTAATCATTTGAATTTAATGTTAAACTACTTAATGACTTAACTAGATTAGCCTGATTAGGCTCATTAGCCATCTATTGATCTATAGACTATAGATCTACTTACTTAGTTAACTTAGCATGTCATTATGCATTATGAATAATATTAGATCTAGTAATCATAAGTGGAAAGTAGGGGCCTACTTAGAAATAACTCTATTTGTCTATTCTAAGTATTACTAGATTTAATAACTTTAATAATAAATGAAAATCTGTCATGGAATTCACATACTGACGAAGCTATCAAAAAATCAAACAAAGCATAAGGATTTATTAAAATAAATTTCTATAAATCAAATAAGAACATAAAACTAAAATTTTATTTAACCTTGGTTAGGCCAATAATAGAATATGCATCCTCTGTTTGGGACCCCTCAACTCAAGAAAATATTAAGAAACTGGAACAGACACAAAATAGAGCAGTGAGATTCATAACTTACAAATATTCACATTTGACAAGAGTAACACCTTTAGTTAGTAAAATCACTAAATTTAGAAAGCATTCAGGAGAGAAGACTCTAAATTTAGAAAGCATTTAGGAGAGAAGACTCAAAAGTAAAGTAGCAATTATACATAAACACTGAACCATAATCTTTAAATACAAAAACAAAATCTAATAAAATACTCAGAAAGACTCAAAGATAAAGGCACACTCCTTGTTCCATATGCTAGGACAAATTTGAACAAATGCTCCTTCTTCCCTAGTGCTATTAGAGCATGGAATGGGTTGCCTGATCTAGCCAGGAAAACCAGTGACTTGGCAGAATTTAAGTCATTGGTTAACATGCATGACTAATTACATGATGCAAAGGACGTAATCATCTTCTTTTTTTAAGTAATGTCTGTATTATATTAGATAAGACTAGTATTACTAGATCTAGTCTAGTAACTAGAGTCTATTCTGATATATAACAGTAAGCCCTACACATGTGCCACAATGATGTGCTTGGAACCAAAGTAGTTCCAGACCGTATATACATATAAAAACAAACTTATTGTAATATTGGCTCATTATGAGGCAAATATTTCTCAATTGTTTCAACAGTACACCTGACAACTCAAAACTTGATCAATTTTCCCAAATGTTAAGGCTAAGTTGTCAAGGATAATAAAGTAATGTTCCCCTTTCAGACCTTGGTATCTATGTAAAAGAAATGTTTCTTTGGCCCACAGTTAATGAGGGTGTCATGTGGCCAGCACAATGACCGACCACTTTTACTTTTCCCCAAGTAATGTCAGGTATCCATTAGAGTTGCCTGGATTCAGAAGTGCCCTAGAGATACCAAAAGTAAAAATCTCAGTCTTCAACAGGATTCAAATCCAGGATCCCTGATTCAAAAGCCGAGCACTTTACCATTCAGCCACTGTGCCTCCGTCATGGATAATGATAGGGTGCACATTTTTTTGTCTTTCATTAACGTCATCTCAATTCATTGTCTGCTCAAACAATTCTCTGAGTTTGGCAGGATTTTAGGCTGCTGATGCTGAAATCAATTCAGTATCATTTTTTTGGTACGCTGGACCATTTACACACTTTTTTCTCAACTTCAGTTCTCATCAAAATAACAGGAACTAGCCTTACGTGGTTGGTTGACGCCCACTGGAGTGCCAGAGGAGAAGCCGTCAAGATGGTTATGGATTAATTTTAACAAATTTTAGAAAGTTTATAGACATTGACTAGCAAAAATGAAAACTCTTCTACTAGATCTGAAGCAGCCGGATTGTTAATTGCTATGCAGTCTTCACTTTCTTACCTACGTTGGGTTTTTTACCCCTGTATTAACTGAAATAAAGGATTCAAGGATTGTCATTTCAAGACTGCACACTTAAACAGAAAACATTAAAAATATTATTAAATAGTATTTGGGATGACATTGCTGAAGCCAATATTACTTTTGCCGAAAGCATGTGCTCAGATATGGTGATTAGTGCAGAACCTCAAAGGCCACAAGAAAAGGATGCTAGGCAAAAAAGGTGAAGATTCTGTATTAACACACAAGAGAGAGCTACGCCTTGACTTTATTCTTCCTTGGACGGGATAGTTCAAGAAATAAACACACGATTATGTGATGATTTGGTGGGTAAATATGAATTTTTGTCGCCATCCCAACTATTGATCGAAATCAATCTTGCTAGTGATATTCACTGGAGCAAAAGAGGTATCAACAGTTTGTTGCAGTTTCTTCAGAAGCATTATAACTTCTCAAACAAAGACCTGAGATCTTGAGTTTTATTTTTTAAATAAAATTATTTCTGACAATTACAGTTGTTATATGCAAGCAATGTTTTTTCAGACTTAAGTTAATCAGTAAATAATTGCAATCAACGATGAAAATTTTCCAAGTTACTATTGATGGGGGAAAAAAAAGGATATCAATAAAATTATTGATAGTTTTGAAAGCAAGAAAGCACAAAAAATTTATTTGTTGTATTTTTAAAAAATTTTTTTATTTGTTTTTTTAGAAAAATTAGCAATGCTTTAGCAATGCATTATGTCGGAGGGAAAAAAAAAGTCTTTTCGCTGTTTCATTTTGTTTGTTTTTTGGGGGGGGGGGGGAATCATGAGGAGCTGCCATACTGGGCATCATATACCCTAGCTATGCCAATGGATCTAGATATTTAATCTATATTATTTTAGATCAGGACGCTCCGTGGCTGAGCAGTAAAGCACTTGGCTTCCGTTTTGGGGGTCCGGGTTCGAATCCTGGTGAAGACTGGGATTTTTATTCAGGATTTTTGGGTGCCTCTGAGTCCACCCAACTCTAATGGGTACCTGACATTAGTTGGGGAAAAGTAAAGGCGGTTGGTCGTTGTGCTGCCCACATGACATCCTCATAAACCATAGGTCATAGAAACAGATGACCACAAGGTCTGAAAGGGGAACTTTACTTTTTTTTTTTATTCTAGATCATGTATGGAGTAGGTCTAGATTCAAATCTTCAATTTGATGTTATCAAAATGAAATTCAAATCTAGAACTTTTGTCTTTTATAATAGATATGATACTTACTTACCTGTACAGGCTACAGTTTTTTTCAAAGTTGATTATATAATCATAGTGTAACAGTATATTATTAAGTATTATTATATGGTGTCTTAATGCTAGATTCTTGTTTGAAGTCTTCATTAATATTACTTAGACAATATAGATCTGTCTGTCTGTGGCAGTTTACATCTCGAGAGTCAATCTTCTCCCTTGGTAACTTTATATGGCTGTCTGGTCGTGTGGTTTGCACACTGGACTGTTGTTTGGATGATCTTGATGGTCCCAGGTTCATACCCTGCAAGCTGCCATTTCTCATTGTCCTGCAGGAGGTTTGGGCAAGAATGAAATTATCTTCAAATCTGAAGGAACATCTGTAACACATAAAACATTTTAAATGAAACATTTCACTTCTCATGAGACTAAAAGGTTAAACAATACACATCTGCCATCACAGGTTGGACATTTGAAATCACCAGATGCTGTTACATTTTCACCTTTCTTTCTATATACTTCTGGTGTGTTTGCCATCTATCTGGATCTTATATCCAGTGCCTCATTTTCACAACTTTTGTTATCAATTTCGAAGAGCTTCATGTTGCATTTGCATACATCATGTACCTTAAGAGTCAACCTGCAGCTCTCCTGCATTATATTTGACCACTATACAGAATGTCTTATGAGAGTCAACCTTGTGGTATCTGTGGTAGTGTCCAAGTCAGACAAGGTGTCTGCTGCTGATAACACAGCGGATGTCCTGGCACCCTGCTCTTCGTACCACTTCCTCATTGATTATTTTATCTTACCACCTTATTTTAAAAATTCACCTTAGGCATCAGAGGTGGAAGATACTCATCTTTTTTTCCTGCCAAGAGTACAGGTGGACCATGTTTCATTAATGTATAGCAGAGAGGTCAACACACAGGTCCTGTAGACAAGGGCTTAGTATTGGTAGTCAGCAAGGTATTGTCCTATACTCTTATCTGCAGCCGTGGCATGGTGCTCATTGCTTCTGCTATATTGTTACTAATGTCTTTATCTATTAGTACATCTAGATCTAAATCAAGTCCCAGATAATAGATCTAATTAATCTAGATTTTTATCTAGATTGAAAATTGAAGCATAGAATCTACTCTAGATTTGAATATAAAAGTAACTATATAGAAATCTAGAATCTATATTATAGATATTGTCTACATGTAATAATAATAATAGTATTATAATATAGATCTAATAATTTATTAATAATTAATTTCATAATTTAGTATATTATTTAGATAAAATATTTAAAATTTAATATAATATGACTTTAAAACTATATCAGTAGGTCAGTCTTGTACAAGTCTTGATTAGCTCTAGAAAAAATAAAATTTATTTTTAGAATCTAAAAGTCCAGTTTTCTATTTCCCATTTCTATTAATTAAGTTATTTATTGGCCTAAAATTTGTATTAATTTATATTTGTCATAACTCCTCCTGGCTGACCCTCTTACTTTATCAATGTGTTGTATATTATTACTTTTTATTAGTCATAGACTATAAAGATCTATAAGTAATTGTATGTCTTAAATTTCAATGATAACCTTTAAGTATTGGATTATAGCAGTTTCTCAACGTTATGTTTGTGATGCCAACCCCCTATAAAAAACTGTCTCTCTCCGACTGCCACTCTCTTCCAATCTTTAGCCAGATTCCTCTACAAGGTTCAAGACAGAGCATTCAACTAGCATTTACAGTACATTTTTTACATTATACTGTAAAAATAGTCATAAATTAAGGGATGTGAAAGGCCAATATTGAAGTCAGAGAAAAGTAATGTGTTTGTTCTTTGATCATCTTTGCGTTAAGCAAGAGATAATCTATTAGGGGTCTGTTTTAGTCACACACAGATGAATGTCAGCAGCACCCCACAAGTTGAGAAACATCATAGTATAGTTTACTTCAATTGTTAGGCTTTTTAAAACATAATTATAACATTAGGCCCAATTAACTTGAACTAATTTATCTTTATTCTAGAATTCTACCTGATAACACAGTCCCAGAGATCTATTTATTGACTATTCAAGAGACTTGAGATTTGAAGTTGAGTGTCTGAGTAAACGAAACTGTCAGTTTATTGTAAAAAAAAAAAATAATTTTTAAAAAATCAATTTTCACATTATAGATGTCTGATTTAATAAAGGTAGTGTTTCAACATAATACTTCAAGGAAGCAAGATCTGAATATTCTGTTTGAAAAATATTTATGTCAAAGGATTAAGTATGTATGGTTTGATCCATTTGATAAACCTGTTGCTGTTGCATTGCTGGAAAAACCAGTTGGTAAGTACACTATAATACCATTAGTAAACTAAAAAGTAAAGTAGCAATAATACATAAAACAGTGAACCTTAATTTACAAATTTGAAAACAAAACCTAATAAAATACCCAGAAAGACAAATGTTAGGACTAATTTCTTATTTCATTTGCTTGGATGAATTCATACATCTTTTCCTTCTTTCCTAGTGCTATTAGAGCATTGAAAGGGTTGCCTCAATCAGCAAGAAAACCATCTTAGTAGAGTTTTAGTCACAGATCAACATATGCATGACTAGATTGTCAAATAGACAAACATAGGATGTAGTTCTCTTTCGAAGTAATGTCTGTAATTCAAAGAAGTAACTAAGTTAACCTATATATGAAGTGTTGATGATGATTTTAAAAATGTTTAAAATAATACTGTGTTTTCACTAAGTGAAATATCACACACAGCATATGTTCCGAACTTTACGACACATAAAACAAATAAGCTGAGTACTGCTGTATAAATTTCAAGGAGTTTAATCAGTCTGTCTAATATCATCAATAAGTCCAAAAATAATAAACTACACTAACTCAGTAAATATGCTCGCAGGTTGACATCTAATAAGTAACTAGAAGATATGAACTTTTTAACTGTAGCTAACTAGATTTTTTAAATGTTAATACCATTTCTAATTTTTGCATTTATTGTCTATGTGGTATCCCTAAATAATTTTCTTAAATTTTGAAATACAAAATAAACTAGAATTTGTGCACCATAATCCATTTATTAACTTAAAATTTATATGCAATCAAGACCTCTAACAAAAAGGACCTAAAGTGGAGAAGGGGATTATAATTTATATTTTAAAAAAAACAAGCAGGGTTGTCAATATTGTTATTCTTGCACCAAGTTCTTATATCATGAGAGATATAGCCACAAAGAGGAGGTGAGTTTTCTTCTTCTCTTAGATGAGTTGCATTATCGAGGTTGATGGATCCCATTAAAGTAAAGTTCCCCTTTTAGACCATACGATCTGTTGGGTAGATGATGTAAAGGTCATCTGTTTCTGTGGCCCATGCTTAATGAGGGTGACATGTGGCTAGCACAACAACCAACCGCCTTTACTTTCCCCAACTAATGTCAGATACCCATTAGAGTTGGGTAAATATCCACAGAAATATCCAGAAATTAAAAATCACAGTCTTCACCAGGATTCGAACCCGGGACCCCAGTTCTGAAACCAAGCGCTTTACCGCTCAGCCACCATGCCTCCGATGTATCCCATTAACATGAAGCAAACTGGTTTTGAGATGCTATTTTACCACTTTTTACTCCTGTCTATCCGAAAGAACAGGCTCCTACAGATTTCCCCTTGATTTAGAAATGCAATTCTAAGGAGTATTTCTTGGAAAGTGAGAGTTTCCCCATGTCCACCATTGACATTGATACTAACACCTTTTATGTTAGTGTAGAGCAGCTGAGAAGAACAGCAGGCTACTTTTCTCTGCACTAAGCAGTAAGCTGATTTGCAGTCTGTGCCATGGAAGTGTGGGCTATGCTGGGTTGTTGGGGTAATAAGGCATGTCTGCGGTGAATTAGGCTGGGCATTCTAAGAGGAAGGGTAAAGGATTATAGGAAAGCAACTTTGACTAAACAATATAAAGTCTTTCTGTTGTTAATCCCTAGTAAAGTACAATATTGTTGTGTTATGTCTGATTTTTTTATGAACATAGAATTAGCTGGGTTTTTGTCCTCACATTTAACACAACACACTTTTGAAATGAATAAAGCACACAAGAAATAATCCAGGATAGGGAATCCCAAACAATTTAATTGATAAATCCAACAAGAATATTTATATATTTCATTCACAGGTGTTGACTCAAAATGAAAAATATTTATTAAGCCAAACTAGTGTTATTAATAAAATAAACATTGGGATGAATGAACCTTATACTTTGGTTGAGTCTTCTAATATACTACAGGAAGTGACATAGCAAGCAAGCTGGGTAGCAATCCTAGAAAATACTAGTGAATGATGTCATTCTAGCTCCAGTTGCAAGATAAGGACACTCAGCTTGTGACAAATATAGATCTAATTAAAATATTCATTGGTTGCACAAATTTTTAAATAACCATATCATTATCAGCTTGCCTTACGAACTGGGGTCCAGAGTTTGAATCCTGGTGGAGACTTGGATTTTTCTGAGTCAACCCATCAGTAATTGGTACCTGACATTAGTTGGGGAAAGTAAAAGTGGTTGGTCATTGTGCTGGCCACATGACACTCTAGTTAATCATGGGCCACAGAAACAGATGACCTTTACATCATCTGCCCTATAGAATGCAAGGTCTGAAAGGGGAACTTAACTTTTTGATATCACTCTCAAGATAAGATTTTTTTTAATTTACAAAAAGACACCAATAAAATTTTATCAGTAAATATACAAACTAACCTATATCCTTTAATATGAAACAGAGTGGTACTGAGTTTTAATGTTTTTGCTTGTCTGAATAGATTATACTTTGCTAATTTGTAAATTGTTAGCGAAAAGGAGATTAGCATTAAACAAATATTTTTGTTCATTTTCATAGAATCTTCCATTGCCTGTTTAAATTCTAAGAAACCATTTTATTTCTTAAAGACAGAGAAATACATTTCAAATTGTTTTGCTTTTTCAGATGCCAGTTTATTAGAAAAACAAAAGCCGATTTTGGATAATCATAATGTTAACTTATCTGTTTGCAAACCAACATGGAGTGTTATTGTCAGACTGTATAAAGAGTACAGCCAAAATGATTTTTCTAAACACATTTTGTGCAATATTAAAATGAAAGGAAATTTAATAGAAAAGGTGTCTCCAACATGTTTTGAAATTGCATTTTTTAATGGCTGGGGTAAGTAGTTATTCAGAAATGTAAATTAACTTGCTTCATGTTTCTTTTAGGCCATTTACTTATTAGAATTTTTTTTTCTTAATTATTGATTTATTTCTATAGGCATTTAGATGGTTAGAATAAAATCATTGAACAGGGTAAAAAAATTTAATAATCATACCCAATCACAATGAGATTTCTTTTTCAAATTGTTTTCTTTTCTAGTTTCAAATACTGAAATTCCCTCATCTATTTTTTTTTACATATACTTATATAATATACTTATATTATACTTTTCCCATTAAATTTATTTATAAATATTAATTTTTAGTTTTACATATTTAGTCATAGACTTTTCAGAATTGCACTGATTTTCAAACTTTGAAAGAATTGTTCACATTTTGAAATTAAATTTGTTTTTTGTTGTTAGGTGATGTGCAAGCTGTTTGCCAACATAAAGGGTCATCCAATCGTGAAATTAAATCTATTGATCCTTATTTTGAGTGCTTCAAAGTAGCTCATGGAACTGTTGCAGAGCCTATTGCTTTTTCTACATCTGCAAGCTCAAATGGTGCTTTACCAAAACACCCACACCCTTTATTAGTTTATCCAGCATCAAATCAACATGATATAACAAAGGTGTCTGTATCAACTCACCCTCTTATATCAGTTCTTCTTGATGCTCTAAAATTTCCTGAGAACAGAACATTACAGCAACAAGGTATTAAAGCTCAAGTTGATCTATATCAGTTCACTATTACTTTAGAGGGATCCATTTTTTCTGTTCTAAAAATCAAGCACATGCTGGGGCAGGAATCAAATAAGGTAAAAAAAATTTTGGACTTACTTGTTTATAAATATCTTATAGAACATGCTTTACAATAGTTTGGCTAGGGGAAAACGTTAATTGTTTTTAGTATTTAAAAGAAGAAATATATTCTTGTGAAAATGAAGTACTTGGCATTTAGTCAGTGGTCTAACTTTGAGTCTTGTTTACTAAAAAAAATGTTTGAATATTATTGTCTTGCTGTGTCAAAAAAGGGGGAAAAAAAGTTTGTTTTTATCACATATTCAGTGTCTCTAAAATTGATTATTATTGATAGAATTAGGTCAGAAATGTCATGTGATGTCATAATGTGCCCTTAAAGGGAAACTCTGATAGTTTTGACAATTTTGTATATAATATGTGTTTTGATTTACAGATAATGAATATATTATTTTGTTTTTATTTGCAATAATAACTTAGTAATTGATATTTTTCTAACGTAATTTTCCTGCGCATCCAAAATGGTCAGACTTTCACCGGGTTTCTATGTGACGTCACACATACCTATTAATTTAATCTATTGACTTACTGTATAATGGAAAACCATACAGTTACGTTTACATTCTCGTAAAAGAAATATATCTTCATCTAAGCAGTTAGATCTAGATCTTGTAATCAAAGAAAAAAATGCGTGTTAAAGGAGATTTACATGCTTGACTAACCAGTGTGTATCTTCTCGTCTGACCACTCAACACATAACAAACACTATTGCTTGGTTGTCTTGTCATGACTGACTACACGTATTCTAGACAGTTTGTTCAAATCAGATCTATTTACTTCTTGGGACAGGGAGGGGCTTAGATGAAAATGTTACTTTTTTTCTCGAGTTGGTTGTCCTAATGCTTTATAACTGTACCATAGCGCTTGACTAGGCCGTCACTAAGCAACTGTAAGAATGAAATGATACGATTGGTCAAATATAGTTTGCCTTTCAGTATTGTTGAGGGAAGTGACGTATGCCTAACCTAAAAACAAAATCTCAAAAGACCCCGTTTTTTTTTGAGATGTCAAGAATTTACTGACTAATTTATTAAATATAAATGTTTCTTAGCATTTAAATAAAAAATGGTAAAATGTTTACTATTACAACTTTTTATGCAAAATTTAAATATGTCAATAACTCAAATTTGAAAAACCATCGGAGTTTCCCTTTAAGAAATATCCAGTATACATTAATATTATTAAAATTATTTAATAATGAAAGCGAGCAGACTGTTAATTTGTTTGGAGTTTCTGTTGTTTTGTTTAATTCATATTAGAACTTATTCTTAAGAAATCTATTTGATGAGTTTTCAATATATGATTTAAATATTTTTATTATTTGTGTTGGGTTCATTAAATAAATTATTTGGAATTTCTGTTTTTTCTATTAGTTACTTTTCTGTATTCATATTGGAGGTGATTTTTTTTTTTAATAAGAAGGAAGAACCTGCTAAACCTACTAAAATCTATCATCACAGGTGAACTACACTGAACTCATGATCAAGTTTCTGGAGGAAAAAACTATCCAACAACAGATAAAGCACATCATTACAGAACATCATTTTTGTCTTATTTTAGATTTAGATACATCAGAAGTTTATATAAAAGACTCACAAGATAATAAGGTACCTTGTACAACAAATTCTATATCAACCAAAACAAAAAAAGTTAAAACAAGCAAATAATAAATCAACCAAAACGATAAAAGAAAGTACCTGGTAATCAATGTTTATAATTCAAATTTGTATGAGCAATGGCAGTAAAACCCAATTTTCAAATATATATATAAATATATTTATGACCACTGAACTTGAAAGACATTTTTTAACTTACATTTTTTTTTTAATATTAAAATTACATTTGTATTCAAAAAGCTCATTTTTTATGAAGATCTAAGTATATTTTCTTTCTTAACAGATACTATTAAGAGATGTTCAGTCTCAGTTTCTTGTCAAAATACATTGTGCATCTCTTCCTAGAGACTACAACAGAAACATGTTTGACATGTTCAAAAAGGATTTCGAAGCGAATAATAAATACTTTAAAGTGCTTTTAGACTATAACAGGACAGTAGTTCTTTTGGGTGTAACAGAAAATAATAAAGACGATTCACATGTTGCAATAGTCAATGAGTTCATTAGTACTAATTTTAAATTAGGTGTAGGTATTTCTAATGGACATGATTTACAGAAAACATATGAGCATACTGCTTCCTTGACCAGTGAATGTGAATGCTCATCAGGAAAATTCAAAGCTGTAATAAATTACCCGGGTTTAATTCCATTTTTGAACTCTGAAGAGGGTAATGCAATATTAAAGAAATTATTATCAAAGCACAACATTCCTCTGGACACTGGAACTCATGTTCAAACCCTTGACAAAGTCCCTGATTATAGAGCTCTCTTCATTTGCAAAGCAAGGATTGGATCTTACCAGCTTCACTTGGTGCATGGGGAAACTCAAGATGCTAACGTCAGCAAGAAAATCATTTTTACACCTGTACAAGAAGGTACAATTAATTCAATCTTTTTTTTAAACAAATCATATATCAACTCTGTTTGTCTGGTACAATATGTGTACACGTTATTTCTCACACCCATTCTTGTACCAAGTTGAAACTTTACGTAATTCTTTGTTGTGCCTAACAAAACATAAATCAATCAAAAAATTAAACAGTTATTCAATTGATTATTGGTAATTAATTTGTTTGTTTGGAATGATAAAAGAGAAATAAATAAATAATAAGGGTGTGGATTATTTCCCTTAAAAAATATAAGTTTTGTAAACAAAAATTTCTACCGCTTCCCATTCTTGGATTAAGTTAAAATTGTGCATAAATATTTAATATACTTTACTAAATATGTCATTTAAAAAATTAATTAGTGGTAATTTATTACTTGTGTTTTATATAGAACAAAGGAAATAAATCTTACAGTATTAAAAGCTGTGGCTGTAAAGGTGCAATTCTTTTCCTTGTATAAACTTTGGTGTTTTTTTTTTTTTTATTTTTTTTTATTTTGTTTGCTTCAATTTTTTAAATTATGGTCATTTAAAGCCCAGGACAAAGGTAGCATAGCTTACACAGTATAGACGAATGACATTACATTACCTTTATAATTAAACAAACTGTACATTATCACATTTTAAAAAGGAAACAAAGACTTTTCTAATCAAGTATCCTTGATAATAGAACACTACAACTGTTGAGAGAATGGATATCTATAAAATGAGTGATATGGATCTTACTTTGTCTAAATCATGGACACAGTATTCTTTTCTGTTACAAAAAAAGTTATGTTATACTATGTTGGAAACATATAGACATATAAAATTGTAAAGTATTATAGTCATTTATTTTTGTGCATTGTTATTTAGGGTATTCTCTTAAACAATTCTTTTTAATTTTTTGTTATTCTAGTTAGAAGTTTAAAGATCTTAGAAAACATCTATTAGATCTCTTTTTATCTGTAATTTCTCCAATTGTTTTAAAGGCATACATCGTTCTTCAAAGCATTGAATATAATATTTTTTAATCAACAGGTTTTGAATGTGAAGTAAAAGATAATGGATTAGCAACAGAAGTTTTAATAACTTTGCCCCCATACAGGGCCCTTAGTGAACAAGACTTCAAAGAAGATTTAAACAGATTAAGAAAAAGTTTTTACAAAGCAGTAGATTATATTTTTGAAAATATTAAAGACTCTTCATTAAAAGATGTTGCCTTTTCCACTTCTGCTATTCATGGAACTGAATTTCCATTTCCATTGGATGTAATTGCCAAGTGTATTTTAGAAGCAACCCAAAAAAACGCAGAACTGCCTTATGGACTTTGTAATATTTATATCTTTGAATCACAAGCTAGTAGTGTATTTGAAGCATTCCAGTATTATCTTAAAAGGTCCGGTGTATATATTGAAGGCCCAGATGTTGAGACATGGTGTCGAATATCTTTTCGAGGTATGTAAAAATATTTGATTTGTATCGATGTGTAAGTTATAAATTGTCATTTCACTCTATTAATTGAATTATCAAAATGTGACCAATAGGTCTTTAGTATTGCTTTTATATTAACTCCACAGTTATTGAGATCTTAACATTTTAGCCTTATTGAAACTTTGATAAATAAAACATGATTTAACAAAAGTTAGAATTTAAATCATTTTTTGGAATACCATAGATTATTAGTTTTGATAATTTGTTGTACATAATGAGTAAAAGAAGAAAAAAAATTTAAAAAGTTCAATTATATGTCTTTGCTTATAGAAGTTGAAATGGCTCAACTTATAAATTTGGCAAATTAAACATAACACTTTTTTTTAAAGCAATAAAAGGATTCTTTTTGAATGTTAGAACAAAAAAAAATCCTTTTTTTATACTTAGATAGCCATCAGTACAGTCCTGTAAAAGCTAAGGTAGAAGTAAGATCCAATAATCCAATCAAGGCAAGTGATGATAAAATTTTTTAAATGTTGGCCTACTCATTCTCATTGGCCTTTCTTAAATGGATAAATTGCTTAGGGCATTAAATCTAAATTATTTATATTAATTATTGTTTCATACCTAAGAATTATTTAAAAGGACATTGTTTAGGACATTGGAGCATATATAGAAACATATATATATATATTATACAAATGTTACAGTAGACTCAGGAATGACTCATAGAAATAACTCACCATAAATATTTGGACTTTATTATTCTAAATTTTGTGTATATAGTTTCAACATGGATATGTGAAGTAAAATATGTTAAACCAAATAACAGTTTGCTATCTTCTATTTTTTTAAAATATTTTTTTCAGAAAAGAAGTGTCTTGTACTGCTATCCTGTAGACCCAAGTCTAAGTGCATCCTCCTCACCAGTCATGAATGAATTGATGTGTTTCAAGTCTAAGCTTATAAAATCAATCATTCATTTTAAACAAACAAATGAAATTGGGCTGCTGGTTGGCCATTGCTGTAAAATGAAGTGTTTTATAAACAAAGCACCAGCAGTTTTGTTTAGTATGCCTCCTTGGGGACCTGAATGTCATAAGGTAAACCTTTTTTTTTTATTTAACATTAAACATTTCAACAATTCTCATCTTGTTATTTAATTTGAAATTTATTTTATTATATTTTATTTGAAAAGAAAGATTGACATTCAAAATATTATATAATTAGTTTGACTTACTCTATTGTTTTGAAGGCCATTCAAGATTCTTTCAAAGCCTGCCTAACTGAAGCCATGAAGTACAATACTATCCACATTGTTCCACCAGGAATATGCACTTATCCTAAAAAATATCTAGCTCAGACTATCTGTAAAGTGCTACATCAATTACTTTTGGAAAGAAGTAATTTGAAAGATAAACATGTAGTTTTAGTTGTGGATAATGCAGAGTATAGAAAAGTAAGTGTTTTAAATGTACATTTTTAAAAATTAATTTTGTTGTTATTGTCCTCTTTTAATTGAACTTTTTTCATAGCATTTTTCTATCAAACTTATACTTCAGGGGTGTAGCTATGAATTTTCCATCATTTGGGGGCCCAGGTGGGCTTGACCTCTATGGGGGGCCTCAGCTACGACACTGTTATACTTGTTTGGTTTTTGTCCAAAAAGTTCTCAGATTTGTGATGAATAATATTTATATTTTTTTTTTTTTTTATATTTTGCTTTTTTCAAATCTTAAATAGTGGCTGCCTCATTTTTATTGTATGTTACCGGCAAAGCAGGCAAACTATAGGATGCCTGGCATTTTCAGTCAAAATATGAAAGGATTATCCATTCCAACTTTTCCAAGGCATAATATAGAATGACTTCATGAACATTAAAGCAAAGTAAAGATCCCCTTTCAGAACTTGTGATCTATAAGTCAGATGATGTTAAGGTCATCTGTTTCTTTGGCCAACAGTTAATGAGCAGGGTGTCATGTAGCCAGCACAATGACCAACCACCTTTACTTTCCCCACGAGTCAGGGGCACCCTAAAAATACGGAAATTCAAAATCCCAGTCTTCACCAAGATTTGAACCCAGGACCCCCAGGTTCAGAAGCCTATACTAAGTGATTATTCAATTTTAAAATATTATTTTTTAAAAATTTAAATCAGCTGATCACTTTTTAAAATAGTAATCCACATTAATAACTTTAATTTTATTTAGTCAGTGAGAAATTTAAAGATGCAAAAAGATGAGAAATACTGTCTACAGCAGGAGCAATAGAGAATCAAAGTAATTCATAATACTCTAGAAGGCTGCTCATTATTTGAGATTTTTTGCTTGTTTCTTCTAAATAGAAATACAAAAAAATCAATTTAATAATTTTCCAAACAGTTAAACTATTTTATACAATGAAGGATAGTACAGAAAATCTGCTGATAAACAAAAAAGAAAAATGTCTCATCCTCCATATGTTGGGGGGTGGGGTTGATAAAAATTATTTTAAAAGCAAAAACTTTTCCAAAGCTGTACATTGCTAACTTAAATTTAGAGACTCTGTTTCAGACCAAATTTTCAGCATTTTGAAAGGTGGCACTTGTTTGACTTACAATACTTGACAATAACAATCCTTTGTTTCTTTTATCCATATTTATAACCCTTTCTACAAAAAATGTTTATTTACTATAGGATGTGGAGAAGAGATTGACGCTAACTTAAGTGAGATGGCTTAAGGAACTGGGGAAAATACAAATTTACATTGTACTCTATCATTTTTAAAACTGTATGCTTATTGTTTCAGGCCTTTCAGATTGAGCTGCCCAAGTACTTCACTTCTGCTGCCAAAAAAGGAAGTTCATGGGTTAACATTCACAGTAAGCTTTATCTTTTGAAAGCTTAAAATTAGAGAAATATTGGTTGGTAAATGGGTTATTGACTTCTCATTACACATCAACATATTTGTACTTTGAATAGGGTGATTAAAAAAGAATGCACCAAAACCTTTTCAAATATTTCACACACACACAAACAATTGATACCTAATTAGACACAAGTGTTGTATATAGTTTCAAGTTTTATTTCATACTTTACAAGTGCTCAATGAGACCACCACTGGTGGTACAGACATCAGTTTTTTTTCATTGAAACTATTTACATTACTTAATGACAGCCTTTTTAGTATTTTTTTGTTTTGTTTTAATTCTTACCATCTTTGTAGCTACTGAATTTTTTGGTCATTTTGTTTTCTAGTGGGATTTTCCTATCAGAACATAGATTTAAGATGCTTGTTAGAAAGTTTTATTATATTTACACTATTAAATGTTATTTTGTTTAACCCATTTTTTAAAATACTTTTTTAGACTTCCAAACAACTGATGAGCCTAATGATGCTATTACAGTTGAAGGACCTTCTCAAAAAATTGTTAAATCTTTTGAAGCTGACTTAAGAGATCAATTGAATCATATCATGAAAAAGAACTGTTTTGAAAGATTTTTAAATAGCAATCTAACAACCCAATTCAAGGTAGCACTGTAATTACAATTAATAAAGGAAACAAATAGTGCTGAATGAATTTACTCATTGCTATTAATACTTTTATTATTTGTACAGGCTATGTTCAGTGGAGCTCAAAACTTAAATGTACAACTAGATATACAAGAGTTTTATGGAGAAAAAAAGGAATATCCACGTGCAGGAAACTCATCACCAACACATGCGACTAATCAAAGCCTGCAAACTAGTTTACTCACAGGCTCAAAACTACAGATTAAAGCACTGAAAAGTCAATGGATTGAAGACTTTAATGTTTTTTTAGCTGAGATTGCTTCAAATATTCCCAGTTCATATGACCATCTTTATGATGTTCATGGTACTGGTCGTGATGATGACACGTATGACTAGATATTTCTACTGATAACTTTTATTACTAATGTATTAAACTATAGTAAATCATATCATAATAGAATGCTAGAATTTAAAATGTTTACATATCAATGAGGGCTGTAGTGACTCACTCAAATTAGCTCTTATAAATATATACTTGAAATATCAATCAAGAGGATGTGACAGATTAGAGACATAAACCAAAGATGGTCCTGCTCACTACAGAAACAGATATGCTTACTATAAGCAATTTTGACACAACTAATGCATAAGGTAAAAATAGTCATTTAGTGATAGTGAAACATGCCCCTGTGGCATCTCACCTATCAATCCTTCAAATCTTCATCAAGGCCTGAACGAGATACTAGCTTTAGGATACTTCTGAATCAACTGTTTGGAGAACAGTCTTAGCTTCAAGCCACTGCGAAATTGATCTCAGATAAAGGCTTTGTTATCTAAACAGTCCAATAGTGATCATGAAAATGAAGAAGATCACATTTCTTTGAAATAAAATCCGACCTCTTTTTGTGTTTTTTTTTAATACTGGTATTTTAAGTATCCTATCTATTCAATTTTTTTTTCCATTGTGACAGCATTTGTAAGTTCTTAGCGCTGTTTCTTTTTAAATCCTGAAATAAAAGTAAGCTAATTTATTTTTTTTTAAAAAGCTAATTAAATATTTTTAAACATAGAATTACTTAAACCTATCTCAAGAAATATAAAACTATAACACCATTGTAGACTCAGCTAGAGCAAAACAAATATTTGATTTTTAACAATTAACCTTCAATATTTACCCATATTGATTTTTTTTTTCTGTATTGGTTCTGTTTTTTTTTTAATTCTTGGAAATGTTTTTGGTACTCAAGATGCCCATCTTGCTGAATAGGTTAGTCATGGGTGTTTATTCAAAGTATGAGCAACAGTTCATAATTACAAGTAGATTTTGTTCTTTCTATTGAATTTCTTATTCAGTAATGGATGTTGTGAGTGACATCATGCAAACAAATCAAGAAAGTTAAACTAAGAGAGTATGTATTCAAGCTCTATCAATAACCATTAGATTTGATACATTCCTAATTATGATTTATTAAATGTTTCTTTACAATAAATTTTTATTTAACTCTAAGAACGTAGTGGAAATTTTGCATGAATAAAAAAAATATCCAACTAATTAAAAGTGCCTTTTTTGGTCACTTAATACCTTTGGCATTTACTCTTCATGTTAAAATGAATTTGCTCTGAATCTAATTAGGCATACTGTTCAAGAAAGCCTTTTACATCTAACAACTTTGAAAGGTTTCTTCAATTATAGTTGCTTTTTATAAAATTTAAATGCAATGTTGTCGCGTCACTAATAATTTTCTGCTGATTAGCACACACTTTCTCTTAACGTCAGAAGAAATCTACATGTTTGTGTTTTAGTTCATAATGATTTGTTACAAAATGAAGCTTCAGTTAAGGAGGATTCAAACTTTCAGAAGCATACTATGTATGCCTTACAGCTGCCTCACTTATGGCATCATGTCACTATTTCCATTAAACTATTGCTCTTTAGATGTCTGTCCATAATCTAACGGTTAGACGGACGTGCCAAAAACAGTTAACAAATATGAATTACCCGGTACCATTGTATAGAATAGCTTAAAAATTACTCAGAAAATGTGTACGATTCATAACTAGACTGATGTTGATATGTCAAGGGCTGGAAACTTTAAAAGAAAGCTTGGTCTGCTTCTTTGAATGGTGTGATATAGCAGAGAAATTGAAAGAACAACATTTATTGGTTTGTAAAATAAGTACATTTGAAATTCATTGTTAAACATCACAGTTTTGAGATAAATCATTGTTGTTTTTGTATACAATTTTCATCTTTCTATGGACCCTCTAAAGTCATCTTGCAGACCCATGGATCACAATGTGAGAACTACTGCCCTAGAGTGAATGAAATTTTTTCCTCTATGTGTTAGAATGTATCATTCTAGCTCAACCTCCAGACATTTTGCCTAAGTCTACCTTTTTTTTTTACAAAATTGATTTCAGTTTCTTGTTAAATAATCAAATTTTCCAATGTATCTCTCGCAAACAGTTCAAGAAATGTAAAGTAAAAAAGTTTGTACTCAAGCATTTATCAAAGACAAATGATCCTATTTAAATTGACACCTATATGTAACTTGTAATTTTTTTAGTATATAAATATTTAAAATGTTACACCATTCTATATTGAACATGCCAAAATTTAACAATACTTGATATGATATTGCATACAATGAATGTAATCCATTTAGAAATATGTCTAATTATTAAATGAACCAAAATAAAATGTTTTGATTTATAGAGTAGAAAATACATGTTTTTTCAAAAATGCTTCTTGCATATTTTTTTTTGGCGCCTTTGAAAAAATGTTTCCTTACTTGGCAAATTCTTCTTGCCATGGAATTTTTTAAAACTTAAAATAAAATGTCATTATTAAATTATAAACAAATGAGTGGAGCACTAAGCTTACTGCTCTTATAATGTGAATAATGATGAATGTGTCACAGTTAATGAAGCTCTTTGTATCTTTCTTTAGAATATATTGAGTGCAGCATTATGACTGTTTCTAGCTGTGACAATTTTTTTTCTGTTTTTTTACATATAGTGGAGGAAGGAGGTGCTGTGACTGAGCGGTAAAGCGTTTAGCTTCTGAACTTGGGGTCCCGGATTCAAATCCTGGTGAAGACTGGGAATTTTAATTGTGGGATCTTTGGGCACATCTAGTCCTCCCAGCTCTAGTGAGTACCTGACATTAGTTTAAAGAGGTCAGACCAAAGGTTTACACATTGACATATAGGGGCCTAACAGTAGAAGGATGTAATGTAAAATGGTTTCAATATTTTGTATTTATAATTGTAATAAAGAAAATATATGGATACTAGTTCTGTTTAATATTTTTATAATGGTCCATTTTAAAAACTATTTTGCAAAATGGCATAAGCTGTGCACATCCCGTTTGTGTAACAATCAATTGGTTTACCAGACGCTAGGCAAAAGGACCACGTCTATTCACGCTTAAAGCCACAACCTCACACAGAATTTATTTCTTTTCGTGTTGGCCTTTTACCTTAACTAAAGGAACGGGGTAATGATGTGCACATCATTTACAGGACAGAAAGATGACACGTTTATTTACAGCCTGTTTTATGAACAATGATATTCCGGGCTCACATAGGTCTCACCATCTGAAATTGTCTAGTAGTGTTGTGTGTCGCACTTGGAACTTTAAGGCCAGCAAAAGCGGACAAAAGCTCCCTTTCACCAGCCTGAATTGGACAGCGAGTTCCTCCTTCCCGCTGTTCTGTCCGACGGAAGGTGAGACTTTGGGTTAAACTTATAGTTAATTTTACGTTCACTTCCGATCTGGGGCGGACTGGCTATATGGGCAAATGCCCGGTGGGCCGGTACCAAATGGGCCGGTCTGGTCGCGACCAAAGAAAAAAAATTCAATGCAGACAACTTTAAAAAAAAAGTGACAGCAGCAAGACACAAAGGCCCGAACACGTTTTCTTATTGTTTTTTTTACATTCTTATTACAATTAGTTTTGTTTGAAATTAAACAAGAATATAAAAAAACAACACTATACACTGTACGTATTATCATTTGCTAAACGTTATACCGTACTTTCTGCTATGCACGAGCGGTATGGACTGCTTTGATGTCTTCGAGGTTGTGTTTGGCCTAATCATTTTGCTGGTCGGCATGAGCCTTTGATGGCACTCCCATATTTTTTTGCTCCTTCCCTCACCTATAAACATGCCCATTACGGCCCAGTATCAGTTTTAATTAGGGTTATCCCCCTTTGTTCTAATTGCAGCCCTAAATAGCCCAAATGGCGCCCTAATGGGCGCGGGTACCGTTTGCACATTGGCGTCATTAGGTTCCCATTAGGGACCATTACGGGCAACCCTAATCGTGCCAATATCGGCCCAGAATGGGTAAACCAACTTCCGGATTCATTGGGGATTTCCAGAATCGCGCCATAATCTTATCTTCTTATCTTATATAATACAGACGTTACTTCAAAAAAGAAGATGATTACGTCCTACGCGTCATGCATTTAGTCGTGCATATTAACCAATGACTTAAATTCTGCCAAGTCACTGGTTTTCCTGGCTAGCTCAGGCAACCCATTACATGCTCTAATAGCACTAGGGAAGAAGGAGTATTTGTACAAATTTGTCCTAGCATATGGGATGAGGAATGTGCCTTTATCTTTGTGTCTTTCAGAGTATTTTATTAAATTTTGTTTTTGTATCTGAAGATTATGGTTCAGTGTTTTATGTATAATTGCTACTTTACTTTTGAGTCTTCTGTCCTGAAGGCTTTCTAAATTTAGTGATTTTACTAAAGGTGTTACTCTAGTCAAATGTGAATATTCATTTGTTATGAATCTCAGTGCTCTATTTTGTGTCTGTTCCAGTTTCTTAATGTTTTCTTGAGTTGAGGGGTCCCAAACGGAGGATGCATATTCTATTATTGGCCTAACCAAGTTTAAATAACATTTTAGTTTTATGTTCTTATTTGATTTATAGAAATTTCTTTTAATAAATCCTAATGCTTTGTTTGATTTTTTTATAGTTTCATCAATATGTGGATTCCATGACAGTTTTTCATTTATTATAACACCTAGGTATTTTGCGTTTTTAGTCTGTGTTACTGGTTTGCCATGAATAAGATAAGTGGAATTAATTTGTTTTAGTTTTTTTTTTTTTTTGTTACTCTTAACAACTGACATTTTTTTGGGTGGAAAGACATGCTTTAATTTGATTCCCATTTCTGTAATTCATCTAATTCTCTTTGTAAAATATCTGTGTCTTGTGTTGTTTTTATTGTTCTATATATTTTTCAATCGTCTGCAAATAATCTGACTTTTGTTCCTGAAGTAATGCAATTTGGTAAATCATTTATGTAAATTAAAAATAGTAGTGGACCCAAGACTGTTCCTTGAGGTACACCTGAGTTTACATCCAGTTTTCGATGCGTTATCATACTTTATATATTTTGTAGAGAATTAGGCTTACACCTATATTATAACACATGGGCGTAGCCGGGAGGGGAGGGTCTTCAAACCATCACTTGCCTCAGACCTCAATGCCTGAAAGGGAAACTGTACTTACTGCCCCAGTAAGCAAACTACAGTCACCGAATTTCATGAGCGTAGCAAAAAGAGGTTTTGTGGTTCCCCTTCCACTTCAATACAAAAACTAAAGCATTTTACCATTTTCTACCAGTCGCTGGACTCCATAGCAGATTTGGTTTTTGAATGTTTTTAGAGGAAGAGTAGCAGGCTAATTGCACTGTAGATACCTCAGAATATGCATTTTAAAGCTTAAAATAACAGAAATAATGTTTGGTTCCGGGTCTTCTTCGCCCCGGACCCCAGTGGGGTCGAGCTCACAGCGCTCCCCCGGAATCACTAGCTGCACTTTGGCGGTGTGTACTGTCTTTCCACTAATTATAGGAAGAGAGTATTCTATGGTAGAAAAAACGTTTGAAAGAATGAAAGATCAGAATGTAATGAAGATTAATTACATATACACGCATACGAATATATATATATATATATATATATATATATATAAATTGGGGAGTGGGGTAAAAATCCCCCCCCCCCCCCCCAGAAAATATATGACATGCCAATTGTGGGCAGGTTTATATGGCAATGCCCGGGCCGATTTTGATACCCAGTCCGCCTCTGCTTCCGATGAACACGGGCACTCCGGACTCGCGGACTATAGACGCGGTCGAAGGCCACACCACTGGGACCCCGTCGTATTCGTATAGGCCTAGGCTACTGTACCAGGCTAATCGTGCGGGACAATTTTAGTATAGAATTCACATAATTTGTATACGAATTTATTACTTATGTTAATAATAAATACTAATTATTTATATTTCAACCTATTTTTAGATTATTTCGCCCCCCCCCCTTCTAGTATTTTGGCCGATTTGGTAGGGTCGGGAGGGGGCGATAGCATCAATCCCCCCCTCCCCCCACCATTAACTTTCGAGTGGGGGGGCGGTCCTATTTATTTGTAGAAATCACAGCTTACTAACATAATCAATTAAATATATATATGATTAAAACTTGTTATTGGTATTTTAACCGGTCTTTATATTATGTCATTCACCTGTTGGTCGATTCGAAGGGAAGGAGCGAATACCTCTACTGCCCTTCCCATCTAAACCCTTTGTGTGTGAGGGGGGCGGTCCTAATTTTATGGAGAAATCATAGTATGTGAACAAAATTAGTCGAATATCTATATAATATAAACAGGTGGAAGTGCCATACATGCAATCACTTTCCCCCCATCGGACAAACCAATACTTTTTCTTTTTGTATTATAGTAAGAAATTACAAAATTTAAAAAAAAATCTGTCACTAATATAATTTATATATGCTATAAAGTAAATTTTTATATCGAGTCGTCCAACCCCTATTCTTTAATGCAAAATGCAATCAAAATGCATCAAAAGGAACGAGGATTAATCGTTTTCATTTTACCGCCCTTCCCCTTTCCAGACAGAGTTTGTGTAATTTCACATGAATTTATCATAACTATTTTAAGAAAGACTTTGCTTTGAAAAAGTTATAATTCAAACGAAATTTTTCAATATAACAGTCACGGTTGAGATGAGTTCAAAAGCCAGATAATCTTTTCCTAGTCGACTTTTTCCAACCTTTACTCTATCTCATGTTTTTCTAGTTAAATAAATTTAGGATAATAACTCACAATTTATGCTTGAATTTTATTGAATATTATTAATCGAATTTTTTTTTTGGCGGCGATCCTCAAAGCCTTAATCTTAATATGTGGGGTATCTTATCTTTTCAAAGAACAAATCGGTTGTATTTGCAATGTATTAAGGGACTTAATATTATATTAGAATATTTTTCCATATTATTCAAAAGGTCCTTTATAATAGAATGAATAATGAGCTGTAGGTCAGGAGAATGCGTTACTGCAGTGAAGAATGCCAGAAAACGCTTTTAGCGTCGAGGCTTCGCCCCGAACCCCACTGACAAATAATGAGCTGTAGATGTCAGGAGAATGCGTTTCAGCCGTGAAAAGTACGCACGTTTATGCATAGGTTTAGGGTTAACTGGGCGTTAGGGTTTGGAAAAAAATCGCCCCCCCCCCCCCCACTCCAAAGTTCTGGATCCGCCAGTGATGGAGATGCTCTCGCACCCCCTTGGCCTTAGGCACTCCCGCGGGAGCCTTGTTTCGCTACCCTTTCGCTACATAGGTCTCACCAGCCACATGTATAGTTCAGTGTTCAATGATATCTTATCGTGTTTCTAAATTGAAGAGCGGCAAATTGTTTACTCACAAAACTTTCCGTGAATCTACATCTCTGTTACTTTTAGATCTAGATCTAAATCTCTATTAGAGTATACTAGATCAAATCCAGGGTCTCATCTGTATCGACAGATGACAGATCTGAGAGTCATCTCTAGATTTTCCAATATAGAATAATAGATCTAGATACCTAGACTAGTAGATGATGATTACAATATGATGTCAATAATCAATATCATGAATATGAATCAATAGACGAATGAATAGATTCTTCTAAGACGACTAAGAAAAGATTTCAATAGACAATTCAATAGTAGAATCTAGATCAATTTCATTTTCAATATAAAACTTTAAACTGTTTGAAATTAATTTAGATCTAATTTAATTTAGTTGAAGAGAGCCAGAGTGAAATGAATGACTCCAGATCTTGGAGGTGCCAATGCAATAAATCATTGAATGGCTTAACTCCTCTACTTCTACTATTTCTAGAATAGGTGATCATGATCTAGATGTCTAACTAAACTAAGACAAAAGTGGCTACTTTCTAATAAACTTTTTTTTTAAAATAAAGTTATAGACTAATAAATCACATGCGCATCAGTAGCCTAGTAGGTTCATCATAATGCTGGGTATTATTTTACATTTTAATTTAGAGCTAATGTTTTATAAAGTTGTATCTAGTAGATCTTTACCTTTTCTATGGCTACTATTACAACTTCAACTTACAAGCAGTAAAGTTAATGACCATAATAATGACAACATAAAACTGTATGATACTGAAGTGGATGAACCAGGTGATTTCTCCTCTTATTGTACTTAGAAGTCTAAAAAATATTAGTATTTGAATGAAATCTACTGGACCCTCTTTGTGTCCTGAATTTTAAGCTGCTAAAATGCATTCTCTTGGAACCTAAAGTAAAAAGAGGGTAGAGATTGTTTTTGATCATAAGAAGAAAGAGTCAATAGAATTATTGTTTATAAAGTGCTTGAGAAAATTTCAACCATTGTGACATGAAAATGATGGAAGGAGTCATGTTGGTAGAGATATATTAAAATATCTTCTGCAAGAAAATGTATCTTGTGGTAGACACCTAATTTGTGAAATTGGTATATATTACTTAAATGGGAATCTGTTGATTAAGTTATACAGACTAAAAACTCCAAATACCTAGTTGTTATAATGAAAAACTATCATGGAATCCTCATACTGATGAAATCATTAAAAAATCGAAGCATTATGGTTTATTAAAAGAAGTTTCTGCAAATAACATTTAAACTAAAATGTTATTTAACCTTAGTTAGGTCAATAATACAATATATGCATCCTCTGTTTGGGACCCCTCAACTCAAGAAAACATTAAGAAACTAGAATAGACATAAAATAGAGCATTGGGATTCATAACAAACGAATATTCACACTTGTAACTGACTTAGACTTAGGTCCTCCCTGGCCGTTCGGCGCATTGGGCCGCAAGTTGTCTCCATAAAGATCTGTCACTGGCAATGTCTGAAGCCTCTTCCCACCTGGTGTCCACTGTTCTGAGGTCCTCCATGAAGGTGTGTCGCCAAGTAATATGAGGGCGTCCCTGTTTGCGCTTTCCTTGTTTTGGCTTCCATGTTATCGCAACTCTTGGTGTGCGTAATTCATTTTGACGTAGAACATGTCCCGCAAACCTCATGCGACGCTCAGTCACAACCTCACCAAGTGTTTGACTCCCAGTTCGGCATAGGATTTCCTTGTTTGAGACCCGATCTGTGTAACTGACTCCCAAAATCTGTCTCAGCCATCTCTGTTGAGCCACATTTAGTCTTTTCTCAATTTTGACAGATGACTTCCACGTCTTACATGCATATGTAACAGTTGGAATGACGATTGTGTTGAGAAGGTGTATTTTGTCTCGAGTCCAATGGCTTGGCTAGTCCAAATAGGCTGCAGCCTTTGGAAAATGCTCCCTGCCTTTCCTATTCGGCACTCTACATCATGGTAAGCATCTCCATCATTTGTTATGATGCTGCCAAGGTACGTGAACTTGTCCAGCTCTTCAAGCTTTGACTCGCCAAGTCTGACGGGGACACCCTTTGCCTTATATCCCACTCGCATAATTTTAGTCTTATCCAAGTTTATGCGGAGGCCAATTTTGGGTGCCTCTCTGTCTAGGCTCTCCGTCATTTCTTGAATGCATTTATTTGTAGCCCCGAGTAGTGCAACATCATCAGCAAAGTCCAAGTCTGTCAATCGGAGCTGTTCATGCCATGGAATACCAAAGGCAGTCTGGTTCATTGCTCTCCTCATTATGCAGTCGATGGCTAGGAGGAAAAGGAAGGGAGATAAGATGCACCCCTGTCTCACACCTGTCTCGATTGTAAAAAACTCTGTTGTTCCCTCTTCTGTTTTAATGCAGCAACTAGATTGACTGTAAAGGTGTCGTAGGATTTGGACGAATTTTTCTGGGATACCGTATTCTCTAACTATTTTCCATAGTGATTCTCGGTGGACACTATCAAACGCTTTTTTGAAGTCCACGAAACGGATTGTTAGCCGTTGTTGGTACTCAAGACTTTGTTTTATGATATTTCGTAGAACGAAAATCTGCTCTGTACATGATCTGCCTCTTCGGAAACCTGCTTGTTCTTCTCTGAGCCTTTCATCTACAGACTATTGAAGCCGTCTCAACAAAACAGTGCTGAAAACTTTGCCTGGGACAGAGAGGAGAGTAATGCCCCTCCAGTTGTTGCAGTCTGCCAAGTTGCCCTTTTTTGGAAGCTTTACAATCACTCCCTTTTGCCAGTCCTCTGTAACATTTGAAGTTCGCCAACAGAGATTTAAGAGATCAGTCATTCTGTTAACAATGCACTGTCCCCCATATTTTAGCATTTCTGCTGATATCATGTCTAGCCCTGGTGCTTTGTTATTCTTTAACACTGCAATGGCCATGGTAACCTCCTCAGCAGTTATTGGGTCTGTCTTGACCTTGAGATCATTGTCTGGAGAGGGGTCCTTGAATATGTAAGTTTGGTCTGGCGACAGTTGGTTAAGGGTCTCTTTAAAGTGCTCTACCCATCTTGCATCCTGTTCTTCTTTCATTAACAAAGTTTTGCCTTGCTTGTCTTTTATCGGTGCCCCATGTCCACTCTTTGCTCCAGTGAGATCTCGGACAATACAATGGAGGGTTTTTGTGTCATTTCTGCTTGCAGCTGCTTGTGCCTCTTGTCCCTTCTGCTCAATCCAGTCCCGTTTATCTCGCCGACAACTTCTCTTTACTTTCATATCTGCTTCCCTATAGGCTTCTTCCCCTAGGCTGCGATCCTGTGTTTCATTTTTCTGATCTCGTCTACCTTTGGCCTCTTTCCTCTCATCTATCAATTTCCATGTTCTGTCTTGTATCCACCGTTCTTTGTATGAACCTCGCTTCCTTCCGATAACTTCTTCCGCGCATCCAATAGTGGTATCTTTGAAGTTGGCCCACTCTTCTTCAAGGGTCAATATATCTAGAGTAACACCTTTAGTTAAATCACTAAATTTAGAAAGCCTTCAGGATAGAAGACTTAAAAGTAAAGTACGTAACCTAATAAAATACTCAGAAAGAATCAAAGATAAAGGCACATTCCTTGTTCCATATGCTAGGACAAATTTGTACAAGTGCTCCTTCTTCCCTAGCGCTATTAGAGCATGGAATAGGTTGCCTGAGTTAGCTAGGAAAACCAATGACTTGGCAGAGTTAAAGAGCAAGAATAATCTAAACTGGTATTATAAATGAATTAAGGTCTGTTAATAGATTTTAGTTAATTCAATAGTTTCTATTTATTTATTCAAAGCCTTGTTCAACTTCTTTATTTAGTTTTAGTTTATTTTCATCTTTAGATTACAGCCACATTTTATATGGAAATATTTGGAAACATGTTGTTTTTGAACCCTCAATGAATGCTGAAGATCAAAAGCAGGCCATTAAGGTAATTAATTGATCATTATAATATTGTTTAATAATTATTTTCAGTTGGATTCAGTATGATGGAAGTGATCTTATTGACAACATTCATGATTTTGGATAGTTAATTTTTTTTTTTAATATTCATATAACCATAATAGGCAAAAAAACAAAACAAATATTTCAGATTTTAGCTTTTACGTATGTTTATTTTAGCATATTGAACAAATATTTTGTGTATAGATCAATTTTTTTGTGTAGCTTATTATTTACTGTCTCTATATTTATAATTTACATTTTAAGATTTTGTCTTTTCAATAACTTTTTTTTCTCTTTTAGGTTTCCCTCAATTTGGTTTCAAAGAGCATGATCAAATTTGAATCACACAATTTCAGTGCAAGATGTCTTACTAAAGTAGTAAGTTAAAGCCTAACCATTCCCCCCCCCCCCCCCCCCCACCCCTTTCACAAAAACATTCTTCACAGAAGATATAAATGGAAGAGTGTGCTTGTGATGAAAACTATTTTTAGTGCCTATTTTGTGATGATTTTATGAGTGTGTTTACTATAATTTATCTTACTTTATATATATTCAATGGCACAAACAGAATAGCTTGCTGGATAAATATAAAATAGTTAAAACACGCTAAGAAACTTCTGTGTTCTTTTTTTATTTCTTTAATGAGCTCCATTCAACACATAAATTCAATCAATTCATTAATTCTTAATTCAACATTAACTTGACAATTCTTTCAAATTCATTAAAGTAATATAACCACATACTAATGTTTGCTAGTTACACTTTTCTTACTGTAACAACTTTAGATTGGCATCACTTTGCACTGTACTGATACAACTTTATACTGTTACAACTTTGTACTGATACAACTTTGTACTGATACAAATGTACTTTCTATCATTTAACTTAACTCTAAACAACTCGTGGAGCCGCAACTGCTCAAGGACCTGCAACAACTCTTAAGACCTCGACTAATTAGCTTTCTTCCAATGCATACCTTTTTAAATTTTGTTTTCTAGAATCCTAGAAACTTCTGTTCCAAACATTTCTCTTAACTATCTCATTCTAGAAACTGATGTTTGTTACTTTTTTCCTCACCTTATGATTGGTTAATTATAATAAACATGTGCTTACTCTGTGAACTTCTTTGACCTGACCCCTTTTCTAGAATAAAGTAGAATGGGGTTACAGTATTAATTTGTACAGTGTTCATAACTTGTGTGTGGTCTCCTTAGAGTCTTTGGTACTCACTTGTTTACATTGAAAGTTAACCAAACTACTTTATGCCTTTAAACTAGCATTTTACATTTAAAATTTATTTTAAAAATTGTTTTATAAAACAAATGTGCATATTTTTCATATCCATCAATTAAAACTTTTATTTTTCTCTTTTAAAACTCCTTTCATATTGCAGGCAACCTTGAGCTGCTAACTATTTGATGAATGGCCATGCCAAAATGTTAATTATTATTTTGTTTTTTAAAGATGAGACTGTGAGAAAAAAAAGGGGAGGGTGATTTTGATGAAATTCAGAAATTGAGCAGAAATAAATAGTGCAGTCTTTTGTTTGTCTGACCTTATAGGGCAGATATAAAGGGAGGAATGAAAATGAAATTAATAGAAAAAATGTAGTCATCTAGTTCAAAATAACATCAATGTATTTAACATTGAATATGTTACATCAACAGGATCTTTGGTTTAGTGATTCTGGATACACTCCTCTTGTATACACAAAGCTTGTTGCAAATAACAAAGGTTATGAGCTTCCTATCTCAGTGCCAGTGTCCTTTGGAACAAACTACAATCTTGAAATCAGAATAACCTTTAATGAAACAGAACATCTTCATTTTGTGACAGTAACTAGGTCACTTGAACATGAAAATTTCTTTGTATACTCATACTCAAATTACAGGGCAAGTAAACATGATGTTGCAATGGAAATGAGAAACAGATATGAACATTTCTTTCAGTTCAACAGAAAAGCAATTAATTTAACTATTCTCTCATCTCTGAGCAATAATAAACAGCTGTCACCTCTGCACCCAAACCAAGACATTGCTTCATCTGTTGTGACCTTTGATAAATGTGCAGGAGAAAAAGGTGTACCAAAAAGTGAAACTTGTTCTCAATTCAAACAACATTTTGATCATGAAGGTCAGACATCAAATAGAACTTGCTGGATCACTTTTACTGTTATGACTTACAATATTTGGAACTTCAACACTTATCTAGGAGAGAGTGTGCATTATCCAACTAGAATGGAGGCCATTGGTAAGGTTAGTATAGTACTGAAACAGACTTAAGCTACATATATTTCATTATCTCATTTTGACTGAACAAGTCAGTTATTTATCCTGATTATATTCTAGTCTAAGTCTCATTACCTCATTTATCTTTCCAGTCTGAATGTTTCAGTTATCTATATTTTTCCCCTTTCAGACCTTGTGGTCTATAGGGCAGATGATGTAAAGGTCATCTGTTTCTGTGGCCTACAGTTAATGAAGGTGTCCTGTGGCCAGCACAATGACCACTTTTACTTTTCCTCATGTCAGGTACCCATTAAAGCTGGGTGGACTCAGGGGTACCCAAAGATCCCAAAATTAAAAATCACAGTCTTCACCAGGATCCAAACCCGGCACTTGGAAGCCAAGTGCTTTACCGCTCAGCCACCGTGCCTCCCTTTCAGTTATCTATACATCCTAATTATATGCTAGACTAAGTCAAGTCATGATATAAGCTTAAATTTTTTTTTAAATTTCATAATGGACAGCATATCTTTAAAAGAAAATAACAAGAAGAAGATGTCCTGGCCTTGTTATATTCTCATTAACTATAAGCCTTAGAAACAAGCTTTACATCATCTGTTCCATAGACCACAAGGTCTTGAAGGGGAACATTTTTTAAACTTTTAAAATAAATTTATAATTATATTTGTATTCAATATTTGTTTTATATATTTTTTTATTTTACAAGCTTTTTTTTCTTTACCCTTTTTTCAAATCTAATGACTTAAAATCATAACAATTGTATCAATTTATTTCACAGCTTTTGAAAAAAAACAATCCAGACATAGTAGCATTTCAAGAAGTACGATTTGAATCTCCGTTAGGTGGAAATTTAGGACCTAGTCAAATGGATTATCTTATATCACAAATGCCAGGATATCAGGTTTTAAACAAAACATTGTTGTGTTTTTTTGTAACATTTCATCTCAATTCAAAAATTCTAAACAGTACTTACTATACATTTGATCTAAAAATACAATACATATGCTTAAACATTATTTCTTAACAGTAGTTCTGTTTAGTTTCTATCTGAATGAAAACATGTTTGGAGATGAAAATGAAAGTCTAAAAGGGTGAATGTTAAGAAGAGATAAACTTGAACGTCTAGAAGTTTGAATGTTAGGAAATTATCCTTACCTTAGTGCAGGGCTGGCGAACCTATGGCACCCGTGCCTAAGGTGGCACGCGAAACGATTTTGTGTGGCACGCGACGACGATGATATTAAGAAATGTGTTTTTTTGGAAAATCACAGATATCTCAAATTACCATAATTAATAACATTCAATTATTTCAGAGAACTGTAAATAATATGGAAGAAGCACTAGTGGATCATATTCCATATACTTTTTTTCATATGACTGTGTTTCATTTGGGAGCATAGGGCATAATAAATTTTTTTCAAGACAGTTCTTGTATTTGAACGAGATCTCCTTAGCTTCTGCCATTTTGTTGATACTGAAAACGTGTCAGTCTTACATCCATTGCTAGCGTTGCCATCAATAAACTTTTATCAGAATAATTACCATAGCATGTCATTTTCAAAAATAAAAAAAAAAGAAAACTAAATGAAGAAGAAGGAAGTGGCAGAATTTTTCAAAAGTGGTGGCCTGAAAAATATGGAATGATTCACAGAGAAAACAAGGCCTTATGTGCCATGTGTTTGGAAAGTGTTGTTTGTCGGACTTCATCAGTAAAACGTCATTATGAGTCCAATCACAGCTGGCTTTTAGGCAAAAGCAAGGATGAGCAAAAAGAGCATATATCGCGTGAGTTAAAAAAAGCGATTTCACAATCCAGTTCTTTTGTAAACTTTGTTAAAAGTTCTTCTAACTTAGTGGCTGCAAGTTTTGAAGTTTCAAAAATTATAGCTAAGCATGGAAAACCTTTAAGTGACGGTGATTATATCAAGGAAGCAATGTTAGAATGTACGTCTTATTTGTTTGAAGACTTTTCAAAACAAGGATAAAGTCATTTAGAGAATAAAGGGATTGCCAATAAGCCGAAACACGGTTATAGCGAGAGTTATGAAATTGCACGTTAATATTCAAGAACAAGTAAAGAAGGATATTAATGCATGTCAAGCCTATTCTATTTGCCTTGATGAAAGTACTGATGTGACAACGTCCGCTAGACTGGCCATCATTGCCAAATATAGCAAAGGAAAGGAAATACACGAAGAACTAATAAAATTAGCAACCTTACCAACGACAACAACAGGTGCAGATATATGTCAAACTGTTGTGACTGAACTCAGAAATGCAGGTGTAAATCTCAAAAAAATAGTTTCTGTTACAACTGATGATGCTCCAAGTATGACTGGAAAAGATGCAGGTTTCGTTACTTTGTTTACAGGACATGTTGGACACCCACTAATAACTTTTCACTGCATTGTGCACCAACAAGCCCTATGTTCAAAAAACGGCTTAAAGGAACTTGAATACATTATGAAATGTGTAACAAAAACTGTAAACTTCATTACTGCCCGTGCTTTGAATAAGAGAAAATTTGAACGGCTGCTAAATGAAGTTCAGTCCAGTTACTCTGGCTTATTAATGTACAACAACGTACGTTGGCTAAGCTGAGGTCACGTTCTGGAACGGTTTGTGGAATGCCTTGATGAAATTTGAATCTTTATGGATGATAACAAAAAAAATTGCTCAGAATTGACAAATGTTGACTGGCTTATCAGACTAATGTTTTTTACCGATTTTTCATCCCATTTAAATAAACTTAATACGAAGTTGCAAGGTTTTGGAAAATCTGTCGATCAGGCATTTAACATCATGACAGCATTTGAGAAAAAGTTAAAGATTTACAAACGTGACATAGAGAAGGAAGAATTAAATATTTTTAACAAACTGAAGAAATTTTATGATGATTTAAAAGTTCATGATACTACCGGCAAAGATTATCAGAAAGATTGTGTTTAGAGATAATTGACACAACTGCTGAACAATTTTCACTGCGTTTTGAACAATTTCGAAAATTACACCTCCAAATTTATAAAATATCCAGATACAGTAGATTTTGAAACTCTGGATTTGACCATGTTTTCTTGGATGGGATTACACGACTTTGAAATGCAACTTGTTGAGTTTCAGTCCAGCGCAATTTGGAGAAAGAAATTTATTCACTTACAAATACGACTTGAATTAATTGAACGTGAATGGTTAAATGGATCATTAGAGCCTCAGATATTAGTAGAAAATTAGATTCTTCAAGTTTGGAATGACCTGCCTAAAACTTTCAATTCTCTGATAAAAGTAGCAACAATCCATTCTGTCAATTTTCTCGTTTACTTACTCATGCGAATCTTTATTTTTTACAATGATCTATATCATATCAGATGCCAGAAGTTGCTTGACCAATGAACTAAGTGCAGCGTGTGTAACTTTGAAGAATACATGGTATACACCAGATATTAAACTGTTATCGTCTACCACACAACAGCAAAAGTCGCATTGATTGACCTGCCCTAAGACTTCAAATCTGTAGGTCAGGATAATAAAATTGAATAAACAAGTAATATTGTTACTAAGCTGTTTTTATAGATGCAGTTGACTTACTGGCTGTAGCACTTCTTTTATATAGAGGCATCACTAGTAGACCTACTGGGCATGCAACAATCTTCATTGTTTTTAAATTGAAATTAATTGGCACTCGGACTGAAAAAGGTTTGCCAGCCCTGCCTTAGTGTCATCCCTGAATATAATTACTTTTAAAGTAGAATCTGTGATAATTTTTTTTGTAATTCTAAGACATTGGTTTTAATTTCAGTTTGTTTATCAACCAGCACAGCTACATAAAAGCAGTTTTGACCAAGGGAGAACTGAAGAAGGTGTTGCAATATTCTCTAAATTCCAAATTATTCACCATGACTACTTACTTTTATTTAGGTGAAGTTTATGTTTCTTTTTTACCTTAAAACTGCAAAAAAAAATTATATTCAGTCAGAATGATGTATCATTTGAATTTGGTGTGCTAGTTGAGGTTTTTGTTAATAATAATAGTAGTAATACAATGAATTATTTTTTTTAAATTTAGAAATCGCAGCAATACAGCTGATTTACATCAAAGAGTGTGCTTACATATAGTTGTAGACTTACCATGTATTGGTAAGGTAAGTTACTAAATAAAATGATAAGTTATAAGAAATTTGATATTTACAATGTCAGAAGCTCATTTTCTTATCACATATATTTTGTTTAGTTTTGTTTTTTAAATGCTTTTAAGTCAGTGTCCCAAGTATCTTGACTATTGAGCTGTTATTTATTTAATTCTTGACATCATAATGAAATGAGTACTTGGGTCCACCCAACTGTAATGGTTAGACATACTTGACAACTGTCAGAGTAAGTGAAGTGGTTGATCATATGGCTTCACATAAAACCAGAAGGTGAACTCTCAATATTTCTGTAAAAAAAACAACTTATTATTTCACAAGGTTAATGTTTATCATAACAATAAACAATGCAATGAATAAAATAGTACATTTAATACCTTAGTGACTTCATATTAATGGAATGTAACATCATTTACATTTGTTATATTATAGAGATAGATTTAGTCAAAATCAAGTGATGGAAAGACTAGACTATTTAATTTTTTTAAAAAATTGAACATTTTTATTTGGTTAATAATACATGATTTGTACATAAAACAATAGTTACCATTTCCTTTATTACAAAATGATCAGCCCTATACTACTGAGAAATTTCTGGATTTAATTGTATTCTATTTCAGGCACATATCTTTAATACTCATTTATCCCTGAGCCATGAAGCAAGGGAAGAATCTGTTAAACAAATTATACAGTTTATGTCTGTACATGGAAAAGATCCTGTCATTTTTGTTGGTGACCTAAATGCTACACCAGAAGAGGAGGCAATCAGGTTATTTGTATATTTTTTTCTAACTTGTTTCTATTTTTTATCCTCTTATAAAAATTACTTTTGTCTTTTTAAAATTAATCATCCACATGCCTAAACCTAACCCTATCTACAATCTTTATAGCTCTTGCAAAAAGTTTTGTTCTTGCTGGTGTGTTATGTAATGTGTAAACATTGCATATTCAATTTCACTATCATTTCCAGTGTATTTAAAATATCCCATCTTGCTATCAGTCTCTCTCCAAACACTGCTCAATAATTATCAACTCAAGAACTTGACAACTTGGGCTACAAATAAAGTTATTATTTAATAAGTCTAATAAATTATCAGCCAATACTTTACATTTGGTAACACAAAACACTGACTGTACAAATACTTCAGTGTAGATAACTGTTTTGCTGTATGAAACTCTACTGGTCTCTGTCTCATCCTGGACTCCTGTTGCTTCACTCTGGACTCCCTCTACAGCCTGTATTGCTGTGCTAAACAGTACTGGACTCTGACTCACTCTCTCTTTATATAAGGTCTATCAAAGCCTAAAAAACTTGCAAGACCATATCACTGGTGAATTTTGCATGGAGTGTTCATTCCTGCACTTTTCTGTAGGTCAGTCCCTCATCCCTTGACACAGTTGACCACTCGCAGCACACTGACCTTTATCACCTGTGTCAGCTAGTCACACACATGTCTACCCTTACTGACATTGCCACTACAGTTATAATAATATGTTCTAAGGTTTTTATCTACTTTTCATGGCACAAACCACCTCTATATAAGTGTTGCCTTGGATGGTTGTGGCTCGTTGTCAAGGGGTAGGATGATTGGCAAGCAACTCCACACCCTAGTCCAGTTGTTTGTTGACAGGAAGAGGAACATCTATCTAGCACACTCTTCAATTAGACTCAACTTGATCAGATAGTTATTCAATTTTTAAAAATTACTGAACATATATTAAATTCAAGAATGTCAAGTAAATAGTCCTTCACCGCATAACTCAGACTGCCTATCTCAGATAGGAAAAACTGTTCTGCTCTAACACAAAAAACTGACCTCTCTAAATAAAATCATGCCACACACTCCAACTCCCCCCCAACTTTAATTCTCTCAGAAACTTCCTCCAACTATTTACAAATCACTTCACCAATCAAAATAGTTCATTTACACCCTTATATACTACCATTCACATGCACTTTTTGAACAGGATCTCACCCCCTCATGATAGCCATGGTCACCTTCTCAATAACTGGTAAACTTCCCAAAATTAAGCACTCCATTATTTTAAACAAACATGGTTTGTGACATATGGTATTTTAAACTCATGCACTTTTTTATGTTAAATTAGACTTTATTTTACCAACCTAAACCACAGTCTATTTAAAACAAATTTACTCCTGACTGAAGTATTTACTATAAAACAAAGTACTAGTTTGATTCTACATAACTAATTCTTCTTTATGATACTTCTAAACTTAAAACACTAAAACTTCAGTCTATGTGAGGCTAATTCTAGCTTAATTCCTAATACTAAAACTCCAGACCTCATGGTTTATCTGATAATTATGTTAAAATTATAATTTTTTTATATTAGAACAAAAAAATGTACCTTCTTCACCAGTTAAACAAGTAGATGTTTTTCGTTTGCTGAAGGCCATAAGGTAGCTCAGAAACCTCTCAGATGTAGCTAGCCCCACATATTTTTTAAGATTAATGTTGTTGTTTTTTATTTTTTTTTATAATTATAATAGTATATAAAGAAAATTGATTTGACTTTATCTTCATCATTAATCAAATTTTAAAAAATTATTAAATAAATGATTCTGGACAGGTTGCTAATTGAAGTAGCTGGCTTCACAGATGTATGGACATTGCTACAGCCTTCAGTGGAAGGATATACTTTCAGTGCCATTGAAGAATTAACAAAAAGAGTGAGTTAATTAAAGCAATTTAATGAGAAAGTTCTTAAAAATAGATTTTAAAAAAATGGATCTGGCAATATTTTGTGAAAGGACTGAAAATGCTGCCATAAACGTTATCACTCGAATTCTAAAGAATTTATATCTGTAACTCAAATTTTTCTTTTATTTTGTAATTGTGCGCCAGATTTTTCCAACGCTGACTCAATCATTATATATAATATTATTATATGTTTCTATTATTTATATCACTGTTTAGATTATTTTATTTTGTTTTTTAAAACATTAATTTTATCATTATTACATTTAAATTGTCTGTTTCTCTAATCCATTTCAGAAACAGGTATCAGAAATCTGTGCCTTTATAAATATTGGAAAAATAATCAATGAATTATGTGCAGAATTGAATGAGCTATTTTCTTAATTATGTAATGATTAAATAAAAATTTGATTTTTCAGCTAGTTTAAATAAAAATATTACAACAATTGGTTTGTGTATCTAGTTAGTAATCATTTTTTACATTTAAACTCTTTATTCTTTTTATCAGATTGATTACATCTTTTTAAAGAAATCTGACCAAGTCACAGCTGAAAATATAGAAGTACTGCAAGATAATACTAGGTAATCCTTAAAGACAAGAAACAAGATCTATAGTTCATATACTATATTGAATCTAAGAACCGCTCTTTTTTTTCTTGGAAAAAGGAGGGGGGGGGGTGTGTTCAAGGGTTTGAGATTCTGGTAGGGCTTACATTTTGATAGCTGAAAAACCAAAACTGAAAACCAAAAATCTGTAAAGTTTATTGATACTCCAGTGAAAAATTTTAATGCAATTTATTACTTTTCACCTCTAACACTATTTCATGAATTTCTTATGGATCAATTCACATTGGAATAACTGCTTTGTGTTTTCACCACTGTCTGATATAGGACTCACCTTCATTTAGGGTCTGAAATATCTCGAATTTTGCAGTGTAAGACTTTCTCTTCACTTTTCCACTTCCCTGTCCTGTATCCATGATGTCAATAAGACAGCAGTCAATGACCAAAGTGACAAAAGAGGGAAACAAAGCTCACTTGTGGCTATTTATTAAGTAGGCATATTCACATGGGATGGGGCAAAGTAGAACAATGTGGGTAAGAAAAGAATTGGTTTGTGCTTCCCTCCTCCTGCTTTCTTACTTCTCTGTCTAATTAGCTTTGCCTTCTATGATGTTAGGACAAAATTGTGATTTAGACTTCTTAATTATTATTTTTTTTTTTTTTGTGGATCTTGAACCCCACAGAATACAGTATTTTATACTGGACTACATTAAGAATATTTCTGTTACTAACTTATACTATTTTAAGTCTGTTGTAATAAATATAATTGTTTTTTTTTTTAAACTTTGCTGTAATTTTCTAGTTTACTTTCTTTTGATTGATTTATACAAATTATTTTTTTTTTAATTAGCAAAACATGAGACAATTAAAAGTTAATGGAAGAGAAAATGTACTTACAGTCAATGTTTTAGTGAATAAAAACATCAAAAACTAATATTTATAAAAATTGATTATATTTTCACTGCAGGTCCAGTGCAGCTTCAGACCATAGAGCAGTTCAAGCATCTTTTAGAATTCATTGCAGTGATTGTTGAATCTCCCATGATCTAACATTTTTAAAGCTATTTTTTTAAATTTCATTTTACAATTGTTAATATTGGTATCTTTACTTTAATAGATGTTTCATCTTGTCTTTGTCATCATTTTCATGCTCAAATGTTATGTATAGAATAAAATATTGAATGTACATGTTTTATATCCTTTGCATTTAATTGTCACTTGAATGAAAACCATTTGTGTTTTTAAAAGCACAAGTACTGAGTACTTAGAAAATATATTGGTGTTTCAGCACCAGTGAGAGCTTACAAATATTTTTTTGCACAAAAATATGTTTTCAAATCTAATTATATTATACACCAAAATAGCTTATTAGATAATAATAGCTTGATAGATGAAGCTAGTTTTAATAAAAGATCAGTCTTGATGTGACAGCTGGCATTGAAATTATAAATGAGCATGTAGTTGACAAAAAATATTTTTCTCAGTTCTACACATCGAGCACTACTTAGTAAGCAGGTTGGGCCTGACAGACCTAACATTGTGATATCCAAATGTCATTATTACTAGCTAAAGAAACAACAGAGCTTCACATGCTGGAGAGAAATTGTAAGCTTACTCACAAAGTTGGATGCCCATACCAGAGTGTATGAGACTGTCATGTTTTATCTAAACAAAAGATAAATATAGCTTATAAAAAGTAAAAACAAAAAAAAAAGCTATGATTTTTTTTTTTTAAATTTGAAATCTCAAGGATTTCTTAAGTATAGCATGATATCCAGAAGACTGTGAAACTTTTCTAGCAGTTACAAATGATTATCACATATACATATTTTGTGTCCTTCAATGTAAGAAAACTAAATGTACATAGGTAGAAGTGGATTCAGCCCTTGTTATCTTGATCAGAATGAATTTTCATAATGCTTCACATCATCAAGTTATGCTTTCCAAATCCTTTCAAAGATTTTAAATATCTTTTTCAAAGAGATTGTGTCAAATTCTATGTGCAGCAAAGATGGCAAACACATTGCTGTTTTTCTTTATAAATACTTATTTAAATATTTATTCCATTTTAGCATCAAATACTGTAGTGACACATTCATTTTTCAGCTTTTTTTCCCCCACTTTTCAAAAATATGTTTGGTTTTTTTTATAATGGTGGTAATATAAAAAAAGTTTTCAGATTAACCCAGCCACCTGGGAGACAGAAGCACATGACAGAGTAAGCTTAGAAAAAAAAATTATTGTTTTTCTCACTAAAAACTTCACCATACTTGGACAAAACGAGAGATAGAGATAACCTCTATAATTCAACAATAGATTGTAATAACTGGCTCTTGAGCTGGTTTAAGGTGTGCATTAGTGCACTTTTTAACACTTGATATAAATAGAATGTTTGTTCCATGGATGAACAAAGAGGGACAATTGAGATCTGTCCCACGGTTTGTGTTGAAGGCAGACATGAAAGACATCTATGTGTACTGTTAGATGGTTTTGTCTCTATGTGCCTTATTCGTTTAGTTGATAATTAAACTTGTGTAATAGTTCATTCTTTTCACTTAATGCTTGCCTTAGAATTATTATACTTTTGTCTTATCTTATCTTATATAATACAGACGTTACTTCAAAAAAGAAGATGATTACGTTCTACGCGTCATGCATTTAGTCATGCATATTAACCAATGACTTAAATTCTGCCAAGTCACTGGTTTTCCTGGCTAGCTCAGGCAACCCATTCCATGCTCTAATAGCACTGTTACAGTTAAGGGCTGGTCTGTAATTAAATATTCTAACAACTCAAGTGAAACATACAAAATATTTATCTTAAAACTTTATTGAAAAAAAAAATCAAAATACTCTTTAAAAAACAATGTAAATAACTTTACAATTTAACATATAAAAAATGGGTGTTCAATCAAGGTTGACAATGAAGTTTTGATATTTAAATTTTACTACAAATACCAACATATACCAATGTTCATCATTTTGTTTATTAATATGCTGTGTGATTTGAATGTGTGAAAGTGCTGCACATTTTTGTTTGTAGACAAGATGATGCACATGAGACATCACATGCACGATATGAAGGTTTAGTGCTACCTTATTTATGAATGTTCCCTGTGATCTAATGAACTGAGACAAACTAAAGGTATTGCAATACAAGAGATGAACAAAAAAAAATGTACAAAAGCTTTACAGAGAAGTCTTAATTGAAAAATGGCTTTGAATCATTTGGCTACAGACTTAAGTGTTTAAAATGGTAATTAAATAATATTTAACAAATTGTTTGAATCAAAATAATATTTTTTAAAAAGTATTTTTTAACAGAAATACTGACAAGTTGAATTATATTTGATAGAAATTGGTAGAAAGAAGAAAACCAACACTATGGATTATCTTATTTGTATGTATTTGGGTGTAGATTTTTATTTTTGAAGGTACAAAATATGTTTGAAAACTATGTACCAAACAGTCATTTATTGCATATAAAATATTTGTTCATTTTAACAACAAAATGAAAAACCATTATTACTTTTGTAATCTTTCTTGATCATAGTTCAAAATATATATCAAAAAGAAAAAAAAAAGGTAAAACTTGAGCTTTTTCATACAAGACTATTAGTACAAATATATAACAAGTCTTAGCAATTAAAACTTGCTACTTAGAAATATGTCACTGAAACAAGTTTACTGTATACCCTTAACTTTATAGAAAGTTTATTTCAAATCAAAATCTAAACACAAAACATTTTTACTTTAATCTCAAAAAAATTAATGACATTTTTAAAGAAAAAAAAATCAACCAATAAATACCACAATCCTTAGTGCTTTTATAGCACATAAATCATTTTTTTAAAGTTCCAGATAAACCATATTTTTAGTGTTCCTAGCTTGTCAAAGAGTTAGGAATAATCCTGGCTTGAAAGTAAAACTGATTTAATGTGTCAGATTATTTTCCATGTTTGGTGGGCTGAAAAATATATAGAGAATAAAGGTTCATGAAATTAAATTGAAAATAAATGTAGAAAATAATATCAGGCATTAGACAAAGCTGCAAACTACAACCTAGGAAAATAAAAAAAAAAAGCTTGATTTTAAAATCCATCTGTAAAATTATTTTACCTGTAATATATTGACATGATTGTTATTCAAATGTATATTTCCGAATTGTCTTTGCAAATACTTTTTACCAGCTTTTAAGATTAAACAACACTTAAACAGATCGGCATTAATTATTTCTCAACAAGTCTTGATTTTATCTTAATTTGTCAAAAGTTTGTCATTTAAACGTTTGAACTGAAGTACAAATGTGTCTATTTTAACTTCCAAAGTGGAAATTTCAAAAATATGGATCAGTAATACATTATCCAAATAATTCTTACCTTTACTTTGTCTAGTTCAGCTTTCAAAGCATGATTCTTTGATTTCTCTTTCTCTAATTCAGCTGTTAATGTTGATACCTTTAAAAAAAAACAAATATATACAACATACTAATTTTTCTCATATTTCCCATGGGAAATATTAATATGTAGGTTTTCAAAGAAAATTTCAAACACATTTATTTAAATATAAAAAAAAATTATTTAAATTAATTAAAGAATTATAGACTTTTTAACGAAACATTGTGTTAAAAGAATAAGCTATTTCTACTAAATGTATAAACAAAATACTTGTTCAGTCAGCTCATCTTTCACAAGGGTCAGTTCATCTACTTGAAGAAGTACTTGAGCTTTATCTTTCACTATTGAAAGAAAAAAGTTAAAAAGACATTTTTTTGAGTGCAGTAATTTTCTGAAAACAAAGCTATTAAAAACAAAAAAAGCTTCATTGAAAGTTTTATCAAAGCCTGAAGAAAAAGAAAAAGTTGTTAGTGATAACATATATTTGTTCAAGGGATTGATTACCTAAACATTAAGATTTGCTCAATTTATTTAATAATTCACCTAATTGTTTGACATGAATACATCAAAATGAACTCACTTTCTCCTTGGCCTAAAATAACACAGAACTGCTTGTTCCTTTTTTTAACTTGCTTTAATTCTTCCTAAATCATGAAAACAAAATAGGAACTAGATCACATCAACAGAACATTCAAGAAAGTTGTAACAAAATTCTTTGTAACTCTTTTGTTTTGAAACTTTGTCCATAGAGCAGGTGAAGCAGAATTCAATTAACAACTAACTTGGTCCTTTGCCAAATTCATTTTTACCCCCCCCCCCCCCCCCCCCCCCCCCCCCCCCCAAAATTTCTCTTCAGCTGAATTTTACAAAACAACATGCAAAGTAAAAATTTTGATGAGCCAAGGATCGTCCATCCCATAACAATATCATCCCACAGCCAACAAACTTCAACAATCTACCACTCTATTACACTCTTATTATTCCACCACTATATTGTCATCATTAAACTGTTAAATCTTGAGCTGCTTCCCTTTTTAAAGCCCTAGACATTGAGTGAAAAGCATCAGCCATTCAACTTATTAGCTCACCACCATAATACATAGCCACCACATTTATAACACCAATCAAAGCTTAAGTAAACAAATTAACTAAAAAGATTGTGTACTAGAATTCTATTTTTTTTTGTAATTGCCCAACTTTTATGCTTATAGCATGCTCAGAGCACAATTGTAAAATCTGTTTTGTGGTCACTGGGGGTGTCTGGGATAAGGTTTCCATGCTGCCTTTTGGTGCTTAGCAAACACAACTTTGTTCGAGTTAGGATTCAACCTAGAACCTCCTTAATAGATAGTGAACAGTTTTAGCCACTCAGCCACACAAACTTTGTTTACATAAACAACTCATATCTCACCTCCATGCTTTCTATTTGTTTCTTCAACTCTACTAACTGCTTATCTTTTTTCTCCAAGTCATTCTTGAGTTTAGCAACAATAACACTATCAGAAGCAAATTGCTGTGACACAAAGTCAATAAAAAATGAATGATTTTATAATTATGTATATCATAATATAATATGTGCCTGTATATATAATGTTTGTATTATCAATATTATGTTGTACTTAAACATCTAAGCCAAATCAATTTTTTTAAAAGTATCTGATGTTCAGAATAACTAATTGGGACATTTTTTAGGCTAAATTCATGTCTAAATGTTAAATGTTGCCTTAATAGTTTTAATATAGGTAACACTTTTTGGTTATAAAAGAATCAAAAAACAAATCTTAATCAAATTCTAAGTAAAAACCAAAAATAAATAAAGTGCTTAAAAACTAATGGTTAATTTTTGACACAGTAAACATTTGGTTGCAGCCAATTGTATTTACTAATACAATTTATTTATCCTCTTCTAATTAGTTTTCAGTACTTTTGGCAGTAAGTTAAAAGAGTATGTTAAAACTAAGGCATACATAATGGTTAGAAATAGTGTACATAATGATCATAGCTGCAAATCTATTATTTACACTTACTAATTGCAAAGGATAAAATTAAAGGTAAATGATTGTGACTAATATGTCCCTAACAACATGATTTATACAATCTCATCATCATTATAAGTGTACAAGGGCCAGAAATTTATTAAACCATGTTAATGAGTAGCCTGGTTAAATAATTTGAGTTATATAATTATGTAATTTAACCATCAAATTCCAATGAAAAGCCCTATTTCCTAAATAACCAGGTTCACTATATGCAATTTAATCATTAACTTCCAACCAAAGCCCTATTATTACACCAAAAAAATTAACAATAGAAACACTTAACTTTAAGTTACAAATAATTATGCATACATCAAACATTTTTCTAAATTATGCTAAAATTCAAATATCATTTTAGGATAGAAGGCCTCAAGAATGTCCTTAAATCTGTCAAGCTACCTTTTGGTCAACAAATATCATGACATGTTATAAACAAGAGATTTTTTAAAAGCAATATTCACCATTTCCATATCAATAAATAAAGTACCTTTTTATACTGTTCTTGAATTTTTTCATGTTGTAATATTTGTTCAGCATCATCCTCAATTGAGTTAAAAAATGTAGGATCTTGTTGTGTTGGTGGCACTCTAGTTTGTACAGGAGGTGTACTTGATTTACTGTTTAGGTCTTCTGCTAAATCATTAACACAAGTTTCTAGTATATATATTTAAAAAAATGTTTTTCATTAACAAACACTTTATCTACTTTTAATATTAGTGTTTCTCATTTTCATTGCTATCGAACTCTAATAAGATAATTAGACATGAAAGATGTAGTCAATAATACTCTGCATTGTTGTACCTTCTGAGTCAGAATTGACTGGTTTTTCTGGAGGAAGTTGTTTAAATTGTTCTAATGACATAGCCTGGGGTTTTTCTCTTTGTTTCTTCTTCTTTCTTCCCTCTCGTGTATTGGGAACTTCTAGTCCAGCTTCTATACGTTCCTTTTGCTTTTGTTTTTCCTATTAAATGATAAATTGAAAGTTACAGAAAGTGATTTTTAACAAACTCAAAAGAAAGAAAGAAAATTACTTCTTACAACTGATTTTAAAAATGACAAGACAAACATTAATTACCTGGTTTTGTTTCTCCACATCAAGTCGACTCTGGAGAAGTGCTGCTGCAAGATCATCTTTAAATTGTTCTTCTACTAACTGGATATGTTTTTAAAATGTAAAAAGAAATAGTTAAATATATAATTCAACAGAACTACTTATTATTAGTATTTTATAAAATAGTGCTCAATAAAAACAATCTGGAAAGATAATATAGCACTATCAAAAATTATCAAAGGTCATGCTGGAAATGCCTAAAACATCCACCATAATAAGGGGAAAAAAATTGTTTTCAACATAAAAGAAGAACCAGGTGACAACTGCAATACACTGAGATGGGGGAAGGATGGGAGGTTATAGTTATCCAGTACTGATTTCTATAGTGTGTGCTGATGGTAAGAAATAGAACTTTACTAAAATTAATCAGTCTATTATTTAAATTATAACATTCTTACATTTTTGTCCATTGTTATATGTATGTGATTACCTCTTTATCATGCTCTCTCCATTGGTCCCAAAGTTTCCTCTCCTCTCCATCTCCTGCACAAATTTTGTGTTGACTCTGCTTTCCACCACCTTTTCCAAAGGCTAAATTTTTTAGCTAAAGATACAAGGTAAAAAAAAAACAAAAACATCTATCAAATTGATTAAAGGCATTAAAACTCTTGATAAAAATGTATTTTAGATGGATACAAGTACTACACAGAAAATTTGATAATAAATAATTTCTTTAAGTCATCTATCATCAATCATTCAGTGGTTTTCCATGTGAATCAATCCAAAACTCTTAATTTCTTAATAGGTAGAGTCTATATATATTTATCTCTACATGGTGGGAAGCGTGGTCGAGAGTCTAAGTGCGCTTGAACTTGGCTTGGCTACCTATGAAGGGGGCTCGAGATTCGACACCCAGCTCGGGCAGAATTGTGTTTACTGAGCGCCTAAAGGCAGAACGGAAAAACTTTCTCCTAGATACCCCCTCCCCCCACTGGTCCACAAATGAGATTAACCCAAAGCACTCTGAGCATGCTATAAGCATGAAAGTAGCGCTACATAAAAGCCATAATTTATTGATTTATTTTTATATCTAACTATCTGTTTAAACAAGAAATACAAATCTACAACAATTAAACCACTCAAATTTAAATGCTCAAAAGTGATTACACTTTCTCAATGCTATGACAAAATCCCTGTAAATAGATACACAACAAACAAAATTATAAGACTTAAAACAAATGATCATGCACAGTAAGATTTAAACAAGCTATCAATGTATTACATTCAAGGAAATGTCACACTGACTCAACTGAGCAAAATAAGTTTCCACCTGAATGTGATTGCAGAGTCCTGTACTAATGAAAAGTTATAAAGATCATGGTCTTCTGAATGAGTTGCAATAGTCCATTTGTAAAGAAATCCTAGTTCTACAATAATCTAGATTATTCTAAATTTATGTTAATCATTATTTCGTATTATGGTTTACACATTTCTCTGACATGAAGATTATGTCCTAGGCCTAGCCCAAACCACCTGCAAGACAGCAGGACCAGGCCCAGAAGATAGCACTGTCAGCTGGCAGGGTTCAATCTACTCACAATGCTTGAACAAATAGGTCTAATATCTAAATTTAGATCTAGACGCTATAAATTCTACTAAATTCTAGTATAAATCTGAACCTTAAAAAAAAATCTGAGTCTAAATCACTGCCTGGCCATGTGGGACTTGAGTTTTGGACTATCATGATCATAGTTAATAGTCATAGTGCAGAAGTAAAGGTAAAAAATTGTCCAATCAACTAGAATAAAAATATAGATATGTAATATATAGTCTTAATAACTCTAATATCAACTGTACGTAGATTCTAGATCTAGTCAATCTAGATCTACTAATATAGATCTAGTCTAGACTCTAGACCTAGAATTCTAGATTCACTCATGTAATCATAATGATATGGTCTAAGATCCTATGTCGAACTGAGAGTCGAACACTGGATGAGGTTGTGACAGAGCATAGCATGAGGTTAGCGGGACATGTTCTCTGACAAAAGTACGCATACCAAGAGCCAAGAGTTGCGATGACCTGGAGACCAATATTAGGAAAGCGCAAAGGGACGTCTTCTTATAACTTGGTGCCACACTGTCATGGAGGACATCAGAGCAGTGGACACCAGGTGGAAGAGGTTTCAGACATTGTCAGGGACAGATCTTTGTGGTGACAGCTTGCAGCCCAATGCGCTGAACAGTGCAGGAGGATCTTAGAAGTCTAAGTAAGTAGTAGTCTATAAGACTCTCTATGTAGGATCTACGATCTAGATAATATAGATTAGATATCTATCTTGTATCTCTAATTTGTTTAGAAACACTCTAATGAACTCTATTTGAAATACACTGTTGTGAATATAATTTTATAGATCTAGTCCTAGAGGTTTATTAACAGCATCCACCATTGGAAGCTAACCCCTGCCCAAAGAGAGACCTACATATATACGAGATTAGATTCTAATTCTTATTCAAAGTTATTCTGATTTAAGTGACTTGACACAGGTAGATCTATAATGTCAGTTTCCTGAGTTTCAGTTTGTAACTTCACTTGGAAGTTGGGCTTAGACTTAGATTATATTAATTATAATTAATTTGGTTCAAGTAAGTTCAATTTGATTTTTCTATAATAAAAATAAAAAAATATCTTTATTATTTTATCATAATTCATCAATGATGAATGTCATTACATCAATGACATCATGATCATTATTTGAAATATTTCATTTATCATATGATATTTATTATAATTATTATAATAATCATATAAAATCATTCATTATGCCATGGCATGAACACAGTCACAGTGTCTAGTGACACACCTGTTCACTTTCTTTTGTGTCCTTTTTCTTTTTAGTTTTTTTCTTATTAGAACTTGAAACAGTGCTATTTTGTTGCTGGGCTGAATTTTTAGTGGGCTTTTTATCTTCTTCATCGTCATCTTCGATTTTTAAAACCGCAAATCGTGAGGTGGATACAGCGATAGCCTGCCTGTTCGCCATTTTTACAACAAATATAACAAAGCAAATGCGCAAAAGGAAAAATCACTCTTATCTTTGTCACTAGAATGTGTTTGTTTTCATAGTTATGTCCCTTGGTAGCTTCGCATCACTGGTATCACAAGCCTATACATAAACGTAGTTATTATTAGTGATGGTTTGACTCGAGTGTCGTGTATTTAAATTCTCTTTTTGTCGTCTTCGCCTGTCATCAGGTAGGGCTTTTCTTTAGATCCAGATCTTAAATAGTCTTCATACAGCACAAGTAAAAGTAGCGCTTAGCAGTTTTTCCTTTTGGGCTGAGACCATATCGCTGTCCAATAGTTCATATGCATTGCCACCACCGCTCGAGCTCAACATAATGGGGACTAGTGTTATATATATTATAGGCTATAGACTTACTTTCCTACTAGTCAACATATTCTGTAAAAAAAATTTGCGACCAGCCATTTTGATGAATATTGAGGAATATTAATTTAATTGTTGAAATAGTAAAATTAAATATAGTTGTTGGAAGCTTCTAACAAATAATATCAGCCCATAAATTTAAGCTATATATTTTTTGGCTTACAATTAGTTTCTTGATAGCGTTAAGTAAATCTCGCATGTATAATATTTAAAAAATTTAACTTCCATGTATGTTACGCATTACTAGATCGAGATTCTTATAGGACAGTACGCACTTGTCACAGAACACATATAAAGAGTCTATATGTATAACATTAATTGATGTGTTCGATGAGCGGAAAGAAGCCTACCCGATCCACAAATAACACTCATTCAAGTAGTTATTTTATTTCTAATAATAATCACAATAATAACTAGCTGAAAACGAAATTTACTACAGATTTAGTTTAAAATATACATATAATTCAGTTTTTTTTATTCTACATAATTTTAATTTTTAGATCTAGATCGAGATTCTTTAAAAAAAAAATTAGATTTGGCTCTTAATTTTTCTTCGTCACTTTTCACTATCATAACTAGATCATAGACATAAATAAATATAGACTGGCCGATTAAAGAGTTTTATGAAACGAACATTTGTGACTTGCAATTTTGTGTACTTAATTATGCAGCATTTATGAGTAGTATAAAAGTTAAGTATTCATATCGATTTCAGCCAAAACCTCAATAAGTATTACAATATTTTCACTAGTGTTTTGTTTAATCTCTAAAAATGAAGATCATGCAATTTTTCATAATTCGGAAATCCGAATGCAATAGATATACATGTTTTCAAGTTACACGAAGTTACTTCCTTCGGCCAGTCTATATTTATTTATGTCTATAAACTAGATATATAGGTCTACCTAATAATAACATCACTTGTAGACCAATCACATTACTTATATTTATAGCAGCAGCTATTTTCACCAGCTGGTGCAAATAATAGAGGTCGTTAATATTTGCGCTAGTTATAGATCTTAATTAAAAACTCCACTTTAGTGATAGATGTATAAACGAATTTACAATATTTAATCTAGCTTTAGTGCCTATTATGAAAGTCATTAGAAAGTCAATCATAATTTCGATTGCAGATTAAGTCTAATTATAGGCCTTACATTTTACTAGCACAGACTGTGACAGACAAATACATATGCTACAGAAAGGCCTATTCCCAACAAAAGATTCACCCAACCATTTACAATAGGCTACTTGAATAATGGCGTAATAGTTCATTAAAAAATGGTTTTAGTGTTCGTTCGAAACAAACACTAGCAGATTCTAGGTAGCTATTTAGGTTATCTAGTATATATATAATCTATAATAATAATAAGGCTTGTCTTCGAGTTCGAAAATTAATGAGGAATGCAGTAGTTCCCGTGGCTACGCAGCCCCAGCTGCGACCTACATATTTTGCCACTTCTATCGCAAGCATAACCATTGTCGAATTTCCGCGGTTGTCGATTTAGATTTTTTTTTTTCGCCGCCGTCTATAACGTCTATAACAAAATTCAGTTGCAGACAACTTTTTTAAAAAAGTAACATCAGCAAGACACAAAGGCCCAAATACGTTATCTTGTTGTTATATAAAAAAAAATACACTATACACTGTACGTATTATCATTTGCAAAACCTTAGATCGTACTTTCTGCTATGCACGAACGGCATGGACTGCTTTGATGTCTACGAGGTTGTTTGGCCTAATCATTTTGCTGTTCGGCATGGGCCTTTGATGGCACTAGCATTTTTTTTTTTTGTGTGCTCCTTCCCTCCCCCATCTTTTAATGGTTCCAATGAAATTTAACCAAAAGAGGGATGAGAGAGGTTAAGTTAGAAAACATTAATATAACGCAGCAAAAAAAAGATAGGCGCCACAATTAGCTCTTTAACAATACTAAATAGAAAACTAACTTTAACACATACACACAGCCGCGAAATTGCAAACCACCCAACTTATTCACAGCTCAATATGGGTATAAAGCTCTACTTTCTGCGATTTGAAAAGAAAAAGTAAGTTCTTTTTGTTTATTTTTAATAACATTGATCTAAAAAATGGCTTAAGGCTTACAAAAAAATTATTTAATCTAGATCTAAATCAATTTTTATGCTATTATAATAAATGGCAACGTTATGCTTAGTATAAAGTCATTAATGATGAAAATTATTACAATAATTACAATAATTTATAGATCTATAGCGCTGTCACATCCGATATTTAATGCAAGGAGATAAATATCTTAAACTAGTTTAAAATGTTTGCTTGTAAAATGTTTTACATGTTTCTGATGTTCCTTCAGAGTTGACGATAGTTTACTTCCTAGTCCAAACCTCCCGCAGGACGAAGTGGGATGGGAGCGGGCAGGGTTTGACAGTCCAGCCCTCATCCATCCGTAGCGATGTGTGATGAGCCGTGTACATACCAAAGCGTACGGTCCCTGGCCGACAAACGACTGTTGGCGCTTTGGGACGATGGCTGCGATTCTTCGGATAAAGGCCGTGAACGTCACAGGGCAATGAGTAGGCCTAGACCAGACAAAAAGGATGCGTGGTGGCAACTTAATCGTGCGGAATAGGCCGACCTAGCTCAGTTCCAAGTCGGTCACTGTCCAATTGGTGCTTACTTCTGACGGTTTCGAGACAACTACGACACACGGTGTCGCCACTGCATCGAGGACGAAGAGACAATAGACCACCTTCTGTATGAATGTCAAGTTCTGCATGAAAGACGATCGGGACAAGGATTTGATAGAGAGAGAACTGATAGCCCTACATGCGCGACGTTAGGGCTGTCCTTGTATGGGGACAAGGCGACCTTAAGACTCACTGCTCGCTTCCTTCACGTGCTCTAAGGGACTAATACTCACTAGCGTGGTTCGCTACGGTCGCTACCAATGGGGTTTCTGATTCGGTCTTTAAAGCGTTTTCTTGGGGCACCTCTGTTACGTCGACCACCTTTAAATTCAGCTCACAAAAAAAAAAAAAAAGACTGCTTTAAGCATACGTTCGTCCTCCATACGGGATAGCTTACGTGCCCTACCCAGCGGATCATATGAAGTCCCTCTTTACTGTCCATACCGCATTCGCAGGACACCGTTGCTGTTACTGCGGTCTTGCCACCGTATGTCCATGAATATGAAACGCAATCATCTTATATTTGGTGAAAGCGTTCAAGTAGTCTAACTTGCTTTCTGTATAATAGGCCTACTCGTGTCTCAGATCCATATAGAAGGATTAAGAGAACCACGGCTTGATATAGACATTGATTTTTGTAGGCAGGCGGAGTGATTTATTCCGTCAAACTCTCGCCTGGAGGCGTCCAAAAACACACATTGGCCTTGGCCAGACGATTATCAACTAAACTTCTTTATGCATGCCTATCTTTATCTTATATAATACAGGCGTTACTTCAAAAAAAAAAAAAAAAAAAAAGACTACACATTGAACTTAGTGCTGATGAGAACAATTTTATTTATAAAACTTTGCGGCAAAGAGCTATCCATGTCTTTATAACAAATTGACATGATTACAAAGAGATTCGAGGTTGTTTTTACTCAATCTCATAAGAACTTTATGGGGGTCACTTAAAAAACAACAATTGATGGCGCAAATAACGACATTAACTATTTATACCAGCTGGTACAAATAGATTCCCGCTTTATCAGCCAATCAATAAGCTCAGTCTCGTAAGTAGTAGTAAATTTCTTAAAATAGACATCGACCGGAGGAAAACTTTGCACTATTTCCTATAGGCTATACTATGGATACTAGTGTAGTACACTACAACGCAATGTAATTTAAAACAACGTCTAGATCTAGATTAGATTCTAGATCTAATTTCTTGTTGAATTTGAACATGACGCGAACATCAATCATCTAGATTCTATATAAACGGAATGTCTGGTCAATTGTCAAGAGGGAGGAGGAAGTATAAATTAGTAATCTTAGGAGACGGAGGCGTGGGAAAAAGTGGTAACGAAATAACTTAAGTTAGATTTTTATATCTCGAGTCTAGATCTTAGATAGATCTACTGACTTATGTTAGCTTCTTTTAACGTAAGTTAGAATTAGATATAGATCTAATCTATTTAAATCTAATCTATCAGCATCAATGATTATCATATTATAATTATATTATTATATAATAATAATATCATAATCATCTGATCATATTCATTATAGTCTAGAGTTAGTAGAGTAGATGATAGTATCTATTATAAAATAATGAATTATGGATAGATACTAGATAGATCTAGATTCTAGACTAGGACTAGATTCACTTAATTCACTAGCTAGAGTCTAGTAGACTAAGGGCAAGATCCTGTTACAGTTAATTTATTTACCGTTGCTATCACTGCAACAGGCGGCCACTTTTTGCCAGATGGACCGTTACTGAAGCAAAAATAAAACAAAAAATAAAATTGAGGAAGAAGTTTTTGTTTGCTGCCAACTAAAAATATAATTCTGATAAATAAATATATATGGGTTAGTAAGTGTAGACCTATTTTATTTAATCAAAACATATATCTACATTTTAATATATCGAGAATCTGTAGCATTTCTATGTGTTTTATAGCTCAAGTTTGTTAAGAATAAAATGTTTATCTTCTGTCTTTCTCTGGCAATTATTTAATAAACTTGTAAAAAATCATCTTGTTTCTTTTTTTTTTTTTCCAATTTGCCAATGGTTCAATTAATATTGCTTGTGTGTGTCACCGATGATTTTCCCTATTATCCTATACGTGGACTATTTTGTTTACATTTTTTTATAATTAATACAGGTATTTGAAAATAAAATCTATTTTAAAATTTTACTTACCGATTATCCATTAGCCTAGCATATCGTGATTACTGCCGGCCCCCCTCCTTTCTCATTCTGGACTTGGGACCTGAGATGAACTCCAATTGGTGACAAGGTGCCCTGGTAAGGAACTCTGCTGTTTGGCGTAGTGTCTCATAGCTTCCATACAAACATAGTGAACCACTGGATACGCCTTCCCGCAGCTTGCGGAGCTGCTGACACTTTTGCAAGACGTGCGCCACCGTCTCTTCTGATTCCCCACAGTGTCGGCAACGGGCATCAAAATTTGGCCGGAACCGGGCGAAGTACGCACCTATGGGGTAGTGTTCTGTATGCCTCTGCGCTATTGTTGTTTGTTCCGACCTTTTTAGCCTCCACCACGGGTCCTCTCGATTTGGGCGACGCATGTGCTGCCAGACTCCCCTGGCAGTGTTGGAGTCATCCCAGGATTTCAACCATTTTTCATGTACCCACTCTCGTATAACTGTGGTAGCCTGTTGTTAACGTACTTGGTGACTTGAAAGTGGGCACGACCAGCGCTTCTTCTCGTGCTAGAGCATCAGCCACAGCATTGCCCCTCAAGCCGCAGTGCGAGGGCACCCACTGCATAAAGATGACAGCTCCAATAAATAGGCGGATGTTATTTGCGGCGCCTAATGCCTCTTCCACCAAATTGGACTTTCCCCCTAAGCCAGCCATGGCTTGGAGGCAGGACTGAGAATCGGTAACCGTCACAACGGTTATCTTTTCGCGCAGTTTTTGGAGCAGGTAATTGAGTCTATTGGTTATCGCCGTTAATTCTGCATCAAAGCTACATGTGGTGAGGCCGCATGTGCCTGACAGCTTGTCTGGTTCGTGATATGGGTAACAGATATAGGCCCCATACCCAGCTCTTACGGGGGTCCTTCATGACCTGTGTAACAGTAGATGGCATCGGCCGGGTAGGTCTTTAAGTGTATCCAATGCCATTTTTCCTAGTAAATCCGGGTGTGTGTGTCGTTTTGTGGCCCCCTCCTATCCGTGTATAGTGAAATTTAAGGGAGGGATGGGCTGTCTCCTCCAGGGCGGGCACATGCTTATCCGTCCAATTGGGACCCGGTCAGTGGAGAGGCTAGCTTGAGCACTAAAATTTGATGCGCAGTGCATAAATGATGTCCGTTTTATCCTGTTTTTTACTCTCCACTGAGTGACTAATGTATGGGTCGGGAGCAATGGTTTGCCCCTTTTGTAGCGTTCCAGGGCCGTTAGCATGGCACACTCTCTCCTCAGGCAGAGAGGAGCCACGTTGGACATGATTTCTGCAGCCCGCTCCCGCAGTTTCACCCCCATCCTCAAAGAATATCTCAAGTTTGTCTGATAAGGCTGCACCCTCACCCACCTCTTAGCCCCTCCCAGCCTGCTCCCGCAATTTCACTTTCACCCCCATCCTCTCACTCCTTTCAGCCCGCTGCCGCAGTTTCACCATCATCCCCCCCCCCCCCCCCCCCATTTCAGTGACCACATTCCTTTACTCTAGTCTAGATTAGATACTCTAGATTAGAGACAGTCATTGTACCTGGTATATATCTATCAAAGGAATAAATATTTATGACATTCTTTTCTATAAGGACATAAGCTGTTTATAGCGTGTTCTAGATACTGTGCAACAAGCCTCATAACACACAACAATTATTTCAACTTTGTTGAAAAAGCACCTTAAATCTTCATCAAAACATTTAAAATATAAAGTGCTTATCTATACAATAATCCCATCATATCTATTTAAATTCAATTTTTATAGCATAAAAAATGGGTACCTAGATTTACACTCTTTCGTGTTATTACTGTCATTCTAATTTAAGAATAATAATGTATACCCCCTCCTTTTAATACTTCAACTAATATAGCATTTATTCCTATTAATTCTATTTGTTTCATTTTCTTTCTCTTCCTATCATGTTGTAGGTCACTGTATTAAAAATCAAGTAGGTTATCCCCCCTTAGAAATATTTCTTTTAGTCTTGATCCAGCAGCTAGACAAGGCAATAAAAATCTGGCCTGCACCAATATGGCTGCCTAGAGATGTAAATAAATGACCTAAAAGCGGATCATGCCAGACTAAGTAGTACTTTAGATATCTAAAGTCTATAGAGTCAAGACTAGTAACATTAACAGTAGGAGTAGTTCAGTGTTTCCAAACTTTTAACCTGAGTTGTTATAAGTCCACACAATATTATCTAGATCTATACATGCTATATAATACTAATAATAGTATATAAATAGTAAGTTCCTTTTTTTTTAACTTAATAAAATGTCTACAAATATGAAAAAACAACTTTACGTAGATCTAGATCTAAATATATAAATATTATTTTAATTTTTAAAGTAATTAGAAAAGGCTGGAATGTATTTCAGAATTTTTTTTGTCAGTTTTTAATTTATTATAACACTAATAATGACTAATACCTACTTAGCCTACTAGGATGTTTTGCATTTTTAGTGGTCTGTGTTACAGGTTTACCATGAATAAGACAATAAGAGTATTTTTTTTTGTTACACTTAATAGTCTTAATAACTGACATTTTTCTGGGTGGAAAAACGTGCTCCAATTTAATTCCCATTTCTAAAAAATTCATCTAATTCTCTTTGTAAAATGTCTGTATCTTGTGTTGTTTTTAATGTTCTTAAATATTATGCAATCATTTTGATAAGTTAGAAATAATTGATCCTTTTTGACATTAAAAAACATCCTGATCTTTGTAAAACTTATTTTTAACATGTAAAATAACACTGGTTATGAGTTTGAACAAATATAAAATAAATAAATATTGAAAGCAAATTGACTTATTAGTAATTTATTAATTGAACATAATATAGGTAAAAAAAAACCATAGTAAATGAGGTGCAACACGTGGTCGTGTACCCCCTCCAATCTCTTCCCATACCCTAATTGATGTTGGTACACATATCCCTCTTTGGGAAACACTTCACTGATCTAGTTGATATAGATCTAGATCTTGTCAATCTAGTCTAGATTCTTCAAAAACGTACAAATCTAATCTAGTTCTGTATCTTCTAGAGACATTATAGAGAAGTAGATCTAGATCTATATAGCTAGAGATATCAGTTGTTAGTGACTAGATCTAGTCTTGTAATATTTAATATTCATATAATATTAATAATAGTAATAAAGAGTAGAGTATGCAGTAAAGCTGCCTTATCAAACACCCCGCCCTCTTTTGTCGTCCATATCGATCTTCTCACCTTATTTTTATCAATACATCTTTATTTCGATAGTTGGCACATGAAAGCGTCTTTTTGTGACTTCGTAAACAATAACATGAAGTGCTCTCGCTGCTAAGGCTATTTTGTATAGCCTCATAAATGATGCATGAGCCTAGCAAGACCTACATATTTGCCTTTGAGAATTGAAAGGGGAACATGCGACCTCCTTGTTAACCATTAAACCAAGTTATAGAGGGTTGATTTATATGTTTCATTTACCATTGTGGAAATATCCCCACATCAAACATTATTTCAAAATATTTATTTTTGAGTATTTATGTATTTTCATGCAAAATGTTTTATTACATTTAATTTGTAACGCAAAAATAACCTGTAAAATCTTAGCTGCTAAAAGACAACAAAATATGCTTGTAAGAAATTTATAAATACATGCTTAAATTTAACATTCTTTTGACAATAATACATTTCTATTATAAATGTACTTTTTTAAAAATAATTACACCCCTCCCTTCCAAAAAAAAATAAATTCATATTTTAGTATGCTCTCCCCTGCCATTGCTAAATCTATTTATTTATTTCCTGAATTTTAAAACATCACATCAATATGAATAGGGCAAATAGTCCTTTCTTTTCACATGTTAGTTCAGCTTTTGTTTGACCAGAAATTGTCTGAAATGAAAGAAGATAATTAAATCACATTAAAGTTCAATATAATTCATTGGTTCAATATTATCATAGTTAGGGAAAAACATTTACTGAAGGAGACACTTTGGCACACCTACCCAAGCCCTCTTCGACATCAGATTTTATTGTAATTATGCTTAGTGATACATTACCACATATCTTTTTTTTAACAAATGGATGACGAGTTTATAGATGTTTTCAGTTTTTTTTTCTAGGTCTAACCGTTGTGGAACTATAAAAATTAAAATGCAAAAAATTGCAGCGACTTGGCTTAACATGTTTTATAAGGCAGCTTTACTCAAGTAATCTTGATTATGCATTGACTCTTCTCTAGATCTAGTCTAGATAGATTTATGTGTATATAACAGTTCATATTTACTCATCATGAATCCAAAAGATTCTAGATATCTAGAATAGATCTTAGAATTCTATTAATGCATTGCAAACTACACACACTATGCCACCCTACACACCCACATGTATAAAGTTAAAATTGTGGAATAAAAAGTCTTTGAATGAAAAGATGAATTGAACAAGTTTAATTATTATATGAGTCTAAAGATTAAGGACTATTTTGTGAGCTAAGAATGATGATTGATCATTGTAAACAAACAAAAAATTAAGCTAAGTACCTCTTTCAGACCTTGCAATGTGAAGGGCAGATTTGTAAAGGTAATCAGTGGTCAGTAGCTAACAAGAGTGTCATATAGCCAGCACAATGACCAACTTACCTTTACTTTTTCCATCTTAAATGTCAGATATAATATATATACATTAGAGTTGGGTGGATTCAGGGGGTGTCCTAAAAATGATGAAGTTGAAATAAAATACCAGTTTTCACCTGTATTTGAACTTGAAACCCCTATGTTTAGAAGCCAAGCCACCAGGCCCTTGTGCTAACCCATTTATGATTTTAAAAAATAGCAAGAAACTTGGAGTATGAAGGATTGATCTAGATCTATAGTGTGCAGGTTTAAAATAGATCTATGTGAGTGTCCACTGAATGACTACATCTATATGTATAGAAAATCAAAATTGATCAGATATTAGGTCCAGTTTAATTTTGAGAATTATTATTTTCAATTTAATAATCAATGACATTATGAATATTTTCTGAAATTCACAGCCCTTGTCATACAGTTTGTGTGCCACAGGTTTTTAGAGTATCATGATCCAACAATTGGTAAGGCTAAAGGTTTATATATATACATATAATGTAGACATTCTCAACCTCATATTTGTGGTCCACATTTTTCATTCAAATTAATTGGTAATCTATGAACAAGAGATATATAAAAATGTAGGTTTAAATAATTAAAGTTATTGACATTATCATCATCATTTGAGTGAGGGCCTAAGTGGCAATAAGTTTTAGTCACTAACTTTAAAAAAAGAAAAAAAATATATAAAACTTTTCTCGAGATTATAACTATTTATCAAATACATATTTATTTGGATCATAAACCTTGATAAACCAATTATTGGCTGCCTGGTCATGTGGTATGTGCTGTTGTCATGGTACTCCAGAGTTTGAAACCTATTTACTTCCACCCCTTACTATCCTGCTGGAGGTTGGGTGTCAATATATGAGAATTGTCTTTTGATTTTAAAAGAAACGCCTCAAACTTTTTTTAAAAGAATAAAAAAAAACTTCTAGGAAATAATTTGAACATTCAAAGTTTTCCCTAGGTTTTAATGTTGATCATAGTTTTAAATAACTAAGAATGCACATTGTATGAAACATATTTATATATACATTATGTAAAAGTAGATTCTAAGATTTTATAGGCTGTTATTTGTGTTATTTATTAGTAGTACACTGTGTTATAGAGTGCCTACTGAAAAAGTCAAAATCAATGACCCTTGAGGCCCTTAACCCTTTTTTTTCTAGAAACCAGGAGAGATTAGCTATTTGCCTACCGCTCTGTCCAATGATTATCCAGCAACTAGATGATCATTAAATCACATTCAATTTGCATGGTCATAGCAGCTTGAGCCATTTTTTAACCAGTTTTCCCAGGCTGGGGGCAGAACTTCATCAAGTAGTCTTTTAAGTTCTTTCCACATTGAGAAGTGACACCTAAAAGGAACAATGTAACAGATGGGACATGGGTTAGTGAGTTTCTCCACCTTCTAATTCTGTGTGCAATCTACTCGGTTATTTTGGAAGCCCAAGGAAGGTTCCTTTTCACTTACCATGTTACCATGGGTAATATTTACATTACTCTTACCTTAAAATTCAATGAAGAAATTTCCATAACACCCCTTCCACACATACACACAAACATACATGGCTGTTACCCATGGGTCAAAGTGCAGCAGAGGCGTTAATCCATCTGCTTGTCCTGAACTCTATTTTGTTTGGGATTTCCATAGTCTACCCAACTCTCATAATTTTCAATTATTCACAACAAAACCATACTTAAACCTTGGTCATTAAAATGTTCTTTACTTCAACTGCCCCATATGCCTAAGTAATAGCAAAGTTTTTCTAACTTGCCTGGTGTAGACCTGTGTTTTGTTTTAATACTTAGTTTTTGCAGCACCCTAAACGGATGTTACCCTTATATATGTTTTTCTTATTTTCACAGAAGATTCATTTGAACAGCAATGTCGTATAGATGATGAGCCTGCACATCTTGACATACTTGACACAGCTGGGCAGGTCAGCCATATATGTTTACATATGTATATGTTGCATTTCCTTTTTAACTACAATTTTTATAAACTTTTTGTTTTATTTATAAGTGTAAGTGTAAAGCAAAGAAATGGATGGACATATTCAGTTTTAATTTTAACGCTTTCTATAATCAACATTATGACCATTGCCCACAGAATGATACTCACATCAGGAAATAGTATTATAATATATTGAGAGCTAGAACTATCTTCTTAAAACTTTTTCAATATTCTTGAAAAAATTATAGTAGACTATAAAAAAGTGTCCATTCAAATCCAGGAGCGTCACATTTTTACACTAAATTAATATTTCTAAAAATATTCCTAATTTGAAAAAGAACATTCTATCCCATTTTCAACTTATTTTACTTAAATGGTTGCAAATTTATGTGAATAAAAATACACTTCCATTGAATTTTTTAACTGTTTTTTTTCTAACTTCTACTGACTTTCAATATCCCATTAATATCAGAACTTTTACTTTAAGTGATTTTTAAAGCAAATGTTGAAACTCAAGAATAATAGTACAGTAGTAATGTTAATTAACTACTTTGCTTGTTATTAAACATATTGCAATCCAAAACAATAACTGCCATGTGTATTACATTAAGAAATACAAAAATAAATGAAAATTAATTTATTTACTTTGACTGGTAGGCTTAGTAGTTGGGTGCTCAGTGTAACTGATCTGAAAATATTCATCTTATTATTGTTGGTTTTTTTTATAATTCCATGTAGACTGAGTTTACTGCAATGCGTGAACAATACATGAGAAATGGAGAAGGTTTCATCTTGTGTTTCTCAATAACAGACAGACGCAGCTTTGAAGAACTTATTACATATCGCAATCTTATAAATAGGGTGCGAGCTGGCGAAGAAATACCAATTATAATTGCTGGCAACAAATGTGATTTAGAACATAAAAGAAAGGTAAGTTTATAACTTAATAACAGAAGTTGAAAGATTTTAGACCAACCCTTGTGTTCTGAACACATTTTTTTACAAATATAAAATATGCCAGTAGCTTTACAATTTTTAAATAAGATTTATACAGCGCTTATATCTCATATTGGCAATCTAGAAAAAAGCATTGTCTAGTGAGAAACAATGTGTAGTTGGTTGTACTTATAAAAACATAATAGACTTAATTAGTGCTGACTACTCAAACTTTGGACGTAATTTTTTAGCCTCTTTAAATGTGTAATAAAAAAAAAAAGGATATTGTTTACGTACTCAATGAAATAATCATTTGTGGGTGATGTTGAGAAAAAATAAACCATATTGATTATCATATATTATATAAGCACAAATCTTTATTAGAGGATAGTTGAAACATAAATCTACAGGTCATCATAAACACATGTTGGGTGTTTCCATGCATTTTGCTCCTATGTTGAAGTAAAAGGACAATCAAGTCTAGCTGTGACTGGAATATCCATGGGACAAGGTGGGGTTAAACAATGGTCCTTCCTTTGCCATCCACAGCTATCCAAAAGGAAATTACCTGCAGTAAGCTGGTTAAATGTGAACTGTGCCTAGGCATTCTCTGGGATTTTCCTATCCTGGATCTAGGCCCCTTCACACTATTTGATTCACTATCTCCAAAGATCCACATGATGGGTTTTACATCATACTTTAGAGCAGTCGAAAGACCACGATCTGGTATTTTGCAATCCAGACCTCCATCGTACCTAGGGAGTGGGAGGGTCCACTATTATTCGTCTTCTAAAGAAATGCAAGTAGTAGGTAGTGAAGTTATTTTTACTTTTGGTCATTTCCAAGACCCTGATACCCACATGATACAAAGGGAAGGGAGTTTTCCTTTGCCTGTATGGGTTGTTACTTGTATTATTATGGCTGACATGTCCCATCAGGGTAAAACAAACTGGTTTTGAGGTTCCAGTGGTCCTCCTTTCATCCCTTCTCCTGTTTTTTTGTAAGAACAAGTTCCATCAGATTTATGAGAAATTCATGTGAGGTGGATTTGACTGTTAGAGGCATTTAGAGACGCAATCCTGGGAGCATTTCTAGGAACGTGATAGCTTGTCCCCACTTTCACCTCTGACATTAACAGGCCTTGGAACCCATTTATGTTAATTTTTTAAACTAAAAACAAAATAAATATGTTTCATTGGGAACCCAACTTATTTTTGCTTAAAAAATTGTGATAACATGCAAGTGGCACCTGTTTCAAAGTTGAAATTTACTTTTTTAACGATAAATGAATATATATTTTTTTTAAATTGTCCATTGATGTATTCTTCTTCAAATGTTTCAGGTTAAATCAGAAGAAGCCATGGCTCTGGCCCAACAATTGGGTTGCCAGTATTATGAAACATCTGCTTACCTCAGAAAATGTATAGATGATGTTTTCCATGGTATTGTACGAGCTATACGAGATAAGGAAAAAGAAAAGTTACAGCAAGGAGTGAATGCTAAAACAAAGCCTAGTAAAATAAAGAGACTGCTTACATCACTTCAGCCAAGTCATCTATTTAAAAAAGGGTCAACTTCCAATCTTAGCAAAGAATAATTATTTTTAGTTCTATATTTTTCTGTTTGAAAAACATCATCATTGTTAACATTACTATTGAAATACATTTTGAAGAGTTATCCTTAAAGTAGATATATTAGAGTCGCACATTTCAACCAGTTTTAATAGCACTTTGTATCTGTTATGTTTATACACATCTTTATGTTATTGACATACAAAGATAGTTCTATGTGGTTTAAAAAATGACATAACATAAGAACTAATTCAGATGTACTGTAGAAACAAAAGAAAATGATCCACATAAAATCATTTCCAAATCTCAAGATAGAAAAAAATTGTTACATTATTATTTTTGTTCAAACTGCTAATCTAGTTAGAATAACAATCTGGATAATTTGCTAATTGAGTGATGACAACTCTATGTTTGTGATATTTTTATAGTTATAATTATTAAATAATCAATAAATAATTGATATATATACACAGACATATTTATAAAGACTATATCTTCTATTTCTTATATAAATTTCATGAATCTTATTTAAATGAAGGGCTATATACATTTCTTCTACTGGTAACATATTTTCAGAGTATATTTATTGTACGGTATAAATGAAATCTGTATTACTGTGTTATTTGTATCAATATGTACAAAAGAATGTTTCTTAAAATATTTATTATTGAGTATGTGACTGTGTGGAGAAACAGTTTGCCTAACTGAAGTCAGCTGTGTGGATGCTGAGTTCTGAGAGATATGAATTTATATGTTTGGGTGATTCTTTTTTGCACAATCAACATTTTGTTCCCTTAACTAAATTGTATGTGTATTGCTATCGGTTGTCTACATGAAAAAAAAAATGTATTACGATGTTTGTAAAAAAGTATAACTTTACAACATATCATGACATCTATCCTGTATCTAGATAAACATATACATTTTATATTGGGTTGTTTGTTTATTTTTGGTTGGGAGGGGGGGTATCATTATAAATATCATTTTCATATCAGTACAGATTTCATTTTTTTTGTTTGCATCATAACAAAATAAGTATTTCCCATATAAAGTAGATAAATCATATATATATATTTTTTTTTTTTATTCTTGGCTTTAAATCATTTTTTTTAAATTAATCAAGAAATTGTAACATTGATCTGTATCTCATATTTTTGAATTTCATTTTTTTAAATATATTTTTTTTTTATGTAGTAAATGTATCCATCTCCAATTTCATGATCTTGTCTCAATGTGTTATGCACTTTGTTCTAGCAGCCAGACTAGTCATAAGAAACATGTTTTATAATGCTATTTCTTTTCTAGAATGCAAGTTTTATGTTTTCTTCTTAGATTATTGTCTTGACATGAATATAACCAATAGTCTTCCATTAGCCAATAAACAGAAATGTGTGATATTTTGAATAATATAAAGAAAAAAATTCTGATTTCAAAAATTAAATATTTCATTAGATAAGATTTGGACTACCACAAAAGATAAAATAAAACATGTTACCTTTTTCCATAAGTAATGTGGAAAGTATTTTGGTATTTGTTTTAGGTTTGGATATAGTTTAAATAAAATCTTTTACATGTGTGTGTTTAACAGACTTGATAAAACTGACATGCTGGTTGTAGTATGTTAACTTTTAATATCTTTGATATACTTTTGTAAATTTAGGTTCTTTTTTTTTTCTTGAAGTAGTAAAAAATATATGAGAAGGAATGAACTGTGGGTATTTAACTAGTAAATATTTAACTGTCTGCTTGTGGGTTTGATTCATTTTATCGATTCTCATCATCAGTCTTTCCTTGAAGTAATTTGCCAAATAAGACTTTGATTTAAACAAAATTCTTTTTTTTTTCTTAAATTATTAGATTGAAATTCATATTTAAAAAGTCTGGGCTAAAAAAATGCTAGTAAAGAAAAAACGGCTAAAACAATATGTGACATCAATAAATATTTCTTTTTGGCTGTTTTTTTTTTTACCCTCTTAAGTTTTAAGTAATACTAAATCTGTTTTTAGAAAAAACAATATTGTATTAGATCTATGATTATCTTTAAACCTTACACTATCCAATGATGTACACATTTTTTTTCAAAATGAATGTATTTGTTAGAACTGTCTATTATTATTTTTACTTCAAATAAATGTTGTGATGATTTTGTCTATTTAAATGTTGATTGGTATATTGCCATCAGGTATTTTTTTTCACTGTGGCTGCTGTTGATATTTGCTGTGATTGTTATCATTGATATTTCAATCAAACAGGATGCACTGTTTAAATCTTCTTTAGTGCCTAAAAAAATACTGATTCATACTTATTAAATATAACTTTTCAAATTAAGTATTTCTGCTTGTTTACTGGCAACATTAGTTGTCAGAACTAAGGTTAGCATTAGTACAACTCTTAATTTTTGTGATCTGTGATATTGTCAAGCATTCAAGAGCTTTAAGTAGTGTAGCAGCGAATCCTTATTTTTTTCTTTTTGAGTAGAGCTATACTCTGAAAATAAATGAAAACCAATTGAAAAGGCTTGAGATGTAGTTCATTAGCAGAATCAATTTAAACCTCGTTTAGCATGCAGTATTTATATGTATATAAATATATATATATACTGTATATAAATACATATATATATATATATATATATATATATATATAGTTTTGGTAGGTAAAATTTTACTTTAACAAATTAAATATCAGTCATTAAAATTTTTGATATTTATAGAAGTTAATAAAAATAAACATCTAACTTTTGAAGGATATAGCTAATAATGTGACTTTTTTTTTCTTCAGCAATCATGTAAGATAATTTCATCGCACACAATGAATGTAATCCTCAAATTTCATGATGGATCCTTGCCTGTTAGTAATTCTATGTTTTATTGGCCAGCTTAATAAGATCATTGTAGTGTTTGTCACAGAAGATTACACCCCAAATAGATGTACATGTTTTCATTTACAATGAGGAAGAATGTCAAATTAATTATTTAGTTCATGAATTGACTTGCCTATAAAATAAATGATCAAAGCTTTGCAAATAGTTGTGTCCCTTGAATTGTCATCAAAGTGTGACTGCAAACTTTTTTTTTTTAATCATTTTTTTTTCCATTATGTTATTTCACTTTTTTTTTTATTGCCAGCTTGATTTGATCTCATTTATTATTTATCTTAATATTTCTTCTTGTATTTATCCCCTAACCTTTATTCTTTGCGTTTCAATTCATTCCTCAAATTCTAGTCTCAGAAAAACTTGGTTCAACCTTTTTATAGATATCGTTATAGATATCTTCAGAGACTGACTCAGTTACATGGATTTGCTTGTGAAGTGTATACATAAATTTAATATATTTCACTTGGCATCATGCAGACTTTCAACCAGTTATGAGTTTTAGTGAACTCCAACAATAAATATTGCTATTTGTTCATTACAAAAGAAAATATTGCACAAACACAACTAAGACTTTTCTAGTATTGAGTTGTATTACACTTCTTTGTATTAATGTAGTAGATCTTGTAGTGGGAAGCGTGGTCGAGAGGGTTAGGGTGCGCTTGGCTTGGCTACCTAGAAGGGGGCTCGAGGTTCGACACCCGACTCGGGCAGAGTTGTGTTTACTGAGCGCCCAAAGGCAGCACGGAAAACCAACTCCTAGACACCCCCTACCCCCCACTGGTCCACAAATGAGATTGGACCAAAAGCGCTCTGAGCATGCTATAAGCATGAAAGTAGCGCTATATAAAAGCTATAATAATAATCTTTCTAAATAATTAGACCTATCTGTGTTACTGTTACCTTGTAACTATTACTAAGCACCACTTCGTGTTTATAAGTTGCTTTGATAGTAGGCTATTTGTTATAGTTTTCTTGTAAAAGGGAGATGGTTGCTTAGTGATTCCTTGCTTTATTTTATAACTGTCCCCTGTTTAATGTATCAAGACATGATTTGCAATTTCTTTTACCAATAAGCCAGAGTACGTTAATTTCATATTAACAGTTAACAAGTTTCAAATAGTTTGAATGTTAGGATGGATAAAAATATTTGAAATAGCAAAATTATTGATACGTTCAATTAAGTTTACTAAACGTCTGGGACTTTGTTATAATTGAAGCTCGCAGTCAGGTTAGACAGTGACCTACTCGAGAAAAATGCCACAGAAGACATACAATATTTTTTGGTTGTATTCAGTGGTTTCTAAAGTTATGACATTGAGCCAAAAAACTACTTACAACTTCTAGACTCTAGGTATTGGGATCTCCATATAATATAAGAAACTGCATCTTGTCGTCACGTAATTATTTTGCTAAATGTAGACCTGCAAGTTATTGTTTGACAGAAAGTATCGATAAATTATACCTGAACAGACACACAAAACAGCCCATTGTGTGATTCAAACTAGATCTAATACCATGATTAAAATGTAAACATAGGTAGGCATACCATCGCGCATACTGAATAAAATAATTTAATAAGCGAATTCCCGCGCCTTAATTGCGCAATCTTCTTATTTGAAGGTGAAAATCCAAGGAGGTTATATTTAGATGGAGATGGCGTGACGTCACTAGGTTGAAGCCAAGGAGGTTATATTTAGATGGAGATGGCGTGACGTCACTAGGTTGAAGCCAAATCGCAGCCATCTTGGTCTACTCAAATTAAAACGTGTAGTCTGTTGTTTTTTTTTAAATTTGTTCGACAATATTTCACATTATTTAAATATCTGTACATTGTACAATATCTTATAAAACGTTAAAAACACAGTGTATAGAATAAAATAAACATTACAAATGCCTTCTTGTCGGCATACGGTTGTACGCGACGACGACCAGAAAACGGGTTATCGCTTCATCGGTTAGTTTGGTTTTTAGTCACTAAAGACTAAACTTTAGTGAGTTAGAGTTTAGTTAATGTTGTTAGTACCATTTAATTATTTATATAAATTTTGGTAAAAGTGCATTTTAGCGGCGTCTATTATTTTTGTAACGTATTTATGTAAGTAAGGTTAGGGTAAGGATTAGCCTAATCCTAACTCTAACCCTCATATTAACATAACATAAAGTTTATGTTTTTAACGTTGAAGAAATATTTACTAAAATGTAGGCCAGAGTTTAATTAGGGAAAGATTAGTTAGTATTACTGTAACATTATTAGTAGTAGTAGGTAGTAGTACTCTTTTCACTTCAATTTTGTGGTGATTTCAGTGCGGTAAAAAGTATCAAAAATATAACAAACCTCTTGCAAATCATTTTTGTGCAATAGTGCTTAATTTCGATGTAATCATTATATTTCGGTTTTGTAGGCCTCGATCAGGTGATCGTATAAATCACTTTACATGCTCTACAGCGCTTTGTAATTGATCCATTGGAATATCTAGACCACCAGATATGAACTTGGGCCTTAGAGGAGTTTAAGAAAAAACATGATGACAAAATACGAGGCTAATTTGAGTCGTTACGAGAATTAGAAAACTGGTATCGCAATGAAAACGGATGGAATGTTTTGAGTAAACGAATATGGCGAATAGGCTCCGCCCACTGGCTTCATCCGATAATGAACATTTGATAGCAACCGCCATCTCCATCTAAATATAACCTCCTTGTGAAAATCCTATATGCTCCACATAATAATGTGACCAATAACAAGAAAATGAAATCTGAGCAATGGATGGAAGTTAAATCGAAGGCCACAGATAAATGGTCCATTTCGATTACGTTTACTATTTTCCATTCATAATCTTGCAGAAATGGCTAACTCTATATCTTGTTTAGAATTGTTAATGCTGAAGCCTTTTTTTTCCATCAATGGTACACGACGAACACCACATCCATTTCTAGGTCTACCTGTCCTCAAAATCATTCTGTTAAGTTTAATAATGTATCGATAACTGAACGCATGCATACAATGAACTCTATTATCTTTTTTTTAAAATATAGTAGGCCTTATGTTGCTTTTTAATCGCTAGAAGTGTGGGCCCTAAAAGGATGAAGCCTACTAGTAGCATTGTATAACGTTGTAGTATTACATTATTTTGGAAAATGTGTTAGCTTAAATTAGCATTACACTGTTGAGACCGTAAAAGATTTTTTTTTTAAAACACGACGCTCAGAGGGCCCTGGTCACAAGAGAATATTATAAAACCTTTAGCAATTTAATACATCCTATAGCGGCATTCATGAGGCCTTTTAGGTGGTCCTACCGGCCCACCGGGCATTTGCCCCAATACCCATATAGCCAGTCCGCCCCTGTATACTAATTATATGTTTCTAATAAGAATTTGATAGTTCCTCCCTCTCTCTGGCGTAAGAAAGTCTGGATGCTTGAGTTTTTAATACCGTACATTCGTATCAGAATTTAGTGAAATAGTCAAATGTCATTGTAACTTCTGAAATATTGTCCGTCAGTTTGTAGTCTTCCGTAACGCCATAACATGACCAAGAGTGCCAAAAAATTGAAAATAATAAACAGAAAGTTGAATGTCTAAGGTCACAAACATATGTTCTGGGATTTTCGTTCTTTGAAAGCTGACGAGATCATATTACGTAATACATTTAAATAGTTTCTGACATGGGCGTAGCCAGGAGGGGTTCTTGGGGTTCAAACCCCCCCCGAAATGAAATCCCCCCCTGCGGGGGGGGGGGGGGGAGAGGATCAGAATTGAGTGACTGATTTTTGCTTTGATTTAGTTTATTTTAGGTGAGATTTTAATACTAAACCATCACTTGCCCCAGCACAGCAAGGGAGATTTCAGTTTAAAACTACTAGGGAGTTTTGAGTTTAAAACCCCCTACCAGGGGGGGGTGAGTTTAAAACCCCCTATCAGGGGGGTTCGTGTTAAAAAAAAACCTACCAGGGGGGTTGAGTTTAAAACCCCCTACCATAGGGTTCGTGTTTAAAACAAACCTACCAGGGGGGTTTGAGTTTAAAACCCCCTATCAGGGGTTTTTGCAGTTAAATCAGCCTCTTCTATAAAACAAAACAGAAAAATGCAAACGACAACCCCCAAATTCCAAGAGCACAGTTAAGAAAAATTTGGATTTTAAAACCCCTCCAAAATTACGATAAACCCCCTCTTCAGTATAAAAAAAAGCAAATTACACACTCGAAATTCTATGGGTGTAGCCAAAGAGGTTTTGAGTTTACCCCCCCCCCCCCCTTTAAGTAGGGTTTAAAGCTAAAAAATACCTCTTCAATACCCGGTATAAAAAAAAGCAAATTACGCACTCAAAATGTTATGAGTGTAGCTAAATTGGTTTTGACTCAGTTTTGAGTTTAAACACCAATTCAGCAGGGTTTGAAGGTAAAAAATACCTCTTTAATATTAAAAACAAAGCAAATTAAACACTCAAAATGTTGTGAGTGTAGTCAAAGGGGTTTTGAGTTTAAACCCCCCGCAAGCGGGGTTTGAAGCTAAAAAATACATCTTCAATATAAAAAAAAGCAAATTACACACTAAAATTATTTGAGCGTAGCCAAGCCAATTGGGGGTTTTGAGTTTAAATCCCTCTCCTACAGATGGCTTTTTTTTTTAAAGTTTAAAACCCCTCCAGATGGTTTTGAGTTTAAAATCCCCCTACAGAGCGTTTTGAGGTGGAATACCTCTATCTTCAATATTATTCTAAAGCAAATTAAAGTTACTAAATTCTATGACCGTAGCTAAATGGGGTTGTGAATTAAAAAAACAACACTTTTTTTTAGTTTAAAACCCCCAACAGATGATTTTGACGATAAAACTTCCACTTTCGATATAAGTATCTAAAGCAAACTACAGTCACTTGAATCCCAGAGCGTATTCAAGAGAGGTTACACATTTCAACAGTGGCGGGGCTCCATTAATAAAGTGCAGTGAATAGTCATCTGCCAAAATTGAAAAACACTAAATGTGGCTCAACAAAGATAGCTAAGACAGCTCTAAGGAGTCATTTATAGAGATCGGGTCTTAATGAAGGAAATCCTATGCCGAACTGAAAGTTGACACCTTAGTAAGATTGTGACAGAGCGTCGCATGAGGTTTGCGGGACATGTTCTTCGACAAAATGAATTACGCATAAGAAGAGTTGCGATGATATTCTAGTACAACTTGACGCCACACATTCATGGATATCCTCATGGCAGGTGGGAAGAGGCTTCAGACATTACCAGTGACAGATTTTTGTGTAAACAGCTTGACGGCAAATGCGCCAAACGGCGTGAGAGAGTCAGTCAGTAAGAATAGCACATTAGGGTTTTGAAATAAAACTTTTAATAGCAGGAAAATGCACTGTAGATACCTCAGAATCTGCATTTTGTTGTCTTTCAATACCAGAAATAGTGTTTTGCGGCGGGGCTCATGTATATAGAATAATAAAGATCTAATATTATATACTAGTCTAAATCTATTCCAGTTTATATCTTGTTAGAGAGCTTTCACGAAGGCCGCTGGGCCTGAAGAAGTGCCCTTGTAGAAGAAAGGCGCAGAAAACTAAAATAGACCTTCTGCGGAGAACGGCTTTTGTCTGCATCAGATGTAAAAAAAAAAATTGGTCGCAAATGGGTTTGCGTTGTTATGTGAAGCACTGCACTCATTTTATTAATCTTTGGTATCGATGACATTACTATTACTAGATATCTGGAACAGTGTTTCCCAAACTGTGTCCGCCAGGTCTGAATAGGTGTTCTATCTGTTCCATGAACTACTGGAATAATAAACTAGTAGTAAAGTGTTCCGTTAAATGTTCAGAATGTACGAAGTGTTCCGTTAAGGAAACAGTGTGGTAGACATTGATCTAGATTATTCTAGATCGGACATCAATTCTTTATAAAAAAAAAATAACGCAGATAGGCCTACTTGTTGGTTTTGTCGTTATAGGCCTATTTTATTAAGTAGTCCCCTACACGTAGCATACATAATTAAATTAATTTACTGTAATTGTATAGATTATAATTTTGGATCTAAGAACTTCTTCAAGGCCTAATGAAATAAATCAACTTAATAGCCTTTAATTCCCACAATCTGATTCAAGTTGACTGTGACTGTGTTCTTCAGTTAAATAGGTCTGTGAGGAGTCATATCTTCCTATGTGTTTTAATTAATGTTTTTTTGCTATGGGTTTTTGCTTTGGCTCTCACACTTTTACAGATCCAGCAGATAATGTTATCTTATAATTACAGATGATATAATTACGTCCTACGCGTATTCATGTGTCAATGTAATCGTGCATGTTAATTAAATTGGCCTACTTAAAACTCGGCTAAGTCATTGGCTTTGGATGATCCTGGCTGATTCAGGCAACCCGTTCCACGCTCAAATGGCTCTAGAAGAAGGAGCACTTATGCAAATTAATCCTAACATATGGAATAAGAAATGTGCAGATGAGAAAAAAAAAACGTCAACCGAAACAAAGAAGATAAAAAAAATGTAGATCTACATTTAAATATAGAATCTAGGTAATGAAGGGCCTTCAAAAATAAATGTGAGGATTTACCCCCGGATCTTCTTGCGGATCTATTGTGCCTACTCGTGATAATTTATCCAACAGCACGTAGAACCATTCAAGACCCTACTACCCACTATCATAAAGCTATAGATAGACTTGAAGGCCAATAGGCTACGAAATAAAACAACTACAGTTGTTTAAAATGATTCTCTCTCTCTTCCTTCTTCTCCAAATTTAGGCCACTGACTATTGAGATAACATATCGCCGCTATTCGTCATTGGCCTATCGTAAAGACCCTAGGGATGAGAATCAACATATTGCTGGGGCCACAGACGGGAAGAACTTATTTTACACCAAGGTCTAATTTATTTTTCCTACTTTATAATAGGCCCTATATGCCGATTATAGGCGTAATAGTAAAATTGTCTCCTTCTCCCTTTCTCTCTTCCTTCTCTCTCTGTCTCCCTCTTTCTCCTCCACCCCCCTATCTCTCTCACAGTATAAAAATATTCACATGAAACATCTCGGTCATGCAATGACTTCAAATTATTTCATTACACGCGATAGAAAAACAAAGTAATTATTACATCGTCCATTCCACACACACACAACATTACAGACCCTAAAAGGGAATATGTTGACTGAATTGTAAGCTGTTGTAATACTCTTTGTTTCAATGTAGATTGTATTGCGTACTCAAACTTGCGACATGTGTTTATTACGTAGGCCTAATATGTAGGCCCTATAGCCTAGACATATTACAAAAGATAACATCCCTGTATCTTTTTTATGCAGAGACTTATGACTTACAATTGCAATGACCAATGCTATGTAGGTCTTAATCCTTCTATAGGCCTACAGCAATAAATTATTCCATTATGTATGCATATTTTAAAATAATTTTTAAATAAAAAGGTCTGTTGTGTGATTTTGATCTTAAGCCTATTAATTAACACAAATAACTATTATAATTCAACATTGGTGAAAGATACCAAGTAGAATTGCAGACCTAGTTGGTTTTTCCCCCTTCAGTTCTTTAATTTCCTAGATTAGCAAGACTTTAAGGCTTAAATATAGGTCTATATATAAATATAAATAATGAAAGTAATCAGCATATTAAGTTTGTGTGTTCTTAAAATGGAGACAACTTTTAGTTTCATTCAGAATGAACAAGAGATTAACATAGTCAGCTACCCCATAGCAGCACCAAGGTAACAAACTTATTGATTATTATGTTAATGTCAAGTTTATGTAGGTCTGAACATGATTTCTTCAGACTACATTTAGACTATTGTTGCATTAAAGTTTTATTCCGACAACATGTCACTGATCTACTTTGTCATTGTGCAACAGTCACCTGACAATCACCTTCATTTTATCTATGTACCACGCTGACCCAAAGGTGAATGTAGTCCTTCATCTTATATTAACACTTAACTTTCAGCCATGCAATATTTGCATCGGAAAAAAATATTGCATCACAAGGAAAGTAGTCCTAGATCTGAATAGTAGGCATAAGTAGGCCTAAACTTTGCACTATGGACGGAGATAAGTTTGTTAAATAGTCCTCAAATTATAGGCGGATGGAAGCAAAATGTAGGCGTGTTTGATTTTCTTGCAAATTTTCAAAATGACTCTAAACTAGTAATGAGTCTGAATGACCATATGTATTATTCATCGTCTCCCACTCTGTCCGATAAAAGCAATGCAAATGACTTGGAAAAAAAAATTAGGCGTATCATACCAGCTATGCAGCGTCAATTTTCAACTGTTAGACTACTCGAGCGGGACCGAAAGCCGAGCCGAGACCAATCGTCATAGTAGGCCTAAACACTGACGTGCAACGAGCTATTGATCACCATTGACCACAGGTTTCCCCGTCACAGGTCAATGTTCAGGCTTACTATGACGACTGGTCTTGGCAGAGCACCTCGGGAATAGGGCTTTCATTCTTCATAGACTATACCGCTAATTCCACGGTGGCGAATGAATCCCACTTAGTGCAGTTAGGCCTATCTCAGACCTTTACGGTCAACCTCCGGGGTCAATCAACAAGTTATCTGTTATCTTGTCTTTGTCCTCTCAAAGACGTTTCAATAAAACTACCACGCGAAGGCTGGTAGCTTGTCACCAGTGCTGGATTTAACTATAGAAAACACAGGCTGTAGCTTAGGCGCTCCACTTGCTTGGGGACCCCTTCCCCCCCCCCCCCCCAAAAAAAAAGAAAAGGTTTCAATATATTTTCAATCATTCTGCAGAAATCGCTCAGAAAAAAAATTGCCTTACGTTGATTAAAACGGGTTCCCATATCTCAAATAGGTTAAATTTTTGGGGCCATATCAAGCATAAATCCGGCCCTGCATGTCACTCTTGTATCTGTCATCAAGTTCGCACTTCAAAGAGATCCTTCTTCTCCAAGATTGAAAAAAAAAACAACCTTACCTTGATATTTTCAAAAACGTAGCTGATAAAAATTAACTATTCTTTGCTTCAGTAAAAATAACTCAGCATATCACTGTAGCCTATATCTATGTTGGACCTAGTTTTTTTATTTTTTTATCATTCATATAGTAGTACACATTCCTACAGATAAAGCTGACATAAGAAAATTGAATGTGACCTGATCAAGCCTGGAATATATTAGCATGCAATAGTGACAGTTTGTAGCATGATAATTCTATCCAAATTATAATCTATGTACTTTAGCCTATAAGTAAGGCTTTAATTAAATACATCAGTGGTTGAAAATTATTGTAAACGTTTAGTTTAAATCCAAGATTAAACTATTTAAGTCTTTTTGTAGAAGGAAAAACCATTTGTGAAAACGGTAGGGCCTAATTAAGACAACGTTAATTACCAAATCATTTACATTGTTTTCTTTATAATTGATTAATAGGCCTATACAGACAGAATGCTATTGATATAATATTTACATTAACATTAAATTATTTTATTTCATTTATCTATATATATGTTATATAAGATAAGATAAGATATATATATATATATATATATATATATATATATATATATATATATATATATATATATATATATATAAAGAGAGAGAGAGAGAGAGAGAGAGAGACGCGAAAGAACAAAGTTATAAAAGTATAGCCATAATTACGTTTAAGTAAGCTTTAAGGTAGATAAGATCTTAGGTCACTGCCAACTATAGTGCATAGATCATTGGTCCACAATCCACATTGAGCATACAGCTCAATAAACAGTCCGATTTTTATTAATCAGTCAATTTGATGGCAAGCGATATGATTATCACCATGACAAGGCAAGGCCTAATGTCCAACAAGAAATCTTGTTTGTTCAGCAGTTCATATCGTCTTGCAAATTCCATGGGATCAGTCAATCCATTGTTCATAGAAGTAAAAAACTAGTTATGTGCATTTAAGTCTATAGATCAAATCAGAAATCATGGGCGTAGGCAGGATTTTTTTCGGGGGGGGGGGGGGGGTTTGGGGGGGAATTTTTTTCCTCCCCCTCGCCCCCCACCCCGCGAATTTTTAAAATATGTATATATGTGTGTGTGTGTACATAATCTTTATTACATTCTGATCCATCATTCTTTCGGAAGACGTTTATTGTGCCCTAGAATAGGTTCTTCCTGGAGTTAGTGGAAAAAAATTAGACTCCCCGCCATTGCCAGCAAGGGGGTCTGGGGAGCACTAAGAGCTACCCCCAGCGCGGGGCGAAGCCCCGCCGCCAAGCACTATTTCTGGTATTGAAAGCCAACAAAATGCATATTCTGAGGTATCTACAGTGCATTTTCCTGCTATTAAAAAGTTTTATTTCAAAAACCTAATCTGCTATTCTTACTGACTTAGACCCTGCCGCGCCGTTCGGAACATTTGGTAATGTCTTCCCACCTGCTCTGAGGACCTCCATGAATGTGTAGCGCCAAATTGTACTAGGATGTCATCGCAACTCTTATTATGCGTAATTCATTTTAAAATTGTCGAACATGTCCCGCAAACCTAATGCGACTCTCTGTCACAATCTTATTAAGGGGTCGACTCCCAGTTCGGCATAGGATTTCCTTGATTTAGACCAGATCTCTATAACTGACTCCTGAAACCTGTCTTAGCCATCTTTGTTGAGCCACATTTAGTGTAGATGACTTTTCATTGCACTTTATTAATGGAGCCCCGCCACTGGTAGAAATGTGTAACCTCTCTTGAGTACGCTCTTGGAATTAGGTGACTGTAGTTTGCTTTAGATCGAAAAGGGAAGTTTTACTTCAAAATCATCTGTTGGGGGTTTTAAACTAAAAATCTCTGGAGTTGTTGTTTTTTTTAAAACCAAAACCACATTTAGCTACGTCATAGAATTTGGTAACTGTAGTTTGCTTTAGAATAATATTGACGATAGAGGTTTTTCACCTCAAAACGCTCTGTAGGAGGTTTTTAAACTCAAAACCACCTGTAGGGGTTTTAAACTTAAAAAAAAAACTATATGTGAGAGGGGTTTAAATTCAAAACCCCCAGTTGGCTTGACTACGCACAAATAATTTTAGTGTGTAATTTACTTTTTTATATTGAAGAGGTATTTTTTAGCATCAAACCCCCTCAGAACGGGGGTTTAAACTCAAAACATCTTTTGGCAACGCTCATATAGCATTTTAAGTGCGTAATTTGCTTTTTTTTTTTTACATTGAAATTGTATTTTTTAGTTTCAAACTCCACTGGAGGGGGTTTAAACTCAAAACTCCTTTGACTACTCTCATAGAATTTTGAGTTAATAATTTGCTTTGTTTTTAATATTAAAGAGGTATTTTTTACCTTCAAACTCCGCTGAAGGGGGGTTTAAATTACTCATAACAGAGTCAAAACCCATTTAGCTACGCTCATAACATTCTGAGTGCGTAATTTGCTTTTTTTTAAATTGAAGAGGTATTTTTTAGCTTCGAACCCTACTGAAGATGGGGGGGGGGGGGGTAAACTCAAAACCCTTTTTGGCTACGCTCATAGAATGTTGAGTGTGTACTTGCTTTTTTTATATTGAAGAGGGGATTTATCGTAAATTTTGGAGGGGGTTTAAAATCAAAATCTTCCTTAACTGTGATCTTGGAATTTGGGGATTGTCGTTTGCATTTTTAATATTTTGTTTTATAGAAGAGGGGGAATTTAACTGCAAAAACCTATAGTAGGGGGTTTTGAACTCAAAACCCCCTGGTAGGCTTGGCTGTGCTGGGGCATGTGATGGTTTATTAGTATTAAAATCTCACCTGAAATAAACAAAATCAAAGCAAAAAATCAGTCGATAAATTCCGATCCCCCCTCCGGAGGGGGATTTCATTTCGGGGGGGGGGGTGAACCTCACCCCCCTTGGCTACGCCCATGTCTATATATATATATATATATATATATAGATTCTATTTCTATTGCTTTTCGCAAAAGAAAAGAGACCATAGAACTAATACGGAAAAGCCTAAGTGTATCACGTGACATTACTATCAAGCGGAAGTGTTGCCGTGACGTTTAACTCACTTGTGCTAACCCCTATGCGACTGTGGAGGTCGTGTTAATTTTGGATTTTTTAGGTCTAGATCTAAAATTATTTTTTTTTTACATTTTGCATAGGTGAAGACACCGCTTATTGTTTTATTATGTCTCTCACAGTATTTCGCAAATTACCCTCATTGCAGTCTGCTATAAAAATCAATCAGGTAATTATAATTAGATCTAGTCAATCTAGATTATAATTATAATATTATTTCTAGATTAATTTAAATTACGCCTGATTCACTGTGATTCAGTGAAATTAGTGATTGAACTTGAAGTTACTTACTCACTCAACTCACTGTCACTTACAGACTTAGTGAGTGATTCCAGTTAAAAACTTAAGTCTTATATCTATTGAGGGGGCTCCCTGATGAGTGTTGTTTTACATTAAATTTTCATTTAAAAATATTACTCAAAATGCAAGGGCCCCCAAGGCAAAGAGGTCAAGCCCGCCAGACTCCCAAATGATGGAAAATTCTTAGCTAGACCCCTTGTAAGTAGGGTGGGGGGAGGGGAATCTAAGAGTTAAGTAACTCAATTTTAAAGAGTTAAATTTTAAAAGACCAAAAGAAGACAAATAAAGTCGATCTATCTATATAATTTACACTACTAATACTAGAGTTACTAAGTTGTAATTGAAATGTCATAAATGATATGATAAATGTCAATGAATTCTTATTTCTAGACTCTTACAGTCTTAGATTAAATGTTGGTAATAATTAGACTTAGAGACCAGTTTATATTACATTATTTGAAATCTGAGATTAATTCTAGATCTAGCAGGGCCGGCCTTGCTTTAAGGCTAAGCCTTCCTTAGGCATACGGTGCAAACAAGTCAGGCCAAGGCAGCCTCCTGGGGCTTTGTTGTGGGGGGGGCGCCTTAGTATCTGATCAATTGGTGGGGGCCTTTAAGACTCAAAAACATTTTTAAAAAGTAGCTTGTGCCCAATGTTACTGTTGCAGTAAATTAGGTTTCATAAATTAATTGTATTTTTTCCTGTTTAAATTAATTTTTCTATACATTTAATTTTAGGCCACAAATTTACTTCACCTAGGGCCTCTACTTATCTAAGGCTGGTGCTGAGTCTGGTTCTAGTCTAGAATAGTCTCACCTCAGTTTACTGGAGTACTCTAGATTCTCTAGCATCTAGTCCAGTGGTTTTCAAACTGGGTCCTGTGGGGTCGGCAGAAAGATGAAAATTGTATGCTATTAAAAAATAACTTCTTTGCTAAAAGTAGAGCTATGTTATCCAATTGGATAAAAGTGAATAATAATCATCTCACCAATCACTACTGTTTAATATGTTTATTAAGCCCACATACTATTCCATGAAGGCTTAAGTTTAAATAAATATTTGAAACATTCTTCACTTTGATGCTCCAGACTGAGTATTGAAACCTTTGCGCAAGAACAAACTCAGATCTCAATCAAAGATTCTTCTTCTTTCTCATATAAATGTTGGAAGTCACAGATAAGATCTACTAGAATGTAATTTAATTTAATGAATAATATAATTATTTTAACAATCCCATTCTCATGACTCTGTAAGTCTGTTACACTCTGTACTGTAGTGTCAAGTGTAGTGACATGAGATCTAGATCTATATAGACCCTAGAATAGTATAGATACTAAGATTTATCTAGTCTAGTCATTAGTGATGAGTGATGGCTAATATCACTACACTACAGTCTACACAATTTACTTTAATCAAATTTAGATATTTGGTTCTAAATTCTAGATTTTGAGTAGATCTAGATTATTTTAGATTGTCTAGATTCTCTATAGATCTATATCTAGATCTACTCTTACCTACAGTACATTATGAACATGTCACATAGGCAGTAGCTTATAAAATCTACTCCACTTTTCATTAATCCAAAACTATTTTGTTTTGTGTTTGAATTTAGGTATTTAAACTTTAAATGTCAAGTTTTGTAGATATATCTAATAATTCAATTTTTATACTTCTGTTCAATCATATGAACCACAATCTCTTCAGTGTCTTAGTTATTGTAGTGTTGTTTTGTTGTTAAAAGATTTAAGATTAAATTCATGGCCAAGTATTTTGTTTCATTAAACTAACCAACCTTTTGATAGCAGCATAGAAGCTCATACATGTATATAATATATATATATATACTATTCGTAATTGCTATTGATTAATCTCAAATGATTCATAAAAAAGAAACGTCTTGCAGTGAAGTTAAAAATTCCTCAATTCACTAAAATTTGTGACCTTTACATATTAAATGCTTTAGTATTTATTTATTTTAATTTTTTTTGCATAAGATAATTTTTGTATTTATATTTGCTTACACCCACGTTTGAAGCATTTATATGCAGAAAATCTGCAAAAAAAAAGGCTAGATCTTCAGTACTAAACTGAATTAAGAGATAATCATTGCAGTAATCTTCCCCCTTCTCTTCAAGAAATTCATCCAATAACCCAAAGTCACAGCTTATTTTTAGGAAACCTAAAAATTGAGATACCAGTATTTGTTTTTAGCTATAATACAATTCTTTCCTTGAATTTATGTACTCCTCTATTCCCATTCACAATAATAAAATACAATATTAAATCATACACCCTAAATAAAAAAACAATATATAATTTTTAAAATGTACAAATTTTTTGATGAGTAATTAATTTTATTTTATAAATATTTTATAGAGCATCTTTGCACAGTCTTCATTGGTTGTTACCAGACAAGCAAGTAGCAGTACTGTAAGTTTGATTAACAAAATATTTTTTGTTTACAAATTTTGTTTTCACTTTAGGTTCATTTAATTTTATTAACCAGTGCTCTTCAATCCATGCATTGCGAGTCCACTCTAGGGATAGTTTTTTAGAGCCTGTGTTGAGAACAGACACATATATTTGTAGTACAGTGAAACCTCGATATGAGCTACTCTACATAATTCAAGATATGAGCGGCGTCGAGAGTGAAATTTTTATCGACAATGATCCTGCGAAAACAGATCATTCTGTTCTCACTCCAAATAGGAACCATAATTGCCAGCGCAGGAAAATGGGGAGAAGTTACCTCAGCCACTACTTGGACTAAAACAGCAGAGTGTGTACACCATGATCTTGACCATTCGCATGTATCTCAAAGGCTCGTCTCGGTAATGTGAGTGTTGTATCTAGCGAGTTTAGTGATTTTAATCTGAATTATTCTTGTGCATCATGGGTCCCATGAAAATTAAGTCAAGTGATACAAAGAAAAGGATGATATTCATTGAAATGAAGCAGGAGATAATTATTAAGCACGAGAATGGGTCTCGTGTAATTGAACTTGCCTGCCTTTTCGATCTGAGTATGTTGACCATATGCACCATCTTGAAACAAAAGTATTGTTTACGTATATATGTTTCATGTCCATTTATTAATTCATAACATGTCTTTTTCAGCATTTAGGTAACTTCGTGACTTTATATAGGGTTAGAACCAAATAAATGGGTTTACTTTATTTTATATGGGGAAAATTCATTCAAAATACGAGATCGACTTACGAGCTCGGGTCTGGAACAAATTAAACTTGTATCTCTAGGTTCCACTGTACAAGGACTACATTGTCCAAACTCCACCAATTCTCATTGTGCCATAGGCCTAGTAGTAGTACCCATTCTAATGAAGCATATCATCTTGAGGGCCTTGTCATTGCAATTTAAATCACATATTTAAAGATAAATAACACATTAGAAAAAAGATCTTGCTATATAACGTCACTAACAAATTAGAAGATGCTTCTATTTTATAATAAACAAGTTATAGTTATAAAAGAGCTTTAAAATTTTTTTTAGAGATAAAATCATTTATGATTTAGTAATGAATTAAAAAAAAATGATCTTGTTATTTTTTTTTGTTTAGAATCTGAAAGATGTTTTGTCAAAAATCATTCCTGAAAAGCAAAAAGAGGTTACAGAATTTCGAAAGGAATATGGCAACACAAAAGTTGGAGAGGTTACAGTAGATATGGTAAGTATTATTGGATAGGAATCTTCCTACTTCTACTGCAATCTAAAATTCTTAAGATTTTTATGCAATGTGACTTTAGAATTATTTTTAAGCTATATATTTTAAAGTTATTTTTGCAAATGTTGTACATAGTCTGATTTTTATATATATATATATATATATTACATTTTTAAATAAAATGTGATTTATCATGAAAAATTAGATATTTGTAAATTTGTTGAATTTGATTAAGGTAAATAAAAAATATTTTATTAAAAAAATGACATAATTTTTTAAAGTGTTGGATACATTATTATTTTGTTTTTATCTTTGCACTTTTTATCTGTTCATTGATATAGATGTATGGTGGTATGAGAGGCATACGTGGGTTGGTAACAGAAACATCAGTTCTTGATCCCGATGAAGGCATTCGATTTCGTGGTTTTAGCATTCCAGAGTGCCAAAAACTGCTCCCTAAAGCACCTGGCGGTGAACAGCCACTTCCCGAAGGCCTGTTTTGGTTGCTGGTAACTGGTGAAATACCTTCACAGGAGCAAGTCAATGATGTCACCAAGGTTATTTTTTACATAACAAAATTATAGAATATTATTGAATAGTTATATACATCTGAAAAAAAAAATTACTTTTTAAAATCAGTATATTTCATTAATGTATATATATACTCTGTGCAATAATTTTGAAACAATTTGAAATACACTGTAAACACATGAAATACAACAAATCCTTTTGCTTTGCACTCTACCTCAGGCATTACAAAACTTAGAAATTATAAAATTTTGGCTAAGTATACTTAGCTATAAAATTATTAAAAAAAACTGACCCTTTAAATTAATCCTTTTATGCAGTTCTTGTGCTCTTAGAATTTTATTAGCTTGTAAGAACTATTCACATTTAATTGCAGTGATGTATACATATTTTTCTTTTAGGAATGGAATGAACGTGCTGATATTCCAAATCATGTGATTACAATGCTCAATAATTTTCCCAGTACTCTGCACCCAATGTCTCAGTTAAGTGCAGCAGTAACTGTTATGAACTCAGAGAGCAAGTTTGCTAAAGCTTATGCTGATGGTGTGCACAAATCAAAATACTGGGAGGTAAGCTGTGCATCTCATATTTGTCTAAGCCTATGATTCATCAACAAATAGACTCTAAATGTCCTAAATTGCGTTGTCATCAGCCATGATCCATTTCTTAAAAATTTAATACAATTTGTTTCTCACATGAAATGTCATTTAAATAAGTTAACTCTCTGGCTGGAAAAAAAGGAGGAACTTTTCAATACTGAGCTGGTTTGGTCATAGTGTAAGACATGACTCATAAAGTCATCCTTCAAGGTATAGTGGAAGGAGCGCGAAGAAAGGGTTGTCAAAAGAAAAGCTGACTGGAATGTAATAAAATGGACCAGCTTCTCTTTTGATTTTTTTTACTAAGAACAGCTTCTGACTTGGAAAAATGAAAGGACTTGGTTAAGTGAACCCCTACAACAAAAGTCTAGGGACAGATGAGATGGTGATGCTGAAACATGTATTTTTTTGTTTAAAACCAAGCATAATACTAAAGCTCTGTTGGTAGAGTTTTTTTTTGTTTTATTGTGATAGAGATGATATGGAGCACATCTAGTGCAATAATGTGGATACTTTATAAGTTCTCCCTGAATCGTTAAATAATCAGATGACCTTTACATCATCTGCCCTATAGATTGAAAGTCTGAAAAGAGCACTTTACTTTTTTTTTACTTACATTTTTTTTCCATTTTGCATATTTTTTATATTTAATGTATTTTTTTTTACCAGCACTGTACAACCTTAACATCATCAAGATTTTTTTTTCATCAATAGTTTTTTTTTAATTTTTTATTTTAAATTATAGCTGTGTTTTGAAGATTCCATGGACCTTATTGCCAAATTGCCAACTGTAGCAGCTATAATTTATCGCAATCTTTATCGTGAAGGCAATCCACCAGATCCAATTGATAAGAAGAAGGATTGGAGTTGGAATTATACAAGCATGCTGGGATTCGACAATCCAGATTTTGTTGAACTCATGAGACTTTATCTCACCATTCACACGTAAGTTTGTGTTATGACTGTTTTATCACTTTGCTTGGATTTGAGTCTCTCAAGCCCTCACTCTAATGGAGTTTGATGATGATCACTTTGCTTGTCTAAATATCTAACACATTTTGTGATGACACTTTATCATTGATCATTTTTTTCACGTTATCTTTGTTACATTAAATTTTTTTTGTTATCTTAAAAATTATAGTAAAAATATAACTTAAGCTTAAAGCTTGCTCTTTTTTTTAAAGAAAAAATATTAAAGCTAAATATATCTATTTAATAAATTTATATAATTGGGAACTATTTTAGTTAGGTATATATTTTATAATATCTTTTGCTGAAAGTGTTTTCTTGTAAAAAGTTAAACTAATTATACTTTTATTTTTTTCTTAAGAGATCATGAAGGTGGCAATGTAAGTGCTCACACAACACACTTAGTTGGCAGTGCACTATCTGATCCTTACCTTTCATTTGCTGCTGGACTAAATGGCCTAGCAGGTCCACTTCATGGACTGGCTAATCAGGCATGTACATCATTTATGAATTTACCTTAGATTAATAAAAGAGACACACATTTAGGATATAATTGGTACAGGAGTGCCACTTTTCGGGATACCCTGGAAATCCAGGTCTCAAGATTTTTCTCCCCTCTAGGTTTGCCCGCTACAATTTTAGCAACATCAGTTTTTTTTAGATTTTGGTCTAAAGTTCTCAGCATTTTTCCCATTAATCTTAATTTGCTAGTACAAATCGCATGAGCCACCATTTTTAAACATAATTTACCTGTTTCATATATTGCTACCCCTGAGACTTTCAGTTTACATGCGCACTAAGAATGAGAACTATTTTGTTTAATGTAAATATTTTACACAACATGTGCCTATATTTAGAAGTAAATCTAGATTTAGACCTATCTCTAGAAATAGATATGATTTAGACTGTGTGGGCCTATTTGTTGGAGATTTAAGATCAAGTCTACAAAAAAACATATTTCACGAATGTGTTCACAGTTGACTTGAGAACTGAGATTGGACTTATTTTTTTTCTTTCTGTGTTTTATAGCTCTATTAGTTCCAAATAAGATTAGAAAATCTAGATATTAAGTTAGATGTAGGATCTACATCTCGATTTAGGATGGATCAGAACTTGATCTACTTACAATACATAGCTAGATTTGCCTTGTTTTAGTGAAGATAGCAGGCCCTAGATCAGAACAATTAATAAAGTTTATATAGATAGAAATATGTCTTTATAGATCTAGATATGTACAAGCAGATCTAAAGCTACATTATAAATATTAGAAATCTAGATCTGGGACTAGGTCTAGAAAATCCATGTCCATTTTGGAGTAGATCTGCACTAAATCTAAGTCCTATTGAAGTTCGATGATATTATCTTGTTGAAATAGATTCACTTGTCCATGTAAATAGATGGAATTTGTTATTATAATGTTTAATCAGATAAAAGCAGTAGCCAATACAAAACCCAAAAGAAAAATCTTACTCTGGAATAAATGTAACCTAACACAACTACACCAAGCTGCATTAAACTTTCTTATTAGAAAAAGACATTAACCAACCAGTCTGGAATTTCATTAAAAACTTTCTTAAAAGCATTATAGAAAATCATATACCAACTAAATACACATCAAACAAAATAAATAAATGCTGGTTTAAAAATAGACTAAAGAAGCTTTGTAAACAGAAGGAAAACCTATATGGAAAATTTAAAGAAACCAAGGCAGAAAGAGTTTACAAAAAGTATATAAAAATTAAACACCTAACCCAAAAAGTAAGCAGACAGCTGCAGAGTGAATACATAAACAATGTAATATCTAAAGATAACAACAAAAACCTATGGTCATACATTAAGTCTAAGAAAATAGAAACAACAGGCATAGCGCCATTAAAAGATTAACATAACATAATACATAATGATAATGAAACTAAAGCAAACATCGTAAACAAATACTTTGCATCAGCATTCTCAGCCCCAGGAGACAGACATATTACTGAATTTGAACCAAGTAGACAACATAGAAGATTTAGTAGTACAAGAAAATGGAATTCAAAAACTATTAGCCAACACCAAACCAAATAAAGCTTCTGGACCTGATGGTATTCCAGCTAGATTACTCAAAGAACTAAGCAATGAGCTAGCCCCAGTGTTCAAAATACTCTTTCAGGCATCGCTTAACCAGGGCAGAGAACCAAAGGACTGGAAAGAAGCTAATGTTTAAAAAGGGAGAAAAATCTGACCCAGGAAATTACAGACCAGTATCACTTACCAGCATCACATGTAAAATCCTAGAACACATAATATGTAGCAACATCATAAACCACTAAGACAAACATAATGTCCTCACCCCATACCAACATGGCTTTAGGAAATATAGATCATGTGAAACACAACTAATAGGACTAATTGAGGATTTTTCAAAAGGTTTAGATAATAGTGAACAAATAGATGCTATCTTACTAGATTTTTCCAAGGCTTTAGACAAAGTTCACCACCATAGTTTGCTTAAAAAATTAAAATATTTTGGCATTAATGGTCCACTGCATCAGTAGATTAAAGATTTTCTGATAGGGAGAGAACAAACTGTAATAATAAATGGCTCTAAATCAACACCGATAACAGTAAACTCAGGTGTACCTCAAGGAACAGTCTTGGGTCCACTACTATTTTTAATTTACATAAATGATTTACCAAATTGCATTAGTTCAGGAACAAAAGTCAGATTATTTGCAGACGATTGCATAATATAAAGAACAATAAAAACAACACAAGACACAGATATTTTACAAAGAGAATTAGATGAATTACAGAAATGGGAATCAAATTGGAGCATGTCTTTTCACCCAGAAAAATGTCAGTTGTTAAGAGTAACAAAAAAACTAAAACAAATTAATTCCACTTATCTTATTCATGGCAAACCAGTAACACAGACTAAAAACGCAAAATACCTAGGTGTTATAATAAATGAAAAACTGTCATGGAATCCACATATTGATGAAACTATAAGAAAATCCAACAAAGCATTAGGGTTTATTAAAAGAAATTTCTATAAATCAAATAAGAACTTAAAACTAAAATGTCATTAAACCTTGGTTAGGCCAATAATAGAATATGCATCCTCCGTTTGGGACCCCTCAACTCAAGAAAACATTAAGGAACTGGAACAAACACAAAATAGAGCAGTGAGATTCATAACAAAGGAATATTCACTTTTGACTAGAGTAACACCATTAGTAAAATCACTAAATTTAGAAAGCCTTCAGGACAGAAGGACTCAAAAGTAAAGTAGCAATTATACATAAAACACTGAACCATAATCTTCAGATACAAAAACAAAATTTAATAAAATACTCTGAAAGACACAAAAATAAAGGCACATTCCTCGTCCCATATGCTAGGACAATTTGTACAAATACTCCTTCTTCCCTAGTGCTATTAGAGCATGTAATGGGTTGCCTGAGCTAGCCAGGAAAACCAGTGACTTGGCAGAATTTAAGTCATTGGTTAATATGCATGACTAAATGCATGACGTGTAGGACGTAATCTTCTTCTTTTTTGAAGTAAAGTCTGTATTATATAAGATAAGATAAAGCAGGGTCTTTGAAAGGAATAATAAAAAAAAGTTTGAAGTTAAAATAAAATTGAAAAGATAAACATTTAAAATAGCTTTTTTTGGTGAAAAATCATTTTAAAAACAAACATCATCTATATAATATTTTACTAAATCAACATCTTTGACTAATCCTTACAAGTTGTATCTGTAAATACACCCAAACTCTATACATGTTATTATAGGCCTACTAATTACATCTTTACTATATGGGGGCATATAGATCTATATGTTTTAGTTTTGTGAAGTTTTGGAAAAATAAACTAAGAATATTGAATTTAATACATATTAGATGGCACACAGTTTATATCAGGGTTTACTGAGAAAATAAGTGGTACCCCTGAATAGTCTTGAAGTAAAGACTTTATTTAGCTGACCTTAGGGAAAATGCTATGTAGAATTTAACACATTTTCTTACTTTTACAGGAAGTTTTGGTATGGACAACTAAACTTCAAGAGAGTCTTGGTGGTGAAGTCTCAGATCAGCAATTAAGAGATTTTATATGGAATACACTGAAATCAGGACAAGTAATTAATAATGATTTTAAATGTCATATTTTTGTATAAGAAATTAGATTAGTATTCAGTATAACTTAGCTTTACTAATGTACACACCATCATCATCAAACTCCATTTGAGTGAGGGCTTGAGAGGCTTAAATCCTCTCTTGCTAAAGCCATGGACAGAAACCCTGCTGTCTTGCGTGCATACATGTCACCATACAGGTTGAGAATTTTTGGTTTCCCAGACCTGTTGAGACCGAGATCAGCAAGTCTGGGGCAGTGAAACAGAATATGAGGCAAGGTTTCCTCTTCTTCCCCGCAGCGGGGGCACCGTGAATCGAAATTTGGCCATACCCGTGAGAAATATGAGTCAACAGGACAATGGCCTGGACAGCCTCTACCACAGGGAAGTGCGGTCAGGGTGCCTCCCACACTCCACAGGCTTTTTGGGACTTGTCCCAGCACTCTAACCACTTTTCCATTTCATGTACACATAGAATTTGGCTTATATATGAGTAAAAACTGTTGAATTAGTAATGCAGTTAAAAAATATTTTTTCTTTACTTTTTACATAGGTTGTGCCAGGTTATGGTCATGCTGTGCTTCGTAAAACAGATCCTCGCTACTTGTGCCAGCGAGAGTTTGCTCTGAAACATTTACCAAATGACCCTCTCTTTAAACTGGTATCTCAACTTTACAAAGTTGTTCCAGACATCCTTATTGAGCAAGGAAAAGCTAAAAATCCATGGCCCAATGTAGATGCACACAGTGGTGTTTTGTTGCAGGTTAGAATTTTTGTTAATACTTACAGAATTGTCAGGAGTGCCATAAAAAAATATCTATAAAGGCGTACGGTCTCACATTGCAGAAATGACAGAAAGCGCCATTTTTTTGCTTGTTAACAACACTTAGAAATTTCACAAACTCTATATTTAATGCAATAGATATTCCTTACAGTAAGAAGCACTACCATAAATAGTCCAAATAAAATGAAGGCCGAGTTACGATATTTACATCACACACACTTACAACATAAGAAAATGTAAACTATCTAAATGAACTTCTTAGTTAAACAATTTACTGATAAATATCCTACTGATCCTATGTTGTTTTTACAGAAAAAAGCCTATAAGGAGAATTTATCATCCAAATGTTCCCTATGAAGAACTTAAGAAAAAAAAATTACTTGTATAATCTTTCTGAACAAGGAACTGATAAATAAAAAGTATGAACCCCTGAGAAAAAAAACATTGATGAAAATTTAATGACACTTGTAACTTATTTGATACCACATTCCTGGTGTAAACAATTATTTTTTTTTAGGTTAATGAAGTGTTAGAAAAATAAAACATTTGAAAAGCCTACTACAGAAATGCAGTGCAAAACTGTCCCTCAAAATTAGAAGAAAAAAAAGCTCACTTTCAGCATCCACTCCACAGACCTATCTACTTTATAAAGTAGAAAGTAAGGTGTATGTATGTGACGAATAGAAATCAAAACCGTTTAACCAATCTTGATAAAACTTGGCAGAAATGTTCCTTGGGTACTAACTTAGACCGTAGTGTATGTATTGTAGCCCTAATTAAGACCCTCAAAAAAAAAAAGACCTACCCTATTACAGCTATAGTATTTTATGGATCTAGGCTTTGTTTACAATGTTGACAAGAGAAAGGATTGAAAGGATTTAGATCTAGATCTAATTTTAAGAACTACATTTTGCACTTAGTTTTTTTTTGACACATGAAAATACAAAATATAGTCTATTGATTTCATTATTTAATAAAATTACCATTCAAATTTGTGTTTCAAAAGCATTTTTACATTAATTTGTTATTTATATCTGCAAATTTAGATATCCCAACGCACATTCTTTCATTAGACATAACCGAATGGTTGCATATTAACACATCTCTCTATTCCTAAGTCTAAAACTCTTATTCAACTCTAAAATGATAAAACTTCTTTTCGCAAAGATAGTTTTATGCTTTAACACATGAACATACTAATTATAGTCCATTCATTTCATATTTTAATCAAATTAACATTCAAATTTGTTTTTCTAAAGCATTTAAAATACATTCGTTCGCTGTTCGCTAAAGCTGCTTAGCCGTGTTGTGATAGGCCTATATTCATTCATGAAAAAACGCATGCACAGAGAAAAGCCTTCACGCAGCACAGAATGAAGTCTATAAAAGTCAATTTTTAACTCTAGATTAGTCTAGATCTAGATCTATGTCTACCTCAAGATCTACTTTATACTTTTAACACATGAACATACAAAATTAAGTATTCATTTCAAATTTTAATGAAATATATGTAGGCCTACAAGCAAATGTTTTAATTTGAAAAAATTGAATTAAGCTAATTAGCTGTTTTGATTTGATAGCTTCATTCATACTATTTTTACATTTACACATTCGCTTTACTTATTACATTATTATTTCGTTTAATTGTTTACAAAACGCTCTCAGTGACTATATCGACAGTATTATGCAAATAAAGACCCGCGGGCCGCGAGAAAAATATGTCTAGTATATATTATATCTAGACTGGACATGGAGATCTTTTAACACTACAAAAAATGTAGTGAAAAATTTAAAAAAAAAGCTGAAGCAAGGCATCGTTTTGTAAAGTAGTTATAAGAAGTAAAGTTGTTTCTTTTACAACTCTAACCTATGTAACATATAATTTAATGTTCTATGATCTAGATCTAGTAATTGTACATCGAAAATAAGAGCACTCTCATCTCATAATTATTATTTTGCAATTTTTAGATATACATAATTTAGAAAGATCTAATTTATTTAAATGTACACACAATGATTAAAATTAACAGACGTGAATTATTTCTTTGTAGGAATTTCAAAACATTATCTCAATGAAAACTAACAGGAAATAGCCTTATTTCATATATTTGCAAGAATATATAGTTCTTTGATTAATAGATCATTGCATTATTTCTAAACTTTGAAAACTAAAGATTGTTACTTTTTTAAGAGAAAAGATTGATTTCCTAGATTTGGGGCGACTTCCCTTACAGGTTGAAAAAGAGTTGCGTACATAACAAAGTATAAAGGTCTGTGATCTGATCATTATCGGATAAGAATTTGTTTCTGTTTTTTAGCCTAGGTTGTTCCATAAAGTCCAAATTACAACAAAAAAATTCCTGACATTTTAATTGTTTTTTACTAATGCGAAATGAAAATACTGATTGCAAATTTAATTTATTTGTTAATATTTCCTCCATATGTGGATTAGATTTGATTTAAATAATGAATATAAAATTCTTTAGCCTAGATTTTATCTTATAATTAAAACAAACCATTTGTTTTCAATATAAAATTTGAAATCAATGAAACTTTAAACAAGTGTTTTATTTATGCAAAAATTGATTTTGTTGGTTAAAGGAAGTATTTTAAATCACTATGTACCCGTACTACTGAATCATTGTTTTTGTTGTTGTAGTACTATGGCCTGAAAGAGATGAACTACTACACAGTAATGTTTGGAGTCTCAAGAGCACTGGGAGTATTGGCTTCATTAATATGGGACCGCGCATTAGGACTTCCCATAGAGCGACCAAAATCATTTGATACACCACACCTCAAGAAAATAGCCATGAGTGCTGCCAGCAAAAAGTAGATTATTGTTGGAAGATGATCTGTTTGTATTTTCCATCTCATTAATTTAAAAACATTTTTTAAAACTTGATGTGTACAGATTGAAATGTAAGACTTGATCCATATATTCTTAGAGTGTATATACTTTGTGCTGGAGGCCATTGACATTGGTACATTGTTTGACTATTTTCTCTCTCTTTTTTTTTTAAATGATTAAGTTGTAAGCTGGTGTTTACCTAACATAACTGTGTTAGACATTGAAGAACATATTTCTTTGGAAAAACAGTGCAGTACAATGCAAATGTCATAGTGGACATGGTATAGACTCTAGTTCACTCCCTCTCCATCTTCCAACACCATCTCTGTAATTTGTTGGTGACTACATAAACCAACAAAAAATAATCATTGCCAAATAAATTTTTTTCAATTACTTTATTTTGTTTTAGCTAGAGCTAATTACTTATATTTAGTGATAATTGTTTCATTTACAATTATTGTTTTCAATAAATGAATGTTGAACTATTTGATTGTCTTTGGTGATATTAGATTCCTACATTATTATTGAGTGGCTAGACATAGTAAACACTTAACTACTTAACACCTGCATATTCTTGTTTCTAAAAGTGAAAAGAAAATATGCAAAAGACTGATAGCAGCACTCAGCCATACCATTGTTACTTTAATGACTATTTTGTACTACCTGGGAGTTGATAAAATGTCTTTTTTGTATTTTGATTTTGTTTTTATTTGGTCTTCACATAAAATACCCTTTTAGCTCAATACCATTATTATCTCCTTTGAACATTCAAAGATCTGAACCACTGATTGACTTGTACTGAATCTTACATGTTTGAAGCTGTCACACAAAATATTTTTGTTATTTGAATTTGACAACGTGATGTATTGAAATAAAGAACCTTCTGTACACTGGACTGAAAGTGCAAGCTCTCAGTCAATGGGCTTGTACTTACTATTTGTCTTTTTACATAGTTGTTTTGTCAAATGTTGATTTCTGATGCATGTAATAGACTTTAGGCTGGAGATATTAATTGTATGTACAGAGTACTTCTCTTTTTGTTTTTGTTTAAGTTTGCAAATTTCATGTATGTTGGTACTAATGGTATTCTAGAGGCAGTGTTGTGATAAGTACAAGTTTTCTGGTTGGCTGATCACAAACACTGGAGCAGTTGATATTATTATAAGCTGTTATTCTTAGACCTATAGACCCAGAGCAACAACATACGTTAGACACTGTATCTGGTTGCTTAAACAATAAACTGAAGAATTGTTTCCATGTTTTTTAGTTGCTTCTTTTGCATTCTATAATTACATAATGGAATGAAAACACTGCTGTCAACAGTGAACAACATTGATTTGGCTATAACCAATATTCATTTGAAAATACTTAAATTATTTCTCGCCTAACAAAATCCAGGAAATAATTGTACAAGTGATTAGTTCGTGATATAAAGTAATCTCAAATAGATGTTTTTTTGTTGCTTTATGTATATATATATATATATATATATCCAATCCAGCACCTTTCGAGGCATGGTTAGCGAGGGAGATAGCTAATGAAGTCTGAACTTTCATTAGTTAAGGATTAGATAGCATTAATATGAACCGAATTATTTGAAAAAAAATAAATTTGTTAATGTTCGTGACATCAGGACAAATAGTGAACACAAGTTGTGATGACAACTTATGAAGTACTCAAAATATGTAACTAATGGCTAACTTTTGTTAAGATGATTAAGTTTACGTTGATTATGTTGTGAAATTATGTATATTATTATTATATATATAAGTAAATATAATTATTTAATTATAATTATAAATATATATGTAACACTACACTTTCATTCCTAATTGTCCCACCTAGTTGTCACCTAAAAAAAAGTATTTGTTTTGTTTCTTTCCATGTCGTTAGAAAAATTAATCATTTTTGATATACCCGGTACAGTACTTGCGATTGCCCCAAAAAGGTCAGTTTACCCACTGTGAGACATACTTTCCTAAATTTTAATTCAATATTTTACGTCACATTATTATGCTTTCGTTTATTGCTAGGGAATAATTCTTATAAAAGTTCTTCTTCCCTAATGCCATTAGAGCATGGAATGGGTTGCCTGAATCAGCCAGGAAAATCAACGACTTACTAGAGTTTGTCACTGATTAACATGCATGACTAGACTGATTCATGAAATTCGTAGGACATATCTTCCTTTGAATTAACGATTGTAATATATAAATATTATAAGATACTCCTCTCCCCTTTAAATTTAGGAATCGAAAACATCTATTATTATTTCGTTTAAGCGACACCCCGAAAAGGGAAAAGCCTGTTTTAGTATTCTGAAGACCGTCACGTCCAGATTTCAAAAACAATAAACGCTGTTGAAAATCCGACTTCACTATAATCTGTAGCGTGCTTTTGTTTTTTAAATACCGGTAACGACCTTTTTTTAAAAAAATTTTAATATGTTAACCGTTTTTTCCTCATTGAAATACACAATTTTGAAAACAAGACTTCAAAATATATAATATATATCTTCTTTATGTACTAACTTTTAATATTCACACCATAAGATAATCATAGATCTGCTTCTAGTTTACACTTCGATGCTGAAGGACCCGATTAAAAATATTAAAACATAAAAAAATGCTTTAAAAAAAAGAAAGGTTAATACCTCCTTTATACATACAACTTATATAGAAATTAGTTTTCTGTTAAACAAAAACATTGAAAATACTTTTTAAAAAAGACAATACATCCTTTATGCAACTTATTTTTTTCTAAAAAAGTAATTAATTCGAGGAAAAAACAATGAAACATTTTTTACACCCGCCCCTTTCTCCCCGAGAAAGAATCCTGGTTAAGCCTAGGTCTTCTACACTTTCTAATATTCCAATGATAAGCATTTAGATTTAGACTTCGATAAGGTGACCTGATATTTGGGGAGCGGGACACATCCAATGTGGCGTAACAAGGTACCCTAGGGCCCGGGTTCAAGAATATAAAAAAGACGAAACCATCGAGTAATCGGAATGTATCGGTACATTGACCAAAAGACATTCCAACACAACTAGAGTAGAATAATCTTAATACGTTTGAATCAGAACTCCAACACAATTTTTGAACAGAATTAAATGAATTAACGGTGTTTCAAATGTATAAAGAAATGTTAAGTTCTAGTTTCCATTCTCCACATTTACATTCTTAAAACACTTCTAGGTGTCAAACTTTGCAATATTTCAACAATTGCTTATTTACTTTGTTATAAATTACACACGCAATTTATACACATTGTAAACCTATACACAAAATAAGTTTAATATTTGCAGGATATAATTGAAACGATTTCCAAGAAAGAACATCTTTCTGTGCTATCCATCTGAAAAAGTAAAATCGGCCGCTTTTCTCTCTGAAATACTCGGCAAAATTTTCGTAAATGTTTACGATTGCTGCTGCAACATTCATTTTTCTAACTAATTCGCGTCATTCAAAAATAGTAAATCGCATGCGTAAATCTGAACTATTCTTCAAAAAGGCAGAAGATACTTCAAGAGCACTGATATTTTGCCTATCATCAAACAGAACTTCTGCATGGAATATTATCGCAATGTTGTGTACAAAATGCAGCCACAATTCATCATACGGGTTTTCAAAGACGCTTTTGATTATGGTGGCACACTTCTTTTCAGAAAAGAAATATGATTTCAAAGATATAATTTAAATATTCTTTCCACCAAAAGCTGAGCTAACCTAACCACTTTTTTTCCATATTTATTTATTTATGCTTTATTCTAAATCGACTGTTTTTTTTTTTTTTTAAAGATTTCCCGCGAAGGGTAGCACAAAGAATAGTATCCTCAGGAAAAACAATTTCATTTTAGTGTGGGCTCGAAGCCTCCGTCAACACAATCAAAAACTGGACATCACTAGCAGCTGCTTATTGACTTTATTAATTTTAAAGGGCCCAAACGATTGCTTCACACTTGATTCTTGCAAATGTATATTTTGGGTCAAACATTTTTTATCAAAGTGCAGTCCATTGATTGAAAACTGTATGATATGCAAAAGTAACTTTAGCAGCTGCGAATGAACTATTAAACAAATATTTAGATATTGTAGAAGTACTTTAATGGAGGCTTACAAGGGCCTTCCAATTGAAAAATACGATTTTTTACCCAGTCATCAACTTCAACAGAAGGGAGAGCCAAGCGAAGGAATGTCGTCACTGTAAGCTGGAATTGATTCACAGAATCAGTGAAAAACATCCAGAAAGACAACACACCAGAAATTGAAAGAAAACGTGCTGACGTCAGTTTCTTAGAAGGTAGGATGCTGCAAAATAAAAGCCCTTCTTATGCCTCTAACACAGGTGTCTGCGAAGCATCGAACATGAAATAAGTATTCAGAAGGAAACGCTGCAAGGTGGTAATTTTTGTATTTAGTCCAAAGATTAAGAAAGATTTTAAATCAAAAGCATGACATTGACTGACTTTTGGGATGAAAGCGGAACATTGACTGTCACGCTCGGACATCTTATGAAAAGTGTGACAAAAGGTTTAAAGCTAGACTGTCCCGCCTAAGTCGGGATGTCTGGTCATCTTAACTTTGAAGACGATGCGCAAAATGTTTCTGAACATTAATTTATGAAACTCTTCAGTCATAAAAAAAGTAGTTGCATTCGGAAATTACCGAAGTCTACAGTCATTTCAAGAACAGGATGGTAGGCTACTTTCAAAATCGATGTTATATATAGACGTAGATCTAGGTCTCTAGCTAACTTTAGATTTATTTCATTTTTTACTTGAAAAATGATAACGGTCAAACTAGGGTTTCCCCGTGTGGTCAACAAGCTACTATTTCTTTTCTCAGCGATACACATCAACTGTTACATTTCTATAAAAATAGTTACAGCCGTTTTTTGAGACCAGAGTCCAGGATCCACCCTCCCTGAAGTTATGACATGAATAGAGGTACTGTAAAAAGAAAAAGGAACATTTTTTTTATTTGAAAAATTATATAGGTCAAACTAGAGTTTTCCCAGTGTGGCGAACGAGCTAGTAATTCTTTTCCAAATAATATATAGCAACTGTCAAATTTATAAGAAAAATATTAGAGTCGTTATTGAGAGCCCATCCAGGTTTCATGAGTTGAAGATCAGTAAGAAAAAAAAAAAAGAAAAGAAATGTGGTACCAACATAATGTAACCTAAAAAAAAAGCAGAGGAATATGATGAATATCGGGAGATATTTTAAAGTAGATAGACAAAATAACAATTGTCCAGGGATGACCCCCGCCCCTCCTTTCCCCATTGAAAGATCATTGTTGCCAACAGAAACATTATAACTTGTTAAAAGCGAAAGAGCTAAGAAATTTGATTCTACAGCGCTGGAAATATTTCGCTGAGCATCTAAGTAAATTTTGTCAGGTACAAGAAATAATTGTGCACAATTTCAGCTTGATCCTAGACTGGGTGTGGGAGAAATAACGTGTACAAACATCTTACCAGACAGACAGAGTTGATATAAGCTTTGTAAAAACAATAATATAGGCGCCCCTAAACTTCTCTCATCCATCGCTAATCCGCCACTGACGCCCGAGAAACTCTATCAATGAGTTATGAAGATCATCATCCTCCAACAAATCAAAGCGTTAACCGCCGGCAACCATCCCAAAGCCTACATTCACTTTTGTAACAGCGGCATATGATTTATAGAAGAACTTAGTACTGTGACATCTGTTATATTGAGTAAGCCGTTCCGTCTAAAAAACAAAAAGGAAAAGAAAAATGTAGGACAGAAAGAAAAAAAAAAGTAAAATTATATCGTCTTATTCTTTGATCGATTACTAGGAAATAATTCGTTTTGCTGAGTACAATATCATTAAACTTCATATTTCTATCCTAATTTCGTATTGCTTCCAATAATGTTTTGAGAGGTGATTGCATCGATTCTTCCACCTTATAGTACGCGGTTTGTGGGTTGGATAGTATCCAATACAAATATTGACACACGGTCTGCCCCTGGTGTAGACCTTGTTGAGTGAGACAAAGCCAAAGGATAAGGCAATTATGATTTTTTTTTGCCCTTGTTTTTCAAATGACGAAGACGTCGTATCTTTGGTTTCTTCACCTTGTCCTGGTCCCTAGGAGACTGATGATTGACCAGCTTTATGGCGACAGCTTGTTAATGGTCTTTTGTGCGAGTATGGGCTAAAATCTGCCCATCTTACAGGCTTGATTTAATTGAGCTTAGTGTCAGTGCCTCTGTTTATAGCTATTGTAGTCAAACAGTACGGCCTGTAGAAAAAAAATTTAAGAAAAGTATAAATAGAATTAAGACGAAGATGTGAAGTAAGTCTGGGCGAATAGGCTACATATGACCAGCTTCTATCTGTACGTAGACGTATAACATTATTTACAAATTTGATTGCTGTTACTGTTATACATTTTTTTCTTATTTATTTCGTATCTTCGATCATAATCACATTTTGGACTTCGATCCGACGTGTATTTTTTTTAATGGTTCAAAGCTCTTCGATTGGACATTTTCATTCACAGACTAGATCTATAGGAAGGTGTTGATAGGCTGTATTCAAAGGTGTTTGTTTCCTACACTTCTAATTAAGCGCTGTAGATTCTACACTCTTACGCCTGCATCACAAAATAACATCCATATGGTTGAAGTTCACCTATTTTAGGTCCGTACTAAGAGACTGGCACAACTAAAAACGCATTTAAGAAATTCCTCTTCACATCTTGATTCATTTAGTTTTCATTGATATTGCTTATCTTAGGCCTATCTATTTTACAATCTCTTCTTATTTTGAAATTCATTTTCTTTGGCTTTTCTTTTAATTCCCTTATATATTTCTCCATATCGCTCCCTATTCTTTTTCTATATTGCTTACAGAATGTAATCAGTGTCTAAAAGTGAAAATGACAATGTAAACAAAGTGAAGGGGATGAAGCGCTCACTGATTATATTTTTAAATGCGCCTGATGAAGTCCTGTGTTCGACCATTATCAGATAAATAGGCCTACCTATCCTCTATGTCTTCCTCCAATTTCTCTAGAAGCCCATAAGTCTATTTGTCGTACTATGTAGGCCAAATAGTACTAAGCTTCCTTGTTTTTATGTAAAGCAAGCAAAATTGTTTAAAAATATTGTTGTTTTGTTTTAAATCAAAAGGTGACACCATGAACGCTAAACGAGCCTTAAACTTGGTGGTATCTGCAGCCATACTGGCACTTTCCTATTACGGTAAGAAGAAAACAAAATTTAATATATTGAACGATTTATTTACATTGTGTTATTTGATGTTAAAAAATTATATCACATTCAGAACCAATTAGCTTGATTCATACCTAATCAGCGCGAACTAAAGAGTAATTTGAAGAGAAGGATTTCAAATCTTATAGTTAAATTAAGTGCCTGGCTCACTTGGCACTACATAGATTCTTTATGTTCAAGACACACTCTATAGCCTCTCTTTGTTCCAGACACACTCTATAGCTTCTCTTTGTTCTAGACACTCTATAGCTTCTCTTTGTTCAAGACACACTCTCTAGCTTCTCATTATTCAAGACACATTCTATAGCTTCTTTGTTCAAGACACACTCTATAGCTTCTCATTGTTCAAGACACATTCTATAGCTTCTCTTTGTTTAAGACACGCTCTATAGCTTCTCATTGTTCAAGACACATTCTATAGCTTCTCTTTGTTTAAGACACACTCTATAGCCTCTCTTTGTTCCAGACACACTCTATAGCTTCTCTTTGTTCTAGACACTCTATAGCTTCTCTTTGTTCAAGACACACTCTCTAGCTTCTCATTATTCAAGACACATTCTATAGCTTCTTTGTTCAAGACACACTCTATAGCTTCTCATTGTTCAAGACACATTCTATAGCTTCTCTTTGTTTAAGACACACTCTATAGCTTCACTTTGTTCAAGACACACACTATAGCTTCTCTTTGTTCAAGACACACTCTATAGCTTCTCTTTGTTCAAGACACACTCTCTAGCTTCTCATTATTCAAGACACATTCTATAGCTTCTTTGTTCAAGACACACTCTATAGCTTCTCATTGTTCAAGACACATTCTATAGCTTCTCTTTGTTTAAGACACGCTCTATAGCTTCTCATTGTTCAAGACACATTCTATAGCTTCTCTTTGTTTAAGACACACTCTATAGCCTCTCTTTGTTCCAGACACACTCTATAGCTTCTCTTTGTTCTAGACACTCTATAGCTTCTCTTTGTTCAAGACACACTCTCTAGCTTCTCATTATTCAAGACACATTCTATAGCTTCTTTGTTCAAGACACACTCTATAGCTTCTCATTGTTCAAGACACATTCTATAGCTTCTTTTTGTTTAAGACACACTCTATAGCTTCACTTTGTTCAAGACACACACCATAGCTTCTCTTTGTTCAAGACACACTCTATAGCTTCTCTTTGTTCAAGACACACTCTCTAGCTTCTCATTATTCAAGACACATTCTATAGCTTCTTTGTTCAAGACACACTCTATAGCTTCTCATTGTTCAAGACACATTCTATAGCTTCTCTTTGTTTAAGACACGCTCTATAGCTTCTCATTGTTCAAGACACATTCTATAGCTTCTCTTTGTTTAAGACACACTCTATAGCCTCTCTTTGTTCCAGACACACTCTATAGCTTCTCTTTGTTCTAGACACTCTATAGCTTCTCTTTGTTCAAGACACACTCTCTAGCTTCTCATTATTCAAGACACATTCTATAGCTTCTTTGTTCAAGACACACTCTATAGCTTCTCATTGTTCAAGACACATTCTATAGCTTCTTTTTGTTTAAGACACACTCTATAGCTTCACTTTGTTCAAGACACACACCATAGCTTCTCTTTGTTCAAGACACACTCTATAGCTTCTCTTTGTTCAAGACACACTCTCTAGCTTCTCATTATTCAAGACACATTCTATAGCTTCTTTGTTCAAGACACACTCTATAGCTTCTCATTGTTCAAGACACATTCTATAGCTTCTCTTTGTTTAAGACACGCTCTATAGCTTCTCATTGTTCAAGACACATTCTATAGCTTCTCTTTGTTTAAGACACACTCTATAGCCTCTCTTTGTTCCAGACACACTCTATAGCTTCTCTTTGTTCTAGACACTCTATAGCTTCTCTTTGTTCAAGACACACTCTCTAGCTTCTCATTATTCAAGACACATTCTATAGCTTCTTTGTTCAAGACACACTCTATAGCTTCTCATTGTTCAAGACACATTCTATAGCTTCTCTTTGTTTAAGACACACTCTATAGCTTCACTTTGTTCAAGACACACACTATAGCTTCTCTTTGTTCAAGACACACTCTATAGCTTCTCTTTGTTCAAGACACACTCTATAGCTTTACTTTGTTCAAGACACACTCTATAGCTTCTCTTTGTTCAAGACACACTCCATAGATTCTTTCTCCAATAAAAACTTACTCGATTTCTTTTTCTCTCCAACACAAACGCCCAAGATAGTTTATATTTAATGCATACACCCTAGACTCCAACATGCACACTGTGACGCTGGTAGAGTGTGGTTAATACAAATCGGGGCCCCTGGAATAAAAATAATGTAAATATCCTATTCTAGCCGTAGATCTTGACAATTTATTTACGTAACATGGGGATCTATATACTGTACATAAAGTTTTCATAATCATCAAATGACAGATAGATTACACTTTTCATTCCATTTTGGTCTAAAAGAAGAATTGGAATAAGAACGAGTTCAACAATTACTGGGGCATCGTCTTCCCATCATCATTGGGAACATTTATTCTCTCTGTGTTACGCTTGCACACTTGACAAGTTTAATCTTTTAGTGTTGACACTGAATATGTTCGCTCTGACCACCTTGTAGAGCTAGACCATAACCTGACCAATGAATTGTTTGAATAGAACTGGGGATAGGTCAAACAAAGTCACCAATAACCCTAACCCTAGCCCTCTGCCAAGAGTATGGAACATGTAAAACAATAGACCAAGGTGGAATATCTCGTTTCTGTAGTATGGTAAGTTTAGAGCAGGAAGCTGTCATCGTCTACTCAACCAAGTTTGTGACAAAACTCATTCAAACTTGAAAGTTGCCTACAATTACATAACAGTTGAAACGTTTGGTCAGATGGTCAATTAGCTTTGTCAGAGTGGAAGAGAGATGAAGTGTCCAGATTTGCAGAGACTGGCTGCAACAGTAACAAACGATTAGGTTTCATTTACAACTTCCTAACTTTCAATCTATGTCACGACGGCTGTGAAATAATTAATGCGGTACAGTTTAGGCTTTTAATGATCTGTGCTCTCTGCTTTAGGTAAAAGTATTTCATTTAATATTAATGCTATAAAATATTATTTTGATTAAAATTGAAAAATATATTAATGTTGACTTACATTTTTCAGGCAAGTATAAAATTATATTTGTTTATTGCAATCATAAACAGTTTTAACCTTTTATATTGATTTTTATTGTCATCGTAATTTAATTCCTCAGTCCTAGGAGTTGAAGCCATCTGTGAAGCTAGCAAGGGTTGCTTCTCCTGTTCTAACAAAACAATCTATGCATGCTAGCCACCGAAACTGACACTAGCCCACACATGACATGGACACGCCTCTGAACACTGGACACTATTTTCTACAAGGACATTTTTTTTTCTGTTTTAGATAATTGCAGATAATATGAATGATCATGTGAACTGTAAAGTACAATTACGTATGCATAGCATTGTTTGATTATTTTGGTTTATCTACATTCAATCATCTGTATAAAAACATTAAAGAATATCAGCTGACGGTTTGAGTGTTGAGGCTTGTACATTTTTAAAAATATATACATGTTCTTTTTAAGCATTATCTTCTACTGTTTTTACGAAGTAATGGGGAAAATGGCGCAAAGTACAACTTACAAGATATACTTTCTCCCTTTTCGGCATATAGGCCTATATATATATATATATATATATATATATATATATATATATATATATATATATATATATATATATATATATATATATATATATATATATATATATATATATATACGGTGCGTACTGTCACAAAAAGCACTATATATATAATATAATATTATATGTTATAGCATATATATATAATAGACCTATTCATTACATCACGCATTAAATCGTCTTTTGACATGACTTTCATAGGTCTACAAAGACAAATGAAAGACAGATAAGAGACATTTCTACATAAACACATGCACTGTATTTTAACATACATCTGCAACTTAACCAAACTATTTAGCAAAGTTTTAATGCCTGCCATTTAGATAATGTTTTGCTCACCAACATCAACAAAATTAATTCTAGATGTTGTGACAAAGACGGGTCGCAGACCGATACGCAAGTGTGAGAGACATTCGAGGCAGGAAAGCATAGATTTTTGAATGGAACTGATCGCCCTAAGATTTCTTGTTTGAGGCCTGTTTTGTTCACGCATTTAACATCAACAGACCGATGTGGTACTTAAGTATTGGACCCAAACTGGACTGTAGAGCACAGTATAATCACATTGGCGAAGTTGCATTGTCTTCTTCAATAGAATTAAAATCGATAGTGTTGATATTGATATATTAAATATTGGTAATGTCGGTTTAAGATGATTAATAGGTCTGCTCGAATGCGGATTTATGGCTAGAAGGCAAATATGACAGATTTTTTATTTATATAAGGTGTAAAATGGTCGTTCTTGGTTCTTATCGTACAACGTAATCAACATCTCTTTATACAAGTTTTTTTTTAGAACCATTCCAACAATTTGAAAGTGTCAATTTCTCCACGTTTGTAAGACTTTTTTTCTTCAGTTTATTCTTCAGCCCAAGAGTCAGAGATATTCTTGCTTTCTTGTATAACGTATTGTATAATAATTTTACTACATGTGCTTACCATAGATCATACAGCTTCCACATAGAAGTCAGATGATATTTCATAGCGCATTAATATTGAAGATCATTCGCAAACCTAGCGTAATCAAAAGTATTAGTTATAGTAGTTATACATTATGCAAAACACCAAGAAAGTTAAAGAATACGTAATCGTAAGAATATTTAATAATTATAAGATATTTAGCTTTACATCTAGGCCTATTCATTTTATTCATACCTTTCTATCAAACTATATAATTATAATATAAGATGGCGCTTTTTAAATCTACTCGATTTGAGCACATTGGAGGCATTGCCTCTCAATAGATGCAGCTATTTATTTCATTGCAAACACCTAAACGGTAAACCTATTATCAAACATCTATGTCATTATATTAGCTTGAACCATTTTTGGACACAAATAAAAAAAATATTGAATGTTTCATATCACCATTTCTTTCACCATTACAAAGCGTAGTTGTATAAACTAGTTTGGACCAATCATGTAATTAAAATTGTAATAGACCTAGATCTAGACTCTAGACTAACAATAATAAATCTGTGCGATTTCAAATATTTTTACCAATTGTGCTTGTTAGCGCAATGTCATACTTTGAGCTTTCTAAATGCGTTGTGATCCTATCACTGTCTGGACCAGTCGGGAAAGGACGGAGTGGGGGGGGGGGGAGGGAGAAAGAAGGAGGTATCTATGTAAATGTTACCGAGATTGCCTTTTAAAAGCATTTATAAAATCGCTAAAGGCTCCTCAGCATCCTCAAGCCAGTACAATAACCACTGTGCTAGGGGAGTGCTTATGATAATAAAAGGTTAGTTTAAAACTTTTCTCTCTTTAAAGTATAAAGGGAGCTAATTCAACTTATATCACCACATTAGTCAAATACAATTTCTTTCCCTTGTTCGAGATACCAAACAACAAACAAAATAATTAATCACAACTAGTTAACTAATTTGTTTTTAAAAATATATTCTTGTTATTTTTTTTTTTAGCTTGATCCGAGATTGGCTACAGGAGAAATAAAGTGTACAAACTTTTATTAGATAGACAGAGTGAGCCGATATAAGCTTTGCAAACATGCAAAATAAAAATAGAATAACTTTATAAAAACCAACAAACAATGCTTATCTAGGGGAAGAACGCCACCCTTACATCTATATAAATAATAAATTAACAATAATTAATTGACTAAATGTTTATTTGTTTTTATTGGTTCATGTTTCGTTAGCTACAATAGATTATTGAATAAAGTATCAACTTGATCGGAGAATGCGTGTGGGAGAAACAGCATTAGCAACTATTCGTGGGGACTAAACCCTACAAATTTAGCCATATATATGAATCAATATTAAAAAAATTAATTTCCATTGTTGGTACGAACAAAATAATTAATAAACAGCAATTAATTGGATAATTAATTATTTTTCTTTATTAATTCATTTCTTTTCTGCGCCAATGAATAATTGTGCAAAGTTTCAACTTGATCTGGGTGTGGGAGAAATAACGTGTATACACTTTTTTACCAGAGAGACAGAAAAAAAGACAGAAAGACAGACAGAGTAAGTTTGATATAAGCTTTGTAAAAAAAAAGGAACATTTTTTTTACCCTGCCCCATTCTCTCCCCCCCCCCCCCCCCCCCCCACAACTGGAGAATAAAGTAATATAATGCCTACACGTGGAAACACATACCTGCAGACGTAGACTCCGTTCAAGATACAAATATTCTCGTTCTCGCGACAAATTTAAATTTCTTTCTTTTTATATTTTGAAAAATTATAACGGTCAAACTAGAGTTTTCCCAGTGTGACCAACAAGCTAATAATTTTTTTTCCAATGATATACAGGAACTGTACCTCTTTTCAACTCGTATCTTCATGGAAAATGGAACCTGGGTAGACACGGCTCTCAAAAATGACTCGAACCATTTTCCTTTCGCCATATAAGTTGTATAAAGGAGATATTGTCTTTCTTTTTTATAATTATTTCTAAAAAATGTTTTTCTTGTTTATGTATTTTGATGTTTCCATGTCTAATTATTGCTAATTCATAAATATGCATATAAGGTATGAAAGACCAACACACGTTATTACAAAAATACATAACATCTCATGCATTTTTTTTAGATATTTTATTGTTTTGTAGGTATTTATTTGAAGTGAAAGACTCCAATAAAGGAATGTGTAGACCCAAAACATCTTTGTTATTGTAACATATTAGTGTTGAATACTTGTTATAGATGTAGCTCAATGTAATTGTTAATGATAGTTAAAAAAGAAATTCTTGAACTTTGAAAGACGAATAAAAATTCATTGTTGTATCCATGTTGAACGTGGTTGGTCTGTCTCAGAAGTTAACAAGCATAAATGGTTTTGTTAGAGCATGTAAAACAACCTTTGCTCGCCTCACAAATGGCGTCCACTCCAACCACTGGGGAGAAAATATTGAAGATGACTTTTAGTCTGATTGATAGACCTGGAACTTTTAAATTTAAAAAGAGATCAGTGAATATGACCTTTATCTTAAATGATAAAACTTTTAAATCAGAAAGAGAATAATGAGGATGACCTTTAGTCGACATGATACAACTTTTAAAATAAAATAGAGAACAGTAAAGATGACCTTAAGTCTAAGAGCAAAATTTCTTTTGAATCAAATAGAGAATTGTAAAGATGACTTTTGGTCTACATTCTAGCAATTTTAAATCAAAGTTTTTTTTATCAACGTGAACAATTTATTACAAGTGTGTAAGTGTTCAACATCTAATGTGATGTGGTGATATATGCGTGGGAATGCATCGATCTAATGTGATGTGGTGATATATGCGTGGGAATGCATCGATCTAATGTGATGTGGCGATATATGCGTGGGAATGCATCGATCTAATGTGATGTGGCGATATAAGCGTGGGAATGCATCGATCTAATGTGATGTGGCGATATAAGCGTGGGAATGCATCGATCTAATGTGATGTGGTGATATATGCGTGGGAATGCATAGATCTAATGTGATGCGGTGATATATGCGTGGGAATGCATAGATCTAATGTGATGCGGTGATATATGCATGGGAATGCATCGATCTAATGTGATGCGGTGATATATGCGTGGGAATGCATCGATCTAATGTGATGTGGTGATATATGCGTGGGAATGCATAGATCTAATGTGATGTGGTGATATATGCGTGGGAATGCATAGATCTAATGTGATGTGGTGATATATGCGTGGGAATGCATAGATCTAATGTGATGTGGTGATATATGCGTGGGAATGCATAGATCTAATGTGATGTGGTGATATATGCGTGGGAATGCATAGATCTAATGTGATGTGGTGATTTATGCGTGGGAATGCATCGATCTAATGTGATGTGGTGATATATGCGTGGGAATGCATCGATCTAATGTGATGTGGTGATATATGCGTGGGAATGCATCGATCTAATGTAATGTGGTGATATATGCGTGGGAATGCATCGATCTAATGTTATGTGGTGATATATTCGTGGGAATGCATCGACCTAATGTGATGTGGTGATATATGCGTGGGAATGCATCGATCTAATGTTATGTGGTGATATATGCGTGGGAATGCATCGATCTAATGTGATGTGGTGATATATGCGTGGGAATGCATCGACCTAATGTGATGTGGTGATATATGCGTGGGAATGCATCGATCTAATGTGATGTGATATATGCGTGGGAATGCATCGATCTAATGTGATGTGGTGATATATGCGTGGTAATGCATTGATCTAGTGATGTGGTGATATATGCGGGGGAATGCATCGATCTAATGTGATGTGGTGATATATGCGGGGGAATGCATCGATCTTATGTGATGTGGTGATATATGCGTGGGAATGCATCGATCTAATGTGATGTGGTGATATATGCGTGGGAATGCATCGATCTAATGTGATGTGGTGATATATGCGAGGTAATGCATTGATCTAATGTGATGTGGTGATATATGCGTGGGAATGCATTGATCTAATGTGATGTGGTGATATATGCGTGGGAATGCATTGATCTAATGTGATGTGGTGATATATGCGTGGGAATGCATCGATCTAATGTGATGTGATATATGCGTGGGAATGCATCGATCTAATGTAATGTGGTGATATATGCGTGGGAATGCATCGATCTAATGTTATGTGGTGATATATTCGTGGGAATGCATCGACCTAATGTGATGTGGTGATATATGCGTGGGAATGCATCGATCTAATGTTATGTGGTGATATATGCGTGGGAATGCATCGATCTAATGTGATGTGGTGATATATGCGTGGGAATGCATCGACCTAATGTGATGTGGTGATATATGCGTGGGAATGCATCGATCTAATGTGATGTGATATATGCGTGGGAATGCATCGATCTAATGTGATGTGGTGATATATGCGTGGTAATGCATTGATCTAGTGATGTGGTGATATATGCGGGGGAATGCATCGATCTAATGTGATGTGGTGATATATGCGGGGGAATGCATCGATCTTATGTGATGTGGTGATATATGCGTGGGAATGCATCGATCTAATGTGATGTGGTGATATATGCGTGGGAATGCATCGATCTAATGTGATGTGGTGATATATGCGAGGTAATGCATTGATCTAATGTGATGTGGTGATATATGCGTGGGAATGCATTGATCTAATGTGATGTGGTGATATATGCGTGGGAATGCATTGATCTAATGTGATGTGGTGATATATGCGTGGTAATGCATTGATCTAATGTGATGTGATATATGCGTGGGAATGCATCGATCTAATGTGATGTGGTGATATATGCGAGGTAATGCATTGATCTAATGTGATGTGGTGATATATGCGAGGTAATGCATTGATCTAATGTGATGTGGTGATATATGCGTGGGAATGCATTGATCTAATGTGATGTGGTGATATATGCGTGGTAATGCATTGATCTAATGTGATGTGATATATGCGTGGGAATGCATCGAGCTAATGTGATGTGGTGATATATGCGTGGTAATGCATTGATGTAATGTGATGTGGTGATATATGCGTGGAAATGCATTGATGTAATGTGAAGTGGTGATATATGCGTGGTAATGCATTGATGTAATGTGATGTGGTGATATATGCGTGGAAATGCATCGATCTAATGTGAAGTGGTGATATATGCGCAGGAATGCATCGATTACGTACAGTGGCGTAGCAAGAATATCTTGGTGGGCCCCCCTCCAGACAATAAGACCAATTTAGTGTGTGACAAAAATGAGTAATCTAAATGCAAAGATATTCCAATGTAAAGATCTTACCTTTTTAAAAAAAAAAATTAAGTTATTCGAATGGATTGTTTTGAGGTCATACGATGTGAATGTATGGGCATTGGCATCGCATTGGTTTCAAAATCAACCACCGCAAGCAAACAAAGAAACAAACATTGAATGGATGGTTTTGAAGTCATACGATGAGAATGTATGGGCATGGCACCGTATTGGTTTCAAAATCATCCACCGCAACAAAAGAAAGAAACAAACTTCGAATGGATGGTTTTGAGGTCATAGGATAAGAATGTATGGGCATTGGCATCGTATTGGTTTCAAAAAAATCAACCACCGCTGAAATCCGCTACCGGAATAATTTAAATAGGCACTCGCTTAACCTCCAAGAAAACATTTAACATCTATATTTCATTTAGTTTGGGGATCCAACCCAGGACTTGTGTGACAGGCTCGAGCTAAATGGGAGAAGGCATAAACACGGCTTGGTGTTGGACCGAATAGATATTGGAAACCAAGTGCCATTGCTTCTTGTGACTGAATTAGAGAGTATTATAAGCGCACATTCTTAAAAGCACGGGATAAAACGATATTATTAATTAATTTCTATTTGTTTTATACACAATATCAGGTGGCCGAGCCCCGCTCGGTTAAATAATTTCCTAAGAAAGGTTATATGCCCGAAGTCATTTTGGGAATATTTTTGTAATTATGAAAATGAACGATCAGATAAAGACTTATAATCTGAAGAGTTGCTTTAGTGTTCTGTTAGTTCTAAATGTAGTTGTACATGGCGATTAAATATAAAGTCTCTTAAGTCCTCCTACAGTCTAGACAAATCACAGCTCACGCCCGTCTTATAGTTTTGCAATCCATTTTTTGCGTAAAACTATTGTAGGCCTACTATTATTGGCTTGGAAGAAAGTATTTACAGTGTAACTTCTCAGATGGTTACGTTCAGTCATTTAATTATGGAATTAGTATATTCATTATGGCTTTAGTAAGAAACATCAAGTGACGCAAATCTCTATGTTATAGAGTAAATCAGGCACTTTGTGACAAAGTAAAATGGCGCATTTTTCCTTAATAGACTTAAATCATTGCATTAGTTCTCTAAAGAAACGTTTCCGTGGGGCACCTCTGTTACGTCGAACAATATGTTCGTCCCCCATTCGGGATACGTGCCCTGCTCAGCATAACTGTCGGACTATAAGAAGTTCATACCAGCTTTTGCCATTCATTTATCCCAGTGGTGCTACAGCCCGTGGAGGGATATGGCCTGCCTTTACACATCTTTCCTTTCAGAACTCTCCTGGACTTTCATCATCACGCCCAAACCCCAAGCTTTTTACCGAGGTTTATAGTTAAATCAAAAGAGGCTGCAGTGTACGCAAACTCGTTCACCGCTAGCTAGATATCATGTTCAGTGTAAGCAAGTAAGGCGTAGAGAAGCTGTGTTATGACCATTTCCTTTTTTTTTTTTAGTATGGGAAGTAGACACCGAAGCATGAACACATGAATTCACCAGCAAAATAATAATAATTTTAAGGCTTGTCTTCGAGTCCGAAGATTAATAAGGATTGCACTATTTCCCGTGGATACGCAGCCCCAGCTGTGACCTACATATTTTGCCACAACCAAGGCAAGCAAAACCATTGTTCGCAGGTGGTCGATTAAGATTTTCTTTCGGTCTCAAATGTGTATCCGCGGCCTTGGTATAGAGGGAATTCTTTAAGTACGACAGTTACTCTGGACAGAGCAGTATTCTGTATGCCAAAGGCAGTCTTTTTTGGTGAGCTAAAAAGTGGTCGACGTAACACCGTAACGCTTAAAAGACCAGCTTAGGCGCCAACTTGCCTTAGTTGACATAGAAGATAGCACATGGTTGCATGCGGCCTCAGAACGAGACAGCTGGAGGTCACCAGCAAAATAAACAACAATGTAAAAGGTATCTACACCCCTCTGCGCAATCAAAGAGTAAACAATTTATTAAGCACTTAAAACACAAATAACTAATCATACATCGGCACATTTAATTTCATTACTTTTCTTTCATAGTTCAATCAATATACAGTTTACTTAGGTCTAATGGTTCTTTAGAAGTCGTTCTTGTTTGCAAAGAAATATTTTAGTGTACTGCGATAAGCCTAGTGACGTAAGCAGCGTTTTTCCCGTTTACGTCATGGAAAACTTTCATTCATAAAACATTCTAGCCAAAATTAATCTTTCGATAATGAGGCAATTTCAAACCGATATAACGGTCGACCTCGAGTTTTACCGATGTGGCCAATGAGTTGAGAATTTTTTTCTCACTAATATGCACATACCTTGAAATTTTAAAGAAAATCGTTAGAGCCGTTTTTGAAATAAAATTTATATATATATAAATATATACACATACATTCATACATACATACAAGGATTGCTCGCTTAAGAGTATAGAATTTTAATTTAGGTGATGGCCAGAGACTGTAGATGAATACAACGTAACCACTGCCTGCTACACAAGTAGGCTAAATATCACTCCATTACTTCTTGAAACTGTCAGGTAGAGTTGAGCCTTCGGCTCTTGGAACTCTAGCAAGAGCTCCCTTTCACCAGCCTGAATGAGAACAGTGTACACTGATCTGTCTGACGGGGTGTCAGACTCGCGGCCATTGACCGCGTGCACCGGGACCCCTGCCATTTTCCTTTTCTATACTAGGCTAACAGTGCAGGACACGCCATTTATGTAACGGCCCCTTTAGAAACGGTGCCTGGATTGTGACAAGGTTGTGGGAGCTTATTTACAACTCCGCACAGTGCAATGAGGATGCTCTCGCACCCCCTTAGGCACCCCCACGGGAGTCTTGTTTTGCTACCCATTAGCCTAATCGTTTCCTCTTACGATCGTTTCCACCCGGGCGCCACTTTGAGGCAGGGTAGCATGCCCGGGTCACTCCATTACTGCGAGGACTATAGGACGTAACCACTGCCTGCTACACAAGTAAATATCACACTAGTACTGCGAGGACTATAGGACGTAACCACTGCCTGCTAAACAAGTAAATATCACACTAGTACTGCGAGGACTATAGGACGTAACCACTGTCTGCTACACAAGTAAATATCACACTAGTACTGCGAGGACTATAGGACGTAACCACTTCCGAAACTCCATTGACAACGAAAAACATGCTGAGAATTACTCCCTTAGAGCACGTGAGAGGAAGCGAGCAGTGAGTCTTGTCCCCGTACAAGGACAACCTATGTGTCGGCCATGAACCAGTTATCTCTCTATCTAATCCTTGTCCCAATCGTCCTTCGTGCAGAACTCTGCATTCGTAAGGAATGTGTTCTATTGTTTCATCGTCCTCCATGCAATGGCGACACCGTGTGTCGTAGTTTTCCTTCCACCGTCCGAGGTAAGCACCAATTGGACAGTGTCCGACCCGGAACTGGGCTAGGACTGCCTGTTCCGCACGATTAAGTTGCCACCATGCATCTCTTTTGTCTGGTCTACTCATTGCCCGGTGAAGCTCACGTCCCTTGTCCGAAGAATTCCAGCCATCGTGCCAAAGTGTCAACAAGCGTTTGACGACCAGGGATCGTACACTTTGATAAGTGCACGGTTCATCATGTTCGAGCGCCGTTGCGACCGCGGTTTTCGCGAGCTGGTCAGCCAAGTCGTGGCTGACCACCCCACAATGGGCGGGCACCCATTGCAAAGTAACGTTCACTCCGAATCGTAGGAGACGCCCTCCGACCGTTAGGACGTCCCATACCCTTCTGACACCTTCATCTAGCCCTTCTAAGGCCTCTAGCGCGGCCATCGAATCCGTGAAAAGGACTATGTCGTTCGCCGACGCAGTCCCGTTACGTACCTTCGTTGCCACCCAGTCCAGTGCCTGGAACATTGCTTCGAGTTCAGCCTCGAGGCTGCTTTTCTGCTGACAGGATCCCCTGAGCTCGTCACTTTCGGGATTGCCAGAGAGTCGGACTACCGCCACGTACCCAGCTTTCACCGTTCCCTCGAGCGTCTGCACAGAGCCGTCTGTGTAGATGGTGGTTACTCCGGCTGGATATGAAGCTTTAGTCTTTCTGGCTGCTTGTAGTAGCCGTGTGGGGTGACTCTGCCTCGTCACCACTGGGTCAAGTAGGTCCTTCCGAATCGTCGGCATGCCGAGGGCCTCCATCGGGAAGATAGAACCGGACGGGGAAAGAGCAGCCCGCTCCACAGGCAGATTCGCCTCTCTGACCAACCCACGCGCCACATGCATGAAGCAGGGCCGGTTTTTGAGGCGTCTCCTACCCTCCCAGTTGTCGACCAGACTTCTGAGTGGGCATCCATCTTCCAGCCGCATATATCTCTCGTGAGCTAGTATGACGGCTCGCTCTCTGCGCAATTTCAACGTGGAATGTTTGCCATAATCTCACCAGCGGCAATTGGCGTTGTCCTAAAGGTTCCACAGATTAGTCTTATGGCTTGGTTCTGAACAGCATCTAGGCCTGCTCTAGTCGTTTGCGAAGCCCAGACATGAACAGGAAGACTGTAATCCAGATGAGAGCGTACTGCACCCATGTACAGTCCTCTCAGCACATCCGCTCTCGCTCCCCACTTCGTTCCAGCTAGTTTCTTTACGATGTTCAGCTTCTCGGAAGCTCTTTCCTTCACCTGCTGAATATGATCGCACATAGTCAGTTTCTGATCGAGAATTACTCCAAGCTACTCGGGCTTTTTATCCCATTCCAGAATCTTGCCATCCATTCGTAGCTCGACAGGTTCCTTCAATATGTCACGGCCCAGCGTAAACCATGAGTAAGCCGACTTCGAGTGGTTTACCTCAAGGCTCCACATTCTGGCGTAGCAGGATAGAGTTGTTAATGCCTGCTGGAGAGTGCCAATGAGCTGTTGGCGATCCTTCCCTGACTCCCACAACACGATATCATCTGCAAACAACAGCTTCTGACATTGCAAAAGGGCGGCAAGTCGTTGATATTGACCAAAAATAGCATACAGCTGAGTGCCGATCCCTGCGGCACCCCCTGCTCGAGTGGAAGTTTCCTCGACAAGTGCTTACCAACACGAGTTTGTACCGTTCTTTCCGTGAGGAAATTTTGGATCCACTTAAGCATATATGAACCGACACCTAAGTTCATCAGTTTCAACAACAAACCGGGCCTCCATACCCTGTCATAGGTCTGCTTGAGATCGATAAATACCGCTAGCGTCGACTGACCAGGTCGATTTGTGTTGCCCCCATCCGCCACTTTCTGCATGAATAACGTCACTTGATCGATCGCATTTCGTTGCCTCCTGAACCCGCCCTGTTCAGGAACAATGAGACCTTTCGTTTCCAGAAACCATGTGAGCCTTCTATTGACCATGCGTTCAGCCGCCTTCCCGACGTTGGACGTCAACGAAACGGGTCGGTAACTTTCTGCACGATCTGGGACCTTCCCCTTTTTGAGCAGGGGAACAATCGTTGCCACTCGCCAAACCTTAGGAAAATCCCCCTTAGTCCAAGTACGGTTGATCAAATCCAACAGTTTCCTTCTGCCAATAGGACCGAGGTGTTTCAGCATTTTTTATAATACCTTTATTCAATTCGTAACTTCGGGGAGGAAGTTCATCATGTTCGAGCGCCGTTGCGACCGCGGTTTTTGCGAGCTGGTCAGCCAAGTCGTGGCTGACCACCCCACAATGGGCGGCACCCATTGCAAAGTAACGTTCACTCCGAATCGTAAGACCAAGTGAATTAGGTGGCCCCAAATGAAATAGAAAAAAAAAATAACAACAACTAAACAGCGAGAAAATTAAATTACGAAATCTCTTCAAATATCGTACTGCAACAACTTTGGGCTGTGCGAATCCCTGATGCCCAAGGCGTCTGCCTAGTTTGCTTATACCTAAAGCCGGCCTTGTATGGAATAACAAATCTCTAAATTAAATAAATCCTTTGTAATAAAATAAAGTCTCACAGGCCACTGAGCAGACTATTAGTAATAGGTATTGTTCTTACCATAAAAAGAAAGAGCCACCACGGCTGCAGATGCCACGAAGTTTAAAGTTTGTCTGGCGTTCATGGTGTCAACCTTTAGAAGAAAATAAATAAAGAAATAAACAAAAATACAGTTTCCATTTGGTAAGATTATTACAAATGTTTCATGCATTCCAAGCATATTTTGTTTCTATATTTATAGTTTTTAGTTTTTTTTTCTTGAATCTTTTACAATTTTTTCAAAAGTAAAGTTTGTGTGATAACACAAACTCTCTTTGTAATCTTGTTTAAAAAGGAAACTTGGACAATCAATGACCTATCTCCCGTATAAAATATTACATAACCTACAGCATATGTAGTTGAATAACTTTTAAAAACTTTATTATATGATCCTTAATATAATATAAATTTATTACCAAACCATTTGTAACATCATTTGTACAATATTAACACCTACCTGATGGATGCTAACAAGTGTGGCTGGTTGGTGACTGCTCAGACTTAGTTAAAACACTGTCTCATGTTTATATTCAATTTCGTTGGACTGGAACGTAAGCTTCACGTGTGTGTGTGTGCGTGGGTGTCATTACTTCCTCGTTGAGAAATATATTTATTACAATTATATATCAATATTGACGCGGGTATTAATATGGCGCTTCATTATTTGTTTTGCTTTTAATCAAATAGCCAAACAAAACAAATGCATTATTTCTGGAAACACCAATAAAGAAATAAACAATGAATTTTTAACCTGAAGGGGATGTAACTATCGCGGCGTAGCCAAAAATGAAGTGACGGCATTTTAAAAGAGCAAAGAAAGGGGGCTGGGCATCAATTTATAATTACATCGTATATAAGCTTTTATACAATTTATACACTGCAGTAGTACAAGGAACTCTGTTCGAGTTTCATATGCGGAGCCTAACCCTAACTGTATTTTTATATCCAGAATCTCATATTGCAGGGAGAGCCGCGGTGCTTCAATGGAGATTAATGATACCGTATGTGGATAAACCCACTGCTATTTATTTCGCTCTGTAGCGTCCTGCATATTAATCTGATGGGCCCACGGAAACAAATGTATCTCCATATCGTGGGCAGTTGGGCGCCTCTGTAGAATGCCTTACAATGAAGTATGCAAGTAGACATTTATTAGTTTTAATATTTTATCTACAAATTCAATGTCAGATTATGCGGACACTGTTGAAATATTTTATTATTTATATCAGCAATGAGTCATCTCCCTTCCTTCTGTCGTAGAACGACTATGGTTCATATGACCTTTTAGACCAATCCTCGAAACATTCCCGTCTACATGTATCGCAGGTTAAGGTGGCGAGGTCCTCTGGTGATCCCGGCCTCCTCGTGGCGGACCTTGGTAACGCTGTGAACGCCTCTAACAGAGGCCAACGGGGATCCCCTCTGCCCACGGTTTTAAAGGCCAATTGGGCAGTGCTCGTAAAATCCAGGATGTCCAACCCAATGTGTGGTTGCCTGGTTAAAAGTTGGATTAGGGTGCGCCGGAATGCGAGGCGCGCCCCATAAACGCCGTAGACTTTAGAAGGTACGTTCCCAGATGCACGACATTGCATCCAGTCGCCTCACTGATGGCGAACTGTCTGGCGGTGAAAGAAACGAGTCTAGACAATCTCTCATTACACCACAAGGTAGTCACGGCAAGCGTGACATTGGAAGCTAGCTCAGCGAACACGAGTTCCTGAGTAGATAGCATTGATCCCACCTGAGGAGATCGAATCCAACAGTCTAACATGCAACCAGTTTCGCCCGCACTCGGGTAACTTCACTCATATGGCTTTACAAAATTTATCTATTAAACCCGAGTATGGGCATTACTCATCGGATAGGCCCCGTTCTACCAATCCTGACGACGGGTTGGTGTTCGAAAAGTTAGCTACCGTCGTTGATCTTCAAGATGTCCGCCCACTAAGTCCACCGATATTGACAGCAAAAACTAACCCAGGGTTGTTGCCGGGTGGCCAACGCCCCTCGATGCAAGTCGAGCCAAGCTACCCTACTAATGCTACGGACGGGGAAGTCGTGACCCCCACACCAAATGTGACCGGGAAAAGCTCAAAAAGTACACTTAGGAGGGACGATCCCTCCAGGCCCAAACATGGTTGTGGTACTGGGCAACTCAGAATCATATCATTTAATGCAAACAGCAATTGAGACTCAAGAAGCCTGAAATTTTAAGATTGTTGTCGGAACTCGAGGTCGATGTGTTCTTGGTGCAGGAAGCTGGCAACGCTGGTAGGAAAAGGAGTTGTGTGCCCTCGCTCTCGGGCTTCACGGCCTTTACCTGTCCCTGTGTAAAATGTCAGAAGTTAGTCACTTTTGTCAGGAATCCTTTGCTTGCTCGTGTGAAGGAAACCGCCTCACGGGGATCTGGTGAGACCGACACGCTCTTGGTCAAAATATTTAAGGATGGACAGAGATTTGAATGCCTAAATGTCTATAACCCACCGCGAAGTGTCCTTACACTCGATAGCAAAAGCCTCTCCAGCACCAGAACAATGGTGGCGGGTGATTTCAATGCCAAAATCCAGATCATAGGTTGTACAACAACCGATCTCTCGGGACAGAAAGTACTCGACATGTGCGATGAAACGAATTTGGTTCTTCTCAATGACGTTGATTCCCCAAACACATTCATTCACTCCGGGCATGGAGGGGAATCGAAACCAGATTTGTGCCTGGTGTCTGCGGACATAATTGCAAAGTGTCGATTAGATGTCCTGGGAGATTTGGGATCGGATCATCTGCCATTAATGGTCTCTATTGATCTCGGTACGACAAAACGACCAGCCTGCCCTAGACGTAAGTGGGTGTACGCTAAGGCGGACTGGGAACTTTTCAGGAGCTCATCGGATGCGCTCCTGGAAAAACTTGATATAGATTTTGAAAACATTGACGCAACTTACAGTCTCTTTGTGAAGGCTCTTCTATCGGCGGCTCGTAGGGACATTCCGCGAACCAGTGGTAAGCGCAAGTACCGATCCTTTTGGTCTCGCAAACTGGCACGTCTTGTCCGACAACGAAAAGCAGCACGAAGAAGGCATGCTCGACAAAGAACCGAAGAGACTAGACGAGCCTACAATAAACTTACGGCATTGGTAAGGGAAACAGTGTTGGAAGAATCGCTTAAAAAGTGGTCGGATATTTGTGCGAACCTGGATCTCGTGAATGGACGACAGACATGGAAGTTACTAAACAATTTGGCTGGAGTGGGGGAACCGAGGGTAGCGGAACCCCTGCAAACGCCAGATGGCCCTGTTATTACTGACAAAAAGAGAGCGGAGGCTTTGAACAAACACTTTGCTGGGGTCTCTAAAGCTCACAAAAAATCTTCCGTGTCGATGGCCCTTGACCGTGTTGGAAGAGCCAATGAAAAACGCAAGGGGGTCGACGGCAAGGCTGGGACGGAAACATTCTCAGAGCCCTTTACTATGATGGAGGTGGCTTTCGCTATCAAAAAGGCTAGATTACACAAGGCAGTGGGGCCAGACGGCATCAGCGCTGAGATGCTCAAAAATCTTGGAACGATTGGCCTCCTTGAACTGCACGGCTTACTAAATCGGACATGGATGCAAGGGGATTTCCCAAAGGCATGGCGATTGGCTACCATTGTTCCTATTCTAAAAAAGGGCAAGAATGCGAACAGCCCTGAGAGCTACAGACCAATTTCCCTCACATCGTGTGTGGGAAAGGTTGCGGAGAGAATCATTAACCGACGGCTTACGTGGTACCTTGAGTCCCACAATCTAATTTGTCAGGAGCAGGGTGGATTCAGACAGCGGCGTAGTGCAATGGACCAGGTAACAGTCTTTATGCAAGAGGTTGCGGACGGTTTCCAGAGAGGTGGAAGGGAGAAGAAGGGTGAGTCGACACTCGCGGTCTTCCTAGATTTGAAACAGGCGTACGATAGAGTCTGGAGGCAAGGATTGTTGCTTAAGTTGATGGACTTTGGGGTAAACTCCAATATGTACCTGTGGATTAAAAGCTTCCTAACGAATAGGTTAGTTCAGACACGTTATGGCGAGCAACTATCAAATAAAAAGGTACTAGAGCAGGGGTTGCCTCAGGGGTCGTCACTTTCATGCACACTTTTTCTGGTATTTATCAACGATTTGACCAAACGCCTAGGGTGTCGCTCACTACTTTTTGCAGACGATCTATTGATCTGGAGAACTGGGAGATCTGCAGCCGCTCTAGCTGCGGAAATCCAACGTGACCTAGTCACGATTTCCTGCTACACACGGTTCTGGAACATGGAGGTAAATTGTGCGAAAACAGTCTGGACCCTCTTCACTCTTGGCAAACATATCCACAAAGAAAAGATTTCTCTCTCAATCAATGGTACAGAATTAAAAATGGAAGCCAGGCCGAAATACTTGGGAGTAACCCTGGACCCCAAAATGGGTTTGTCCGACCATGTGAGTCAAGTACGAAACAAAGCCTGGGAGAGCCTTACGGTAGTCAAGCGATTAGCCACGACCAAATGGGGAGCCAAAGCAAATGTGTTACGGGCCCTCTATATTGGAGCAGTAAGGGCAAGAATGGAGTACTCGTCTCTTGCACAAGTCTACGCCTCCCAAACGTCTCTTAGGGGGCTGGACTCAGTGCAGAACCAAGCAATAAGACTCATTTGTGGTGCATTTCGTACAACGCCAATTGCGGCATGCGAGGTCATGACAAATCTCTCACCACTGAGACTACGAAGGGAGCGAGCCGTTATGACTGCTTACGAAAAATTCAAACGGCTGGAAGAAGGCTGCCCAGCCAGGAGTCTGGTTGACAACTGGCAGGGCGGAGATCGGCTGAAACGGAACTCTTTCATGCACTCGGTGCGGGAATTGTCCAAAGAAGTCGATTTACCCCAGAATAGAGCTGCTCTCGCTCTGCATGGGGCCTCCTCCCCGGCGTATGCTCCTGGAATCCCGGAGGTGAGGAAATCATTGATTGACCCAGAAATTAATAAGAAATGCACAAAAACTGTCCTACGGAAAACAGCCAGGAAAACTACCCCCCAATACCCAGAAGAAACCATTAAAGTGTTTACAGATGGTTCCACGAGAGAGAACCTTGGACAAAAAACCTCTGGGTATGGTGTGGTGGTTCGATTCCCTAGCTCGGCCGAAAACGATGAGATCCCGGGTGCGTGTTCTGGCAGGAGCAATTACGTAGCTGAAATGGTAGCAATTCAAAATGCAGTAGAGTACATTGAAGAACGACTTAACGAGCAAAAAGCGCAACCCAGTCCTATTGTGCTATTTACAGACTCTCTGTCGAGCCTACAAGCCATTGAAAGCTCCGCCGATACGCTCCCGGAACCACTGGCAAAAACACTGGCGTGCGTGGGACGCCTCCAAGAAAAACACGGAATTCGGGCGACATTCCAGTTCATACCAGGGCATGTAGGAATCGAAGGCAACGAAAAGGCTGACTTATTAGCCAAGCTCGGCACAAAGCTGGACCCTGTGGACGAGCCACAGACTTTTGAAAAGGCGCGTGCGATTGTGGACGAATGGGCAAGAAATAAATGGAGCAAAAGCTGGGAAAACGGTAATACGGGCAGGGAAGTCTGGCAAAACTTGAAAGGGCCCTCAAAATCGGACGAATGGTGGCAGCTAAATAGGGAAGAACAGGTGGCAATCGCTAGATACAGAACGGGGCACTGTCCAATTGGTGCCTACTTTGCAAAATTTAAACCAAACTTTGATCCTCGATGCAGGTATTGTCGGGATGACGTCAAAACAGTTAACCAGATCCTATACGAGTGCGCAACACTACACCCTAAACATGGCCATATGAATGAAGCAAAAGCTGGTTTGCATGAAGAACTGGCTCTGTACGGAGACAGAGAGGTCCTGAGACGAACTGCCGCTTTCCTTATCCGTGTTATCAGAGAATAGAGTTCTCAAAACGGTGCCCTAGTGCGACGAGACTCACACGGTTAAGGTGGCACTCACTTTGTTCAGCAGACCAAAGGATAGGTGAAAGTGAATGTGAAGTTAGATGTGAACCTGGCCAAATTGATGTCTTATAATGAATATCTAATTGATCTAATGATTTTGCAAAGGGTCAATCTCTTATTCAAATCGTCAAGATTCAAGGTTTCAAAGACGGTTTGTGTGGAAACACAAACTAAAAATCGGCCACGAAGTGGTCCACCAAGGCAAGTAAAAAGGCAGGTTTCAATATTTTCAGAAAGAATATCAGAATGAATGGAGAACTAAGGTTGACTGATCTTGTGTGGTGCCCCAACGGTCCAGCAGACCAAGGGATAGGTGAAAGTGAAGTTAGAAGTGAACCTGGCCTGATTTCATATATTGATTATTTTATTGATCTAATTGTTTTATATAGGGTCAATTTCTTACTCATAAAAAGCCTCATAAAAAAAAACATTTTGTAAAAAAAGAAAATTTTAAAAAATCCTTAGTTATGTATCTTATAGTCACAGAGCAGCATAAATGTGTTAACTCTATCTCTGGTAATTTTTCATGTTCAGAAGGAATAAAAAAAATTCTCATTTGTATTTTATTAGCTTGTTAGGGTTAAACGTCAATAACGGTTTTCACTATCTTTTCTAGTTTACTAGATCTAAAGGGGACGGACGGACAGACATTCCACACAAAACTAATAGCGTCTTTTCCCCTTTCGGGGGCCGCTAAAAATCGTTTTCGGTAAATTTTACCACTGCGGTTTCGATCGTGAAAATGGCTTAGTTGTTCTAGATCCAAAGTAATACTTTAAATTTTTCTTTTTTTTTATTGTCCATCGCAAGTGCGAAATTAGTGATGGGTGAGTGTGACAGGGCTTTTAGGAATACATTTTACAAGTTAGAAAAGACCCCAAATAATCCATATTTTCACTGCCTTAAGGGGATCGCGCCTGACTAGTTCAAAACTTCTGCCCTAGCATATTATATAGGAGAGGGTTATTTATAGTTGGGTCTTTCTGAGTATTTTATTACTATTTTTTTGGTTCTATTTTTACTTCTTTACGTTTATAATAAATAATATGCCATGGTTCCTAGTCAATAAAGTTTTTGTTTTTTTTCATGATGAAACAACCCAAGAATGTATGTATGTATGTATGTATGTATGTATGTATGTATGTATGTATGTATGTATGTATGTGTGTATGTATGTATGTGTGTATGTATGTGTGTATGTGTGTATGTATGTATGTATGTGTGTATGTATGTATGTATGTATGTATGTATGTATGTATGTATGTATGTATGTATGTATGTATGTATGTGTGTGTGTATGTATGTATGTATGTATGTATGTGTGTGTGTATGTATGTATGTATGTATGTATGTATGTATGTATGTAGGTAGGTAGGTAGGTATGTAGGTAGGTAGGTAGGTAGGTAGGTAGGTAGGTATGTAGGTAGGTAGTAGGTAGGTAGGTAGGTATGTATGTATGTATGTATGTATTTATGTATGTATGTATGTATACATATATGTATGTATGTATGTATGTATGTATGTAGGTAGGTAGGTATGTAGGTAGGTAGGTAGGTATGTAAGTATGTATGTATGTATGTATGTATGTATGTATGTATGTCCCGCTTAGAAATCAAAACCGTTTGACCTATCTTGATAAAACTTGGCATAAATGTTCCTTGGGTGCTAACTGGAACCGCAACGTATGTAAAGTAGCTCTAAAACAAACTTAAGACCCTAATAAAAAGTTGATCAACTCTATGAAAGTATTATTATTTCATGGATCTAAGTCATATAGTCATATTTACATGAGACAAGACCTAAAGGATCTAGATCTAGATCTAATTTTAAGAACTACACTTTGCAATAGTTTGCAAAGATAGTTTTTTTACTTTGACACATGAAAATACAAAATATAGTCCATTGATTTCATTATTAAATAAAATTAACCTACAAATTTGTGTTTCAATAGATTTTTTACATAAATTCGTTCTTTATATCTGCAAATTTAGACATCCTGACGTACTTTAAATCGCGCGTTTCTTTCAATTTAATACTTATATTGAAGTCGGGTAAACCCGTTTCCATAGTATTTTATATTTTAAATGAATATATCGATTTAACGGGTAAACCCATTTTCACAAAACTACTTTTATTTCTTGGCGAAAGATAAAAACTTGAAAGGGACATTAGCTAAGTTTGACATAGATCTATATAAATCCAATCCACTAGAATAGTAATACACAAAGTAAGCTCCGCTGGACGCGGGTAATATCCGGCTAGTATTAGTATATTATAGAAAAGTTATGAAGAGCGTGATCTAGGGTCTAATTAACAAAATTATTACGTTCATTGTCCTCATGATCATCAAAATGTATTCTCTAAGGGATAGCCTTGCCATGGAACTGTATGCTGCCATCTCAAGCCTTCCTTCATTCTATTGCCTTTTAGAAATGATTTTCAAATTAACTCATGGGTATACTCAAGGGACTGAATCATTGATTGATGAAGTTGGTTGATTTTGTGTAGTTGTCCTTTTTCATCTATGTGAGTCTGTCAGTATACTTTCTATGCTGTGAATCTGTCAGTATACTTTCTATGCTGTGAGTCTGTCAGTATACTTTCTATGCTGTGAATCTGTCAGTATACTTTCTATGCTGTGAGTCTGTCAGTATACTTTCTATGCTGTGAGACTGTCAGTATACTTTCTATGCTGTGAGTGTGTCAGTATACTTTCTATGCTGTGAGTCTGTCAGTATACTTTCTATGCTGTGAGTCTGTCAGTATACTTTCTATGCTGTGAGTGTGTCAGTATACTTTCTATGCTGTGAGTGTGTCAGTATACTTTCGATGCTGTGAGTTTGTCAGTATACTTTCTAATATTTTTTGAGCCTGTTATTCTACACAATTCGCTGTGAGTATGTCAGTCTAATCGCTATGCTTGCATGAATCAATCAAAGAATTAAACAATTAGTGGTTACTAATCTTGTTTTATATGGAATAGACTATATAGAGTATAGATCTCATAGAGAGACACTACATAATGTTATGTCAAAGTTTTCATAGTGAATTGTTAAATAATTTTGATGTAAAGGTCCATGGGTAACCATTCGGTTAAAATTTTCCAAAAGCAAAACATAAGGAAGCTAATGAAAATTTTTTGTTAATAATATTTAAAATATATACTATACAAAACCGAAATAGTATGTTTTTATATTTTACAGTTGTATTTAAGTTTGAAAAATAATTTAATATTGTTTAATCTTTAGGTAATAAGTTATTAACCTATCGACCTACTAATTATATTCACATTAACTTGTCATTATTAAATAATATCAAGTCACAAGTGTATTTCTATTACCTAGTTAATGCAAAACTTTCATCACTATTAAATAGTTTGAATGTTTCACTTCTATTGAAGAGTTTAAAAATATCACCGCTATTAAATAGTTTAAATGTTTCGCCGCTATTTAATAGATTGAGTGTTTTACTATTATTATATGGTTTGAATGTTTCACCGCTATTATACATTTAAATGTTTCAACACTTTTATATTGTTTGAATGTTTCACTGCTATTAAATAGTTTAAATATTTCATCGTTATTCAATAGTTTGAATGTTTTACCTCTACTTTAAGGTTTGGATGTGTCACCGCTACTATGCAGATTAAATTTGTTTACCGCTATTATAAGGCTTGAATGTTTCACCACTATTTAATGGCTTGAATGTTTTCCCGCTATTAAATAGTATGAATGTTTCACCGCCTTAAAATAGTTTAAAGTTTCACCACTATTCAATAGTTTGAATGTTTCACAACTACTTAATAGTTTGAATGTTTCACTGGTATTACATAGTCTAAATGTTTTGCTGCTATTATATGGTTTTAATGTTTTATCACTGTTACATGGTTGGATAGTTTTACCGATATTATTAGATTTAAATGTGTCACCACTATATTTTGGTTTGAATGTTTTACTGTATTATAAGGTATAAGTGTTTCTCCACTTTTATATAGTTTGAAAGTTTTACTGCTATGATAAGGTTTGAATTTTTCAACGCTATCATGCAGATTTATTTTTTTACCGCCATTATAAGGTTTGAAAGTTTCACCACTGTTATAAACTTTGAATGTTTCACCGCTATAAAATAGTTTAAATGCTTCACTGCTATTAAATAGTTTAATTGCAAAAAACAAACAAACAACAAAAAACATACAAACAATATGTGAAATCTATTAGAACACAAATATAAACCACCAAAAAAAGTTTTAGTTCATTTTTTTTATTGTTGTTTAGGAACATAATATCTGAAGTGAAAGACTTCAGTGAAATAAATATAAATATGTAGTTCTAAACATTCTTGTTGTCACTGATCATTGTTGACATGCTCTTCATAGAGTTAGCTCATTGTATTTGATAATAATTGAAAACATGATAAATTACTGATGTTTCGGAAAGGGTAAACAATTTTCAGTGTCGTATCCATGTTGAACGTGGTTGGTCTGTCTCAGAAGTTAACAAGCATAAATGGTTTTGTTAGAGCATGTAAAACAACCTTTGCTCGCCTCACATATGGCGTCCACTCCAACCACTGGGGAGAAAATATTGACCATTTAGTCAACATGTGTGGACTATAGAATAAAGTTTCTCCAGGTGTTATGGAGTGTGTTTCTGTGTTTCTATGGTGATGGTGGGAAGTAGTAGTGTGATTGGCTGTGAATGATGCAAGATAGGTGGTATTGTCATCATTAATCTTAGTTAGGACAGACAACTCCAGAACGTGAGACTGAAAGGTTGTGTTATTGTAGTGAGTTAGATTTTTCTACAAAAATTATTACTATAGACGTGTACATAGATTCTTATCTCAGATCACTAAAAAAACAATAAAAGAAATTAGAGTTTAATTTAGCTAAGTCTTAAATACATTGATAATCGCATTCATTTGTCGGACTTCTTAACTCTGAACCAGATTCTACACATGCATTCATTATAAGACTTAGCCTTGATAGAGCCATGTTGCTAGCCTACTTTACAGGCATTCAGTAATAGACTTAGTCTTCCTTACGTCATATTGCTAGTGTACTATACACTAAAATATGCTTTACAAACACAATGATTAAGATATACTTACTCATTAATACAGTAGTAATGTAATAATATGTAGTAATGATAAATTAAAACAATAATACTTTGATACTATTTACATGTACCACACAATACCAGTCATACTCTTTTCTAATTGTTTCATTTTATAGTCACTGCTATTGTTATTATTGTTATTGTTACTAGCCTATATTGTTATCACCAGCTAAGGTGATAGAAGAAGAGGCAGACAGAGGAAGCGATGTGAAGACAACATAAAAAATGGACGGGCCTGCCATTGAAAGCGTGAAGACAGGTAGAAAGACGGTCGACAAATCTTGCGTGGTGTCCCAACGGTCCAACAAACTAAAGGTCAAGGTGAAGGTGACAGAAGGTGAATGTAACACATATCTAACACATAAACCCTAGCAATATTTGCTTTGGATTTAGAAAGTTAGGAAAAATCATGTGTTAATTTAAAATGTAATTAATTAAACTCGATTATCTTAAGTACAGATAATTTGTTCTCTATGACCCTAATATGCACCCCCCACCCCAAAAAAAAAATTGCATTTGTCACATCTTCACCAGAATTGCCAAAGTTGAATCTATATTTAACTACAATTAAAACTCTTTTTATTGAGATAAATAAGAAAGCAATTAATGCGAGAACATTTCAGAATACACACTTTTTCATATAAAATTAATTAAAAGACGCTCTCTACATAAAAGCACTACAACCAATTTTGTTCTTCTTACCATAAAAAGAAAGAGCCACCACGGCTGCAGATACCATCAAGTTCAGAGTTTGTCTGGCGTTCATGATGTTCTCTGGGGAAAAAAATACATTCCTTAAAATATTTACATACACATCATGCAGACGTGGCCCTTTTATTTTCCAAAACAGTTTCAAATTTTGAATCCTACAATAAATTATTAAATGAAATTTTGATTGTAATATTTTCTGTATAAAATAATATATAATCTATATTATAAGGATTGTTATATAAACAATAATATAGCATATTAAATATAGTATAGAGAACTATAGTTTATTAAACTCTCATCAAAATATAGCCTTATATCGTTAGTAACATAGACGATTGTAGCATCATATCTACACTAAGACCATATAAAAGTTCCTCCTACCAGATGGCTGCTGACTGCTACTGTGTTGAAACTGACCAGAATTCGTTACAGTTTTTACTTCTATTTATATTCAATTTCGTATGAATGAAACGTGAGCTCACATATGGACGTGAGTGTGTGCGCGTGCGTCGGAGTGTCAAGCTCACAACTTCCTTATTGAGAAATATATTTATTGTAATTATATATCAGTTTTGACGCGGAGATTAAGATCGCGTCTCATTCAAAGTTAGAAGTGCGGTGTGTTATTTGTGGTGATCTTTCGCACAAAAGATCAGAAGAACCTCTTCCTTATGTTTTCCTGCGCGACATTGTGATCAGGAAAAAAAGAAAGAAAAAATCCTTAATGCATAGATGATAGACTTGACGGGTCATAGCTAGTAGATTGGTGGTAGCCCTTTGGAAGAAGAGAAACAGAAGGGTAGAATTTATAATTAATAAAATGGTTTGAGTAAGCAGGCCAATGTTGCACAAATACTGTACCGAGTCAGTACTGACACTGTTAAAGTACCTTAGTACAAAGGACTTCTTTTCTCGGAAATCAAAAACAATGCATTAGATTCTTGTAATTTGGCTACAAAGTAAAAGCATAAGCAGGGCGGATTTAGGTATGAACATGTCCGGGGAAGAACTTTTGTGTAGGCTGCCTGTAATTTTTCAAAAGCTTTAAGATCGACTTATGATTGATTACATCTAAAAGCATGTTATATTTTAGAAGAAAGTAAAAGAACACCTGTACACTTAATCTAACTTTCCTTTTACAAAATATTTAATATGTGTATTTTAACTTTAAAAAAAAGTATATTTTTGGATTTGTGGATGTTAAGGCCCTTGGTTAGTAGAACTATCGTAAATGCGGAGCTGTATTTACTTATTCAGAGCATGCTACAAGCGATCACTTTTGAATTACGACATTTTTGCCAACCGTAAAAAAAAAATGCGTAAACAATGTTAAAAAACACAAACTTAAAAGTCGAAATTCAGATATATTTTTATCTCTTTTGTGGAGGCCATTTTCTTGGGAATTCCCCGAGGCTGTAGCACCGCCTGCCCTCCCTTAAATCCGGCCCTGAGCATCTGAATGGGACGTAAAGAGAAGTCAAAGTTCAAAGTTCAGAGTTCAAAGTCAAGTTCAGTACAGTCATGTGATCTGTGTGTCCTTTTGGAAACTTTTGAGCTATGCGTACCCCTTCTAAGACTAAGACTAAGATTAAGACTAAGACAAAGACTGATTTATTGATCCTTATGGAAATGTATTGTGATTACAAGGACTCTTTTCTCTTATACAGACAACGTAACGATCAGTACCCCTCGCCACCCCCCCCCCCCCCAATCAAAGGAGTTATTTTGTAGGCCTACATACACATCACTGTTAAATATTCAATTAGTGAGTTTTTTTGTTTTTTTTTAAGCATGCTTCAGAGACACATCAAAAACATTATTTAAGAAATGGAAACAGTTTTGACATTGAAAAAGTGGGCGTGTCGAAGGAAGTTGTATCATCGCTATCCAGTTCCTCACAGATGTAAAAACTAGTTTGTAAAACTTAAAATAAATAATAAAAAGGATTTAAAACTTATTATATTTTATTCTAATTTATAAACTAAATATGTATTTTAAAGAGAATCAGCATAGTTAGCTAACTCTTTCCGTACCCTTGAGAGTACGTTTTTACCCCCCTAAGGGAAACACTGCTGTAAGCAATTCAAAACATCAAGAGAGAAGTGAAGAGGTTAAGGAGAAGTAAAAAAAGAAAACAAAAGGAGTTTAACAAAAAATGTTAAGAAAATGTAAAGAGAAAGACTGGGAGAAATAGTTTTTTAATGGAAAGACACAATCTCTGGGTCGCTATAGTGAAAACTTTCACCCACTATTGGCAACTAAATAATGAAAATGATGAAACTCAGTGCCGCACCCAATTTTGGGGAGGATTTGAAAGTGGAAAACGTAGGCCTAATTCCCTTAAAAAACCTAATTGAATTTAATTAGTAATTCTATACCAATGAGGCATTAAAAAGGTTGAAACTGTCCAATAGTTTGGTGATGACTGTGACATAAACGTTGCGATAATTAGTTTCACCTCTTCCAGCTGGACTTCAATAATTTTCTCTAATTACGTTGTTTGTTGCTACATAGGTCCCCCCTCCCCCATTACACACACCTCAATGTACGTCTACAGTCTGTTTGGTAGCCAATGACGTATTCTGTATACCCATGACGTGTTTGGCGTTGAAAGAGAGTATTTCGTATGGATTGCCGAGTTGGGAATATTAAACAAATAAACGTATTCGATACCGAATGACGTGTTTGACGTTGAAAGAGAGTATTTCGTATGGATTGCCGAGTTGGGAATATTAAACAAAAAAACGTATTCGATACCGAATGGCGTGTTTGGTATCAACTGACGTTCATTTCTATATATTCACGATCAAGCCTTTTTTAATACACATTTCTTTTTCAACAATTAGCTGTTAACTATTTCACTTCACACCTTGAATACACTCATGAGTAACGAGGCCAATGGCCGCTGTTAGGTCACGAAATTATAACCACTTCTTCAATTCTGCACGCTTAGTCTGAAATCTTCAGATCATCAAAGGGTTATTTTTTTACCCTAGGGGAAAAGATGAATTCCTGGACACGAAATCATAACGTCATTTCCTTTGAATATCAATCAAATCAAAATGTTCGAATAGAGAGATCAATACATTTTTTCCTTTTTTATACACCCAGTTTACTGAATGCGACCGTGAAAGCTCAACTGACGCAAAGGGAAGTTTAAAAAAAAAAAAACAAGCAAAATACAAAAATTACTTTAAACAAGGTTACAAAAGACAGTTTGTGTGGAAACACAAACTCAGAATCGGCCCCCGTAGTAGTCCACCCAGGCAGTCTTCAATATTTTCAGAAAGAACATCCGAATGAAATTATATCAAAGACAAATGAGAGATAAAAATGGAGAAAGAAGGTTAACAGATCTTATATAGTGCCCCAACGGTCCCGCAGATCAAAGGATAGGTGAAAGTGAATGTAAAGTTAGATGTGAACCTGGCCTAACTAGTTCCCCTTTCAGACCTTGTGGTCTATACGGCAGATGATGTAAAGTTTATCTGTTTTTGTGGCCTATGGTTAACGAGGGTGTCATGTAGCCAGCACAACGACCAACCGCCTTTACTTTTCCCCAACTAATGCCAGGTACCCATTAAAGCTGAGTGGCCTCAGAGGCGCCCAAAGATTCCAAAGTTGAAAATCCCAGTCTTCACCAGGATTCGAACCAAACCCGGGACCCCCGGTTTGTAAGCCAAGCGCTTTACCACTCAATCTCTTATTCGAATCCTCTTTATTTTTTCTTTTTAAAAGGAAACCTCAGAATTTGCGCTATTCAATTTTAGCTTTATCATCATAGGAATCCTTGGGCCTCTTTTCTTTGTCTCTTTAATGGGCCATCTTGCCTCTTTAGTAGGCTTTTTTTTTAAAATAGGTTTTTATTTGTAAGTTCTCATTATTCACAAGTACTAATTCATAAACAACGGAAAAGTGATTAACCTAAAAAAAAATTTTAAATACGAAATACATTCTGCATTTAATACAAGTGTTTAGGAAAATGAAATTTACAAGATTACTATTTGTTTTAAATTAGGTCTAACTTATAATGCATACTATTTAGCTTTTTCTCTTTAAAAAAACTGCTTGCATAACTGATTTTAAAAATTAGATTTTTCGCTTTCAGAAAAAAAAAGTAGCCGTTGCATCAGAACTTTGAATGGTCTAAAATATTGTGATATCGGATTTTCAATATCTTTTGTAGTTTACGAGATCTAAACGAGACAGACGGACAGACATATCGCACAAAACTAATAGCGTCCTTTCCCCTTTCGGGGGCCGCTAAAAATACGCTATTTTTTATCCTATCACTTGTCTCAATACGCTATGATCCTATCACTTGTCTCACTACACTATGATCCTATCACTTGTCTCACTACACTATGATCCTATCACTTGTCTCACTACACTATGATCCTATCACTTGTCTCACTACACTATGATCCTATCACTTGTCTCGCTACACTATGATCCTATCACTTGTCTCACTACACTATGATCCTATCACTTGTCTCACTACACTATGATCCTATCACTTGTCTGGACCAGTTGGAAAGGGGTAGGGGTAGATTCTTGCGTTGTCAGATAAAAAAAAAATTGTTCAAAATTTGATCCGAGATTGGGTGTCGGAAAAATAAAGTGTGTAAACTTTTAGCAAGACAGACAGACAAGGTTTAAGGTTTGAATAATTTTTGTAGCAACAACAACATAAAAACAACAACAGCAAAACACACATATAAAATACATTATGAGTAATTGTCAACCGTTTTGTTAATAACATCTTTGAGTCGGCTCACTCCTTGAAGGTTGATAAAATAGTTCAACAAATAAACAACTTTAAAAATGACATTTTTACAAAGCTTATATCAACTCCGTCTATCTGGTACAAATTTTGAACACCTTATTTCTCCCACACCAATTTTCGATCAAGTTTTAACTTTTCCCTGTTATTTATTGTATCTATCAAAACAAGAATTACTAAAAAGTAACCAACTAATCAATTAATTACTGGTAATAAATTATTTTGTTTGATACCAACAAGGAGAATTAATCCATAAGTATTAACATATATGGCTACATTTGTGAGGTTTTGTTCCCTTAGATAATTTATACAATTTATTTCTCCCACACCCATTCTCGGATCAAGTTGAGACTTTTCACAATTATTTATTGTACCTAAAAAAATATGACTCAATTGAAAAACATTAGTCAATTCATTATTGGCAGTTAATAATTTTATCGAGAAAGGGAAATACATTCTATTATTGAGAGATATAGTAGTATTTAAGCTTTGTATTTTTTAAATGCATTTTTGTGTGATTTGAACTGCTTTTGACTGAGACAGTTGTATGTGAAAAAATGAAAATAAAACCTTTTTTTTGTGAATGCATTTGTATACTTAAGCTAGGTCTAGATTACACACTTTGCAAACTATCGATTAGGTAATTAAATCAGTATCAGATGAAGCTATTTTATCACTCTTCAGCGAGTTATATGTTCCAGAAAGAATCAGAGCAGAGCCCCTATCCACCCTTGTCCAATAGAAATCATTCACTCATTGACCACGAACGAGAGATGTGGGTCTACATCTCTGCACTCCCAAATCCCGGAATGTCATTTAATGACAACCTATACAGGACCCCATATCTTTCAGCCTCACCCATTCCACTTGCTGGAGCAAAACCTGAGGACTAGCTACTCATGAAAGATAGTTATGTTCCTAATCTATACCTCCACTAACAATGGGAATACCGTTACTGTGCGAGGAACTCCCAAGTAAAGGTCTTTTTTTTTTTACATGTTGACCACGTGTAATGTACTCAGTACTGTGACAGCCAACAAGAAGCTACGTGCACTCTACTAGTCCTCCAATTCATTTCCTGCCTAAATGTTTAATACATAATACATGTAGCCTATGTATAAATAATACATGTATTTCTGTTAGTCATAACTTTGAATTCTAATGAAGAACATTGCTAAAATATTCTAGTGGCGTGACGACCTAATTTTGGCGGTAATTGCATCAACCTTGACAAAATTTTTTTTCACACTTAAACAACTGATATAATAAACAAATAACAAACACCTGGATCTCTAAAACGAACTCTTGTCTTTAAACAGTAACTGTCACTTCTGTTGCAAAATGTATATACGGATTCACAGCTGTGCTACAGGGTCAACAATGTTGCATATGGGGGCAGAAGCACTGGCGGATCCAGGACTTTGGAGTGGGGGGGGGGGGCGATTTTTTACAAACCCTAACCCTAACGCCCAGTAAACCCTAACCCTATGCATAAACGTGCGTACAGCATATATATATATATATATATATATATATATATATATATGAGAATAAAATAAGACTGTTTCTCAATCTTCGGCGAAAAAAAACAGAAAAAAAACCCAGTCATGTTGAGGCCTTTCTCTTGCAAGCTTGGGGGCCTGGGAAAGCGCTGCAAGTTTCCTCAGTGGGGTTCGGGGCGATGTCCTGACACCCAAAAGCGTTTTCTTGCACTTTTCACGGCTGAAACGCATTCTCCTGACATCTACAGCTCATTACTTATTAGTGGGGTTCGGGTCGAAGCCCCGACGCCAAAAGCGTTTTCACTGCAGAAACGCATTCTCCTGACCTACAGCTCATTATTCATTCTATTATAAAGGACCTTAAGAATAATGTGGAAAAATATTCTAATATGAATTTATAGTCCCTCAATACATTGGAAATACAGCCGATTTGTTCTTTGAAAAGATAAGATACCCCACATATTTAGATTAAGGCTTTGAGGATCGTCGCCGAAAAAAAAATTCGATTCATATTAATTAATTATTAATAATCAATAAAATTTAAGCATAAATTGTGAGTTATAGCCCTAAATTTATTTAATTAAAAATAATGAGATAGAGTAAAGGTTGGAAAAAGTCGACTAGGAAAACATTAGCTGGCTTTTGAACTCATCTCAACCGTGACTGTTATATTGAAAAATTTCGTTTGAATTATAACTTTTCCAAAGCAAAGTCTTTCTTAAGATAGTTATGATAAATTCATGTGAAATTACACAAACTCTGTCTGGAAAGGGGAAGGGCGGTAACATGAAAACGATTAATACTCGCTCCTTTTTATAATTCCTGCTAATGATTGCATTTTGCATTAAAGAATAGGGGTTGGGCGACTCGATGTAAGAATTTACTTTATAGCATATATAAATTATATTAGTGACAGATTTTTTAAATTTTGTAATTTCTTACTATAATACAAAAAGAAAAAGTATTGGTTTGTCCGATGGGGGTAAGGTGATTGCATGTATCGCACTTCCACCTGTTTATATTAAATATATATTCGACTACTTTTGTTTACATACTATGATTTCTCCATAAAAGTAGGACCGCCCCCCCCCCCCCACACACAAAAGGGTTTAGATGGGAAGGGCAGTAGAGGTATTCGCTCCTTCCCTTCCAATCGGCCAACAGGTGAATGACATAATATAAAGACCGGTTAAAATACCAATAACAAGTTTTAATCATATATATATTTAATTGATTATGTTAGTAAGCTGTGATTTCTACTAATAAATAGGACCGCCTCCCCACTCGAAAGTTAATGGTGGGGGGAGGGGCGGATTGATGCCATCGCCACCTCCCGACCCTACCAAATCGGCCAAAATACTAGAAAGGGGGGGGGGGCGAAATAATCTAAAAATAGGTTGAAATATAAATAATTAGTATTTATTATTAACATAAGTAATAAATTCGTATACAAATTGTGTGAATTCTTTACTAAAATTCGTCCGCCTCCGATCGCCCCTACCGCCCCCCCCCCCCTGGATCCGCCAGTGGGCAGAAGGTGATAGCATGTAAAGTACCAACTGACATTTAACTAAAATCAATCATTTACAGATCTAGTTGTACATGTTCCAAGGGTTCAATCAGGTTAAGTTTTTTTCCCGGGTACGCTATTCTGCCTCAACGTAGCACTCGGGTGGAAACGATTACTTGAGGAAGTAATTAGGCTAAATGAATAGCAAAACAAAACTCCAGCGTGAGTGTCTAAGGGAATGCGAGAGCTTTCCCATTGCACGGTGCGGAGCTGAAAGAGAGCTTCCAAGTCCCTGTCGATAATTCATGCGCCGTTCCTCAAGGGGCCGTTACAATAATGGCGAGTCCTGCAACTTGCAAGGTTAGCTTGGAACAACATAGGAAAATGGCGGGAGTTCCCGGTGTGTTCGGCTTTTGGTCATGTATTCTTGTCCATGCGCCCGGAGTGCCGGATATATCTGAAATAGCAATGTCTTACATAGGCATTGACTTGGACCTCTTCCAGACAGAACGGTTTGTTTAATCAGGCTTACATGCCTAAACTTCGAAGAGCTTTGGCTCAACTCTTTTGACAATCAAACGGTTAAGACACAGTGCCCTGATAACAGTAATTGAGGTATTTAAAATGAAAAACATAAAAAAATACTTTATAAAAATATCAAAGCTTATAATAAATGTAATTGTATCGATTAGTTAATCGATTATCGATTAGTTAACTATAATCAGTTATGTAATTATAGTTTTGCCAACTTAAGCCAGTGGCGTAGCATCCATGGCGCAAAAGGGTTCAATGAACCCGGGTCCACGACCTATAGGGGCCCACAGCTGTGGCGTAGTAACCATGGTGCGAAGGAGCTCATTACGCTTGGGCCCATGACTCATGGCCAGTTAGGGCTCACATTAGAATTTAGGTAGAACATTTGTTTGTTCATTTGAAGCACTTTTAAGTCGTTTAACTGTTGAAGTTGTAAAAACATTGACTTTTAAGATACTATGAACTGTCGTAAATCCGGCCGTGGTAGTGAGACATGAGGTTTGTCTCAGCGCTATGATACAAATAACAGCCAGTTTTTCAATAACCGAATTCGGAGTAAACCTTTGACGTACACTGCAAAGTGAGTTCCTAAGTGACAATCGTAATATTACG